>WBMW01005163.1:35731-98016 GCA_013396635.1 Penelope pileata
GCCGGGTCCTATCCTCCGCACTTCTAAATGATGTGGAAAATGCAACTTCCAGCCCCAGGTGCTGCACCCGCCTTCCCCCCTCCTCCGCCTGCGTTTCCCTTTCAGCTCTGCCTCTTGAGCACTGAAACATCCATAAAGATTAACGCACTTAGAAGAGGGGCACATGGTCTGCATTAGCCCGCTGAAATGTGCATGTTATTAACACAACTCCCGTTGACAAAGCCACAGGTATTAACACCATAAAGCATTTTGACAGCTGGACCGGGGTGGAGGGGGATGCACGGAGGGTGCGAGCAACACCTTTGTAAGCTTTTAATTGCTTTCTGAATAATTTCGGTGTTCCTGCCCTAGCTGCTGGCTGGAGGTGGCCTTGGAGGAAGATCTGCGCAGCTCAGCGAGGCACCATCCTCTCCCCATCCCTGGCACGGAAATTCGTGCTGCGCCGGAACGGGGAATGGCAGCTGGAGACGGTCCCGATGGCAGCCCGGATCCGAACGGCCCGCGAGGCTGACAGACAGGCTCTGCATTTTTTGGCTGAGCACCCCGTCTAGAAAAAGGCCAAACCCCTGGCTCTGAGCGCTTCCCAAAGTTTGGGCAGAGGGAGAGCCACGTCCGAGCTGTGCGGGTCCCGCAGGGCTCTGCTCCTCCCCGAGCTCCGTCCCAGCAGCACAGGTAATGAGCCATGGAAATGGGGTGCCCGCGGCTTGGGGTGGCCCCAGGGCTGCAGCCGTAGCTGGGAATGCACATCTGGACCTGTGCTGGTTCAGGGCAACGGGTTTCCCGGCTACCCCAACTCTCTATGGGGCTGGGTGGGCTCGGCAGGTGTAATCTGGGGGCAGATCCAGTCCCGACCAGGGGACGTGGCTGTGGGGTTTGGAGGACACCCAGCCTGGAGCCCCCACACCGCTCTGCCCCTCGGTCTCCCCACAAACTCTCTGAAGCAGCAGCTTTAATGCCCTGCCCCAAGGCGTCCTGCTGAGCCCTCTGGAACCCCACCAAACCTTCCTGTTTCCAAAGCCCCGTTTCTGCCCCAGGAAGCTCAGTCCATCCCCATGTTCCCAGCCTACATGCCCTGCTCCGGTCACCCCCCTTTTCCATGGCCCCCCACACCCTGAAGTTCTGTCTCTGGCACAGGCTGAGGCTGTGCCCATCCCGAGGGCTCATGCTGGGCATGGAGTTTGGAGCCACAAAGGGTAAGGAATGGTCTAGGGGAGGTTTTGGGGATGTGGGGTTCAGGAGATGAGGGCATGGGGTGGGGCTGCTCTCTCCCCATCACCTCCTGCTCTTTCTCCCGGGGGAAAAGGGATGGCAGAGCCCAGCTCGGTGTAAGCACGACGCGAGAAACTGCGCAAGAAATCCCTGTGGAGTCCTCAACACCACCCATCTCCCTGCTCCCCTCCGTCTGCACCCAGAGGTGCCCTGCTTGTCCCCCCAGGACCCTCCATCCCCATACATTTGGGACCCCCGGGACCCTCCATCCCAATAAATTTCAGATCGCCCAGCACCCACTCGCTGGTACCCCCGGGACCCTCCAAACACCGCAACGCAGTGTCCCACAGCCCCTTGGTACCCCCACCCCCGCTGATGCCTATGGGACCGGGGCACCCCCTGCGCTCCCCTCGGGCTCCGGGCGCAGCCCCCGCCCCGCACTCACCGCCGGCAGCAGGAGCAGCAGCAGCGGCACGAACCCGGCCATGGTGCGCCGGGGCCGCCTCGCATCCCCCGGGCTGCCCTCCCTCTGCCGCCCGCCGCTTCGGCAGCACCAGAAAAGGGCTGCAAGTCCCTCCTCCTCCTCCTCCTCCTCTCCGCCCCCGGAGCATCGCGGCGAGCAGCCGAGCCAGCACCCTCCTCTGTCGGCACACAAAGCCCGGACCCCCCCCCACCAGCACCCACCGCCCTCCCACGAAGCTCTTTCGGGTGTGTTTGGTCTCTGTCCAGGCAGCTCTCTCTACCCTTCAGTTATTCACATCCCTCCATCCCCATGCACCCTTTCCTACTGTCTGTCTGTCCATCTCTGTCCATCCCACATCCATCCATCTCCGCACACCTCCCTCCAGCCCTCCATCATTCACCGTCCTCACGATGGGTTCATTAATGGGCTCATCAATTATATCAACAGAGAGATGCTCTGGGCTTTGCCTGGAGGGATGGGGCTGGGATGGGGTGAGCAAATCTTTGTCTGCATGGCCAGGGGACAGCATCCTGCAGGTGACACCCCCAGACCCAAACACAGTGCTGTCACAGCTGTCACGGTGACAAAGGTGACATCCCAGCAGGGAGCACAGAGGAGATGCTGCAGTGCCGCCTGCTCTTGTGTGTAAATCCACCCTCAGGTGTAAAATAACACAGCAACATCCTTCCTCTCCTAAAAGCCTCTCCATGTGCTGCTCCCCTGCACTTCCACTTTGTTACAGCATCGCTCTGTCCTCATCCTGCCCAGCCCTGGCCCCGTGGTGATGAGCGAAGCTGCGTGTCAGGGAGCGGAGCTGGAAATGTCACGGCCTTTCCAGTTTGGTTTGGCTCCCGCCTTGGTGTGTCAGCACCAGGAATGTTCTTTGTGGAGCTCACTGGAAAAATGCAGAGGGTTTTGTGTGGCTTTGGTGAGGAGGTTTGAAGGGAACTGCCCAGAAATGCTGATACCCGGGGCTGGGACAGAGGAGGGATTCCTTCCCCCCTTGCCTTTGTCACCCCACTCCAAATGCCTTTACCTTGCACAGGATGAGCAGGGGGTGTTCCCTACGGGGACACGCTGCTGTCTGTCTGTCTGTTGCCCTGCTGCTGTCCATCTCTCAGCTTTGCTCTGCATTGGGATCCCAACTTTGTTGTATTGATGGACACAGGCTGGATTCCCTCTCAAGCAGTGAGCTGCCAACCTGCGATGCGCACGGGGTCTGCAGCTCCTGCTCTGCCTGCACCGTGCTGGTGGGCAGCTGGGATCAGGGCTTGGAGCAAAGTTCCTCTTTAAATAAGATTAAGCCAAAGCCAAAGCTGCCGTTTGTTCTCCGACACGGTGATGCGGGAACACATGTGTGAGCCACATGGCGATGGTTTGCCAGCCAGAAACTGCGCCGGGGCCAGGTGGGGACGGGGCAGCACATCCCAGAGCCAGGACATGGGGATGGGACAGCTGCCACCCTGCCATGAGCAGAGCATCCCTCTCCCTTTCCAACATTTGGATGAATGGAAACGGGGCAAAGCTGCCTGTGGACATCTGGTGGGGCTGGGCGCAGCGAGGGAACAGTCTGGGGCTCGCAGCTCCATTTGCCTTCGCTGTTCTGCCACAGAGAGCAAGGGGCTGAGCTGCCTCGCGGGGGCCTTTGTATCCACCCCAAAGCAACACAGGCTGTGGCCTCTCCCCAGGGGATTCACTTGCTGGCCCGCAGGGCTCTGCCTGGGGGGATAAGAGCTCCCCAGGGCTGAGTGCGTGGGTGTTGCATGACGGTCTGACACTGCTGCGGGTCTCACCCCGGGAAAAACTCCGTCGCGGTGACGCAAAGCAGAGACAGGAGGACAGAGATGGCTGCTCAGATGGGCTGCATCTGCATCTGCATCTGCACGGGGCTGGGCTGGCCGCCAGCGAAGGTAAAGTGGAAACTGCTGCTCCCATCCCAGCCCCGCGCGGCTCCTTTGGTGGAGGCTAGCGCTTTTCATTAAACCCCTCCCCATGCTTTTTTTTCTGTCCCAGAAAGGTTGTGGCCCTTTTCTGGCTCCACACGATGACAAAGAGCCTCTTAAAAGTCTGCTGTCACCTCTCAGAATTAAAACCAAAAGCTCCAGGGTTTTATTATTCGCTCGGGGAGCATCCTTCTGGCTGCTGGCAGAGAACGGCGCTGGCTGCTGTCCTGCAGCCCTCAAGCCCAACCGAGAGCTCTACCCACCCTCAAGCAGCTCCATGTACCCCTGGGCAGCTCCTGGCCATTGGGGAGGTCCAAAATCGTGGCTCAGTGATGCTCCAGGTGCTGCTTGGCCACAGCAAGAGGATGCTATAGTGGCACCATGCTGACCTCCAGCAGAGCAGGACGGTGGGGTTAGGGCTGGCAAATGGGAATGGCCCATCTGCAAGCTGCTTGTAAGGAGAAAAAGGAGATAAAGGGCTTCTGGCTTTGGTGCTGGCTCCTGACCTTCTTCTGGGCTGGGGGGTCATAAACAGAGGATTCACTGCTGGATGGGCAGTGTGGGGCTCCTGGGCCCAGACGGGTTTGTGAATGGGATCAGCGAAGAAAGCATCAACGGGGCTGAAAGCAGAGGTGGGGAGGAGGGGAGCAGTGCCCCTGGGAGAGAGAGCTGTGCCCCGTACCCCAGGATGGGGAGGTTTAATTAGCCAAACCTAATTACAGTTGGGAAAAATCACATGGAGTCCCTCTCAAGGACAGAGCAGCCGTCTCGTGCTCCCGTTATCTTTCTTCAGGCTCATCCAAGTCCTCCCCCACGCACTTGCAAAGTCTCTGAGCAATGTTTTCCCACCCTCGTGCCGCCCTACAAGGACTCGTGGAGTCCCCAGAAACAGCCCGAGTTAAACACTGGCTGCGAGTTCCTGCCTGCAAACTTTTCATTGATTTTACTAAAAAAGCGTGGGTCATTCCCTTCCCAACGAAGCCAGTAACGCAGCAGTGGTAAGTTATAAAGAATGATGAATAAATAACACACGTTGGGAAGATATCACCGTGCTACCCCAGCTGTTCTCAGCCAGGATTCAGAACGTCCAAAAAGGGCTGCAAAGAAAAGTCCGGCCGGAACGTGGGTGTCACAGTGTTAGGGGATGGGCTGCGACGGTGCAAGGAGCAGGAGGGAGTGAGGGCTGGGAACAGGGCTGGGGGCTGCTGGGCTGGGCTGGGCTCTGCTGTGGGGCTCTCGCTGTTGGCTTCAGCATGGAACGCTGCCAGGAGCCACCTCCTCCAAGGATGGAGCGGAGCTCATGCAAATCAGGCATGGAGAATACATTATTTTGCAATGGAAAGAGGAGAGGAAATCTTTTTGTTTGATCCAGGCCACCTCTATTGAGAAATGTGCACCTTGGTGAGGGCCAAACCGACCTCCAAGCCCAAGGAAGGGATGAGTGGAAGCTCCCCCTGGTTCTCCATTCAATCCACGGGATTTGGGCACATAAAGGCTTAAGGTTCAAGCACAGCCGTGGCCGTGCTCCTCACCCCCCATCCCCTGCTTGGTGCCATGACAGCCCCAAACCCATTCGTTCCCCATAAAGGGGAGCACTGGATGAGCAGCTCCATCCCAGCTGTGATTTCGGAACCGCTGCGGTGCAGGAAGCACCGTGCAGCAGCATTTTACCATTCAGGGGAAAACTGCTCGCTTGATTTAGAAGCCAGGGAAGGACTGCCCGTAACACCTCCCCCTTTTTTCTCTTGCTCGGGGGATGCACACAGCCTGCAGCACAGGGGGAGTGCTGTAAAAGCCAGAGCCTGTGCTTGGCAGGGAGTTATCCCCATGGGATGGCACCCGGATGGCGGCAGCACCCCAAACTGCTGCTTTTGGGGTTGACTTCTCCTATTCATGTGGGGCTCGGGGTAGGAGATCCCACCATCTCAGCATGCTCTCAGCATCTCTTTGTCCTGCTGCAGCCCATCGGTGCCATGGGACAGACACAAACCATGCAGAGATCGGTGCAGGGAATGGCACGTGGCAGTGAGGTGGGATTGGGAAGATGCAGGGTGCACGGCCAGGAGCTGCGTGGAGTGGGGCTGTGGGGCTGCCCTGGTGCTGCCTGGGGCTCTCAGTGGTTGCACTTTGGCTTTGGCTCCTGGGCAGAGATTTTGGCTCCTGGGAGTCCTTGCTGATGTCCTGAAACCATGGGGTCAGGGCAATGTTTGGGGTGTCCAGCACAGGGCGAAGGCTCTGAGCACCCAAACACAGAGCTCTGGGCTGGGAGGGATGCAGCATTCCCCAAACTCACCCAAACCTGATTTCCATTACTATCAAAGCGTCCCAATCTGCTTTTGATTACACTCCTTGATTTCCATGCCTGTAATTTCTCCTAATGCCTCTCTCTCCAACTGCTCCCCCGCTCTTTTTCACTTGCTAATCTCCAACCCCGAGCCCTCCTCTCCTTCCTCTTCCCCTCCTCGCTCCGTCCTCTCTGTGCCAGCCCGAGCCCGAGCCCTGCGGGGAGGGGAGGGGGGGGATGCGGGGCTGCCGGGCCGGACCTCGCGGTCCTTATAAGGACCCGAAGGAATCTCCGCGAGCAGCGCCCGCGGTGTCCGGGAAACCCGATCCCTCCTCGGGACGGCAAAAATCGTGAGATGGTAAAAATAGAGCCGTGGTTTTCCCTCCCTGAGAAAGCAAAGCGGTTTTGCACGATTTAAAATAACACCGCTCCGAGCCAGGCAGGGGGGGGAGAAAAATCGCTCCTCGTGGCACATATAATAAAGGACATAAATATGTCTGCAGCAGGAACATTATCGATATTTTTCTGCTTAAGGTATGGATTGGTTCCACATGCCAGGGGCAGGGCTGGCTTTCTTCTCCCAGCCCGGCTTTTGGGAACTGATTGATTCAGTTTTGTTGCTGATGGATCAAGAATTCTGCTCTTAGGAGGAAATGAATGTCAAATCCTTCGTGGCATCGATGAGGACGGAGCGAGGCGGGCGGGAGGAACGGGGCGAGGCAGGGCTGGGGTTTCTTTCTCCTGCCTATTAGATGGGCTTCGGTTATTTTCTTCCTTTTTTTACATTTTCTTTTCACAAGTAGATCCTTATTTTAATTGCTTCAGTGCTCAGCCTATGGTGGGATGCTTCTCAAGCTGCTTTTCAGCCTGCACACAGCCCAGATAGGATCCAGGGGCATTTTTTCCTCCCTCTTTCTCTTCTCCCATCATCACAATGAACTCGATCAGTGGCTGCATCAGAAACATTGCTGCTAACTCTGCCGTGCCTCAGTTTCCCCATGCACAAAGCAGGGAAGCTGCTCCTCTCGCAGGATCTGGGAGGCTGTTTCCTTGCCAGGTGCTCAGGGATGCTGGTGCTGGGTTTAGCAATTGGCACAACCAGAACTGCCAGCCCCCAGGTCAGGATGCTCTCTGCTCTCCCCATCACAGAGCTGCTATCTCTGTACCAGAGCACAGTGCCATGGGGACAGGGCCATCCAACAGCCCTGCTCTTTGCTCTTCTTGCCCCAAATTCAGAGAACCCAGCGATCCTCTGAGCAGCACTGTGCCTCCCTCCTGCCTTCTCCCAGCTGCCAGGAAGCAGCTCAGACGCCCATCCGGGGCTGAGATTCCCATTTTGCTCCTTTTGCTGCCAAACTCAGGAACCCACCCCGCTGTGACCACCTGCACCGGTCGCATCCCAGCCCTCTCTGACAGCAGAGATCCATGGCTGCTCCCACCCCGTGCCCATCACTCATCCTGCTGTCCTGGGTCACCGGCCCTGGAGGTCACCAAATCCTCTCTGTTTCCCATTTTTCCCCGCTCTGTGCTTCTGGTCTGGCCCTGTGACACCCGCAGTGAGCAGGGAGGATGGGGCAGGGGGTGGGGAGGGGGTCTGATCCCCATGCTGGAGATGGGGGAGAGGTTATCCTGTCCAGCAAAGCAGCTGCAATGCCCCAACCCCATTTATTTTCCTTCTTGCTGAGGGTCCCCAGGTGCTTTAGGTCTCACTGCAGCCACTGGTGAGCAACTCAAGGCAAATTTCCCTTCCTCCATTATCCCCATGGAGCCCTCACTGCCCCGCCCAGCCCAGTCCCTCCTCCTGGGTAAGGAATCCCATCTCCTAGGAATTAAAGAAGCTTTTCCTCCGAGATTTCCTCAAAGCCAGCTCTGAGATGTGAGTCCCTTCACTGTAGCTCACTCCTTTCCCCAAAATTCGGGGTTAGGGCTGAGCTGGGAGCGTGGGATGCGGCCACAAAGGGTGCTGGGAGCACGCTGAGCACCACACACAGCATCTCAGCATCACTGCAGCTCCAGCAGCATCCTGTACCTCGCCACGCTTCCTCCAAGCCTTTAATCAAGGTAATAAACTCCATCAGATTGCAAATTCCTAACGAACCCAGCCAAAGCCCTGCATGTGATGGACGCTGCTCTGTTCTCAACGATCCAAGGCGAGCCTGAGCACAGGGAGCTCGAGTCAAGCCATGTTTTCTCCTTTTTCACACCCAAATCACATTGTGCACAGGACTGGAAGGGGAGCACGGGGTGCCCTTGGTGTCAGGCAGTTCCCGTGCCTGGTGGTTTTGATTAAAATGCAAAATGCTGCATGGAAAACAAAGAGAGCTGTGGAGCTGGGTTTGTTTAACCGGGATGACGAAGCCATAGATGATGTCAGCTAACTGGGGGGTCTCGAGTGACCCCCGACGGCCCCGGTTCTCTGATTGCTGTGTGGTTCCTCTGGACCTGTCCTGCTGATGGATGAGCCCTTCCCATCGCCTTCAGCAAGGGCAAAAGGTGCTGCCTGTGCATCCTCCTGAGATTTGGGGTGGTTTGGGGGCTTTTCTGGGCCAGGTTGGGGGCCATGAGGCGGGGGCAGCTCATGCTGCTGGGTCTCTCCAGCCCCAAACTTCTCCTTAATTCTCTCACCCAGGAGAGACAGCTCAGGGGAATTTGGGGTCCACAGCCCAATTTGGCTCCTTGCAGAGATGCAGCAAGGGATAAAGCGTACAGAATGGAGGCCGGGTTTGCAAATGAAGCCCAAAGCTGATGATGCTCAGAGATACTGTCCCTATGGCAACTGCTTTCAACGCCCCATCCGCTGCATCCTCGCCTTTTCATCTTTTTCATCTCCTTTTGTGCGCATCTGTGCACAAAAGCGGGGCAGGAAACCTCACAGCGAGGGTGAAGTGGAACTAGGGGGGCTGCGAGGGGAGGAGAGAGATGGGGGGACCCCGCTGTGAACCCCCCACACTGATCAGGGAGGTGCAGGATGCTGGAACTCCAAATGTTTCCTTCCACCTCCAGCATCCCCAGGTCTGGGGAACAACTTTGTGGTTTCAGCCTTTGTGTCACCTGGTGGAGACCTCTCCCCTTGCTTTATTTCCCCCCTCAAATCTTCCAATTTGGAGGATGCTGGCACCCTCCACAGCCCCAGCTGTGGCCTCAGGGTGGGAATCACCGCAGCACAGAGCCCAGCCACGCTGGGTTAAGGATGAGTGGGAGAAACGGGCGATGCTGGGAGGGCAAAGGCATTGCACTGGTATAAAAGCAGAACTTGTGCTGATTGCGGGTGAGCATTCTCTGTATTATCGGGGTGTTCCTCCTGCCTTAGCTTCCTACAAAGCCTGCAAGCTCTGTCTTTTTGCAAGCACTGCAAGTTGGAGCCTCAGAGCAGTCATGGCCCTTCCCAGGGCTCGCTGGCTGCATTAACCAATGGTGTGGTTGGGAGAAATGCATTTCCATCCATCTCCCCGCAGGAGAGGGGCTCTGATTAACGCCTGGCAGCGCAGCGCTCGTCAGGGCGACGAGCGTAATGGGGTGGGATACTCATCAGTATTCCTGCAGGGAATAAATCCTCCAGGAGAATTGCTGCTGGGAGCTGGGGGAGGGAGCTGGGGGGGAGTGAATGAAGGACGTGGGCGAATGCATCTGCTCCCCTGGGTGATGTCCCAGGCAGGAGGGTGAAGCCCTAGGGATGGCACGAGGTGTCCTTGGGGGAATGTCACCCCGGAGTGAGACCTCTCATAGCTTCTCCTTACGGGATCTGAGAGAATCATGGCATCCTTATGGGATGTGGCCCATAAATAAAGAGTCTGTGGGCTGAGCTGCAGCACTGGGGTTACTGGGACAGCTCCTGGTCCCATCGGGCTGAGCATGGCACAGCTCTGGAGCTGTGCTCAGCCCCAGCCGCTGCCTCCCCCATCTCCCCGCGTCTCCGGAGCCTCTTCCCAGCAACTGTGATTGAATCAAAAGGGAGCTTAATTCCTCAGTCTGCTGAGATGATGAGGTAAACTAATTGCTGCCTTCATTCCTTATGCAAATCAGCCAGCCGCCGGCCCCTGCAACAAAGCCCGAAGCATCTGCAGGGAGCGGGGCTGCGTGCGCTGATTGCTGCTGACCCAGCTCTGCACGGCATCGGCACGGCTCCCAGCTGTGTGCTGCTGACAGCTCCATCCCCCCCAGCACCCTGCCTGAATCCAGCCCCTGCCCCTTGAGCTCCATGGTCCCCATCACGTTGTGGGTTTTTTTGTTTGTTTGTTCGAGTCAACTCTTTCCCAGTGGGTTGTGGCAGGCTCAGCAGCTGTCGACCAGGCAGTCTGCACGCCCAAATCAGAGCCAAGGAAGGAGACTGTATGTTGCAAATGTGCTCTGAAAATCAGGTGAGAGCTTTAGAAAGGTCAGATGGATGGAGATCAATTGGATGAGAGTAATCTGATTGGGATGAGCAGCGCTGTCTGCAGGAGAAGCAGCTCCTTCAGACCTGCTGGAATTCTCCGAGTAAACAACACTGAGGACGAGGAGGAAATTGGTAAATGCAATTTTATTCTGGCTTCTAGAAAGGTTTTAATGAGGTCCATGACATGAGAGGGGAACGCAGCTGCCACGGGTTGGAAATCTGCAATGGTGACTTGGGCGAGGAGAAAATCACCTGGCAGAAGCAGTGCCCGTTTTTGGTACTTTGGTGGCGAAGTTTACCAGAAGCTCCCCAGCTGCAGCTGCTGGGATGCCTTAGCAGGGTCCCTCGGCCCCACACAGCTGTAGGATGCTTTAACATCTTCATAAACCATGGGCTGTTTGCTGGGAGAGCTGTGCATCCCCATCCTCGCCGCGCCGGAGGCTGCAACGGGGCGGGAGGCACAGGATGCGCGGCCGGGGCTGCAGACTCCCCGGGGAGACGTGAGACATGCTGAGAGCAAACAAACCATTACGGCGGCTGCTGTCGCCAAAAGCTCTCCCCTGTGTTCTCTCCGCCGCGTGCAAACAGCACAACAAACACGCACGTGTCCGGCTGGAGGGAGCTGGGGGCTGTGCCTGGAGACTGGGGGGGGTCGGGGGTGAATTTCTGCTGAAATTGGATGAGATGGGTACAGGAATGCCGAGAGGGGTGGGGGAAGGTTTTGAGGTGGAGGTCTTGAGGTTTTGGGATGGAGCAGGGAAAGGGTGAGCCTTGGGGATGGGTGTTTGGAGGAGACGTTTGAGGTCCCTTCTGACCCAAACCGTTCTTTGGTTCTGTTCTTTGGTTCCATTCTTTGGTTCCACTCTTTGGTTCCATTCTCTGTGGGTCAGAGCATCCCAGCTCATTGCTGCAAGGACTCAGACCAGGGCCCTATTGCATCTCCTGGCACTTGGAGCATAAGAGCAGCTCAGGAGGGCTCTCCTTCACCCACCTCAATCCCTGGCACTGGAAGGGGCAGGGACCCATTTGTCACCTCCTGGAGGTGGCTGAACCCATCCCAGCAGGGCCGGGGGCTGCAGTGTCCCTCATTCTGCCCCTTGGATCGCTTTGAAGCCCTGGGCAGCCTCATCTGGGCCAGGGACAGACCTGGAACTCTGCTGCAACCTGAGCTGCAGCCGTGGCAGCGACTGATGGGCCAGGGCCCGGCGGCCGCTTCTGAAAATCTCCGTGTTTTAAAAGCATGACGGCTCCCTGGCTAATAAAGCGAGGGATTTGCTGAAGCTGCTTGAGGTCCCATTTTCTCTGGAACCCATTTCCATGGCATGAATCACCGAGAGGAATGAACTCAATTAGTTCAGACAGAGGCAGGAGATAAATCAGGGTCCCATTAGGAAACCCTGAGGTTAATTTATGGCCCCGAGCAGCGCTGGCTGTCTCCCTTCTCTCTTCAACCTGCTTCAGAGCGAGCCAAGAAGCGGGGTGGGATCGCTGTTATCTCCCCCTGCAATGGGAGAAGCACCAGAGCTATTCAACCAGCTCAGCCCTCGCCTTGACCAGATGACCCAGATCCGCCGGAGCAGCTTTTTCGCAGGGAGCGTTCATTCATTCTCTTGTTCATTCATTCATCACACATTGCCTGCGAAGGGATGCTCGGAAGAAAGCCGGAGCCTTCCAAGAAATCGGGGCTGGCGTTTTACCCTCGCAGCAGCCCACAGCCTGGATACTCATCACCACGTAGAGGAGATAAGGATGCTGCAGGCTTTGCCCCATCGCCATGTAGAGGAGATAAGCTGCTCCTGGGGCCGCATCCTGCCCTCCCTACTCCTCTCTTGGGGTGATCACATCCCTGTTAGAAGGAGCGGTTCTGCTGATGTGGGGAGAGCTCTGGGAGGAGCCCATGGACCCAGCTCTGCCCCATCCTGGAAACCTTGAACCCAGAGCTGGGTGAGCGTGGTGAAGCTACGCTTTTACAGCAGGAACCAGAGCGCGATGCTCCTATGAATAATGCAGTGCTCTGGTCTCCTTCCACTCAGCAGAGAGGGACAGGAATCTACCGAGGACGATTTATATCTTAGACTGAATCATTGCCCAGGATGAAAGAAGCATCTCCATCCCTGGCTGAGGGATCTTTATGCAGCCAACAGCCCTGGGTGGGCACCGACACAAGCTGCTCCTCGCACGCTCCTTTCCTCTGGGTCCTTCCTTGGAGGAGACCATTTGGGTGGGCACGGTGCCTGCTCGCTTTCTGTGCAGAGGGCAAAATAAAAAATAAATAGGTGGTGCACTTAAACCATTAGCATGCGAGAAATCTAATTATGGAGCATCCTTCGTTGCGCTGACTCCAGCACGGATGTGTGTTGCAGCTCTGAAGCCGATCCCGGGTCCCTTTGGGGAGTGCTTTTTACCTCTCTGGAGTGAAAGGAAATGCTCTTCTTGGTGTGGTTGCCAAGGAAGGTCCCAAGTGGAAAACCTTGGGAGAAGCCTCCAGCAGCAGCCCCAGTGCTCCTGAGCACAACATGGGCTGCAGCATCGTGCAATGGGGTCGGTCGGTGTCTGGATGGATGGAGCAGAGCCCTGCAGAGCCCAGCCTGCTCCGGGCATAGGGACAGCTCCTGGGGCTGTGCTGCTCCTGTCCCTGCAGCCAGGACCTGGGGCTGAGCAGCTCCTGCTGCCCAGGGAGACAATGGGTATCTCACCTGGAAAACAGCTTTTTTCTCTTTTTTTTTTTCTTGAAAAGTAGGGAACGTTGCCCTCTTCCCAGATGTTTGAATTTGGAGATTTCAGTTTGTTTTGGCTGGAGGTCTTTGCTGAGGATGGGAACACGATCCACTGTCACGTCCTTTCTCATCAGCTTGAGCACTTGGCATGATTACGCTGCATAAACAACTTACCCCAAACTCAGCAGCTTCTCTCTGTTCCAGATTGCTGAAATATCCCTTGTTTCCCTTTCTGTCTGACACTTATTTAACCACCCAGATCTTGGAAAGCTTTTAATGGTCCTTTGTACAACCTCTCCCATGTCAAAGGCTGGGTCGTGGTTTGCTCTCCAGCATCCTCTGCTCACAGGAGGTTTCCGTGAGACATCCAGGGTTGCAGTGGTGGAGTCAATCCAGGGCTGAGAAGCATCTTGCACTCCTATCTCATCTCTGGTGTGATCTGGGAGAGATGGGGCTGGGGCAGGAGCATCCTTTTGGCTCCTGCATCCTGGTCCACATCCTGGTGCACACCCTGTATCCCAATCCATATCCAGCATCCTGGTCCACATCCTGCATCCTGGTGCACATTTAGCATCCTGGTCCACATCCAGCACCCTGCTGTATGTCCTGCCAGAGCAAGCAGCCACGCTGAGATGCAAACCAGACGATGGCAGCCTGTGCTGGGCAGGTCAGCTCGGAGACTGCATTAATTGTGGGAAGCAGTGGCTGGAGGGCACAGACAGAGGAGCTGGAGGCAGTGATTGATCCGTCTGCTGCGGTGCCCCGGGGCCCTGCTTTGCACCCTGGCAGACTGACATCACCCTGCTGCAGCACAGCAGTGCCTGCACCCATGCAGGGTGGGCAATAGCACCCTGATAGCATCCAGCTTTTTTTTGGGGGGGGGGGATTGAGGTTCTGCGGATGAGCTGCATGGCCCACCACTGAGCCCTGCTGATGCCCTCCCAGAAACTCTCATGAAATTCACATTTCCAGCACCTCCTAAGGATATGAAAATTAAACCAAACCACCCTGCCTGCTTTTATTTTCCCCCCTTTTGCGTTTAATTAAAAAAATAATAAATCTGTGCAATATTTCCATCTGCAGAAAGCTTTGGTAAAAGCTGTGCTTGCTCCAAGCATACACTCCTGGGCCCAGAGCTGCTTCCCTCGGGCTCCTTCTGCTTGGCAGAAAGTGGCTGCAGCACGTTCCCCTCCAGGGAGCTCCATCCCTGGGCTGCTCCATCCCCACGGCTGCACATCCCCGGTGCCACGCAGGGACCAACCCTCACCCCTTCCAGGCTCACAAGTGTGGCTCCGAGGGTAGCAAAACTGCCATAAAACAGAAAACCTTGGGAAAAAACACTCACATTAACACATCCCTGGAGTAACCAGAGCTGTCCCCGGCACGCACTGGGACTCTCCGTCACGGCACATTACCACGCGCTCCCCAGATAGTGTTGCAGAATTTGGGGCTGTCTGCTGTTAACGGAGTTTCCCAAAGATATTAAGGGCTGGCAGGGATTTGGGTAAAGGAGCAGCTTTGCTTTTCCAAAAGGAGCATCTCTTCCCCTGCAGCTGCCTGTGGCAGGGACGTGGGTTTTTTGGGAAATGCCATAAGGAGGGTGTGGGGTCCCCTGTGGGAGCCAGGACAGCTTGCACCAAGGGTGTCCCCCATGCCCCAAATCTCATCCCTAAACCTTGTTCCTCTCACCATGCTCTGGGGCAGTGGGGAGCATGCAGGAGGGCAGCAGTCACCCCGACACACAGTGGGTGCCCACCACAATCTGACCCCCAAACACCCCCCTGCAGCCCCGCTCCCTGCCCAGCCCTCCAGCTGCTTGGAGCAGCCATGAGCTCGATATTTATTAACCATCATAAAAGCTCCATTCTGAGGCCCCAGGGAGCAAAGCTGCTGCAGCACAGACTTCCGAGCTGCAGCCTGGGGATGTAACCCTGCATCAGGAGCTCTGCACAGGGAGCAGGGGGCAAAAAATTCCCTCCAGTCTTTTTTTGGCTTTTATTCTTTACTTAGCAGCTCGTGTTTAAAGCTCTTTGCTGTCCGTACCAACACTCCAGGGCCAAGAGCATCACTCTGCTCTTATGGCCATTGGTGTTCCCAGGGCTGATTTGGGGTTGATAGGGTCTGCACCCACCGAACAAGGTGTGCTCAGCCTCTCCTTGCCTAAAATCCCATATGTGGAGGGGTGGATGTGCCCTTCCCAGCAGCTTTGCAGCCCCTCCGGCTCCGGCAGGGAACACGGCGCTCATTCAAAGAGGCTATAAAATGTTCATTAAATCCTTCTGCTGCTCTCTGTGCTCACAGAAATGTGCCTGGAGAGAAGGGCACAACAGAATTTGGAGGGACATTGGGACAGCGATGATGCCCCAATGCTGGGGGAATTGAATAGTGACCCGTATGGGTCTGTTCCAACCCAGGATGTTCTGTGATTCTCTGCTGCATCCCTGCAGCACCCCACGCTCCCGGCTGGATGTGGCCATTCCATGGGTCCCCACGGTGCAGCACGAGGCTCAGCCTCCCTCCTCCCAGATCTGGGAAGTGTAAGAATGAAGGATCGGCTTTGGGAGAGGGGGAGAGCAGAGGTCCTCGCGATCGCTCTGCTTCACTGGCAGAGAGCTCGGGGCTTAATTGAATTAAAGATTTAAGGATTTCCCCTCGGCTGCAGGGAGGTGGCGGGTGCTGAAGGGCCGTGACCGCGCCCCAGCTTCGGTGCAAAGGGATTTCTGTTTCCCCCCTATGCTGTCACCCATCCTGAGCACCTTCATGGATAATTAATCCTTCATCCGAGCAATAGAGGGATACTTTCTCCCTGTTTTTCCTTCCTCTTTTGCAAATCGAGCCCAGGCAGGGGGAGCAGCTGCCCGGAGCTCTGCACAGCGCAGGCTCTGCTCCCCCCGTCCCAGGACCACAGGAGATGGGGGCTTCGTGCCCCTAACCCCTCTCGTTGGCTCTGCCATTAGCCCCGCAGATTGCTCCATTAGCAGCAATTTGAAAACTGAGCTCCGGCCCTAACGCAGAGCCCGGGGCTGCGCTAACCGCCGCGTAATGAGCCCCAGCCGGGCCGCTCCCAGCACCCGTGGCTCTTTCTCACCTTCGTGGCTGAGCGTTTTTGCCTATGGGTGGGTGTGAGCCGCCCCGGGAGCCCCCCAAGGCAGTGCCTCAAAATGTCTCTGCACATCCCTGGCACATCCCTAACGCCGCAGCCTCCCCTCTCCGGGTCCAACCCGGCACGGACGCGGTCTCCTGCTGCTGTCTCCGGAGGATCTGAGAGATCTGGGCTCTCCCGAGACCCTCGGAGGGCTCCGGCTCCCTTTACTCCATCCCCCGGGACCCATTCAGCCCTGGAAAGTCTGGCTCCAATCAACTTCAAAGCCTCCTCCATGCGCAGCCATTAGCCAAAGTGTTTTTTCATCTCCTTTTCATGCTCGGACTCATTATTTCTGCTCGCTGCTGCCGAGGGGCAGGGCTGGGGGCTGGGGGCTCCCCGCCTCGCCCGGGACAGGGTTTGCTATGGGGCAGGAGGCTCTGATTTTCAGCAAAAAATAAATGGGGACACTGCACGTGATGCATCCTCTCCGTGTACAGATCTGGGAGCTCTCCTGCAGATGGGAGCATGGAGGGGTAGCAATAGGGGGGGGTGCTTTCTCTGGAGCCCCCCAGGGCTGGATCTGAGCTCTGCAGATCCCCCCGAAGGGTCAGATCCCTCCCTGCTTTGGGGCCGGCACAGCTTTTGGTGGGGGACTCAAGGAGCTGAACTTTGCTGCAGGGCTGGAAGCCGTGGGACAGTGCTGGGGGCTGCCCAGCGGATGCCCCCCCCCAGCCCCGATGGACAAAGGGGCTTTTAGAGGGCTCAGCCAAACGGGAGGCGCGAATGGAAACGCTCATAAATGCCTTTCTCAGCATCTTTTTCCCGATGCTCTGTGATCTGGCTGAGATGAGTTAAGGACGGATTTGAACAGTCCCTGAGCTGCCTCTTTCCCAGTATCTGCGAATTAAACATGACGTGTGTCAGCGGGGAGTTTGGGGAATCAATTGGCAGACCATTAAAGTGCACTGAGATTTGGGTGTACGGCGAAAGAGGCAGCAGAAAGCTTCGAGCTGAGAGGTCCCGGTCGTTAGCGGTGCCGGGGAATGAAGATGCTGGGACAGAGCCATGGGGGAAGTAATACCCGGGGAATGGTGGAAATGCATTTGGCAGAGAGAGCCTCACTCCCTTTAGAAGCTGGAGGAGTGAAAGGGAAAGGCTGCGGGTGGTGGCTGCCGAAATCCTCCCCTTGGCTCAACCTCAGCCATGGATGGGGACAGCGATGGGGCTGTGCCCGGAGCGTGGCATGGGGTGAAGCTAAAACTTTCTGGTTTTGCAAAACAACCTCAAAACAGCGCCCAAAATTCTGCCAGTGTGAGCACCCAGCAGCTCCCGGACGGGTCCCCATCCAGGGATCACGTCACCAGCACGGGGCTCCGCTGCCATTTGGGGACCGGGCGGTGACTCACGGTCCCACTGCTGCGGTCCCCCCCAGGCGCCAGGCAGGGCAGGGCTCTGCCCGAGGGACAAAGGGAGCCCAGCCTGACCTCGGGCGGCATTTTGGGGAGGTTTCTTTTCACGGCAGCTTCCACAAAGCGCCGGATTGTTTTCCTCCTTCGACCGCGAGCCCCGACAGCATTTCTGCCTCTTACAATGGGGGAATAGAGAGGGGAGGCTCTTCTCCAGGGAGCTGCTCTGACAAGGGACGGGAGTGTCCCTGTGCCTGTCACCTCCCAGCTGCTGCCTGGAGGCCTATTGCTCGCTGCATAGATCCATCCCCGCATCGGCCCCGGGCATGGGGTGCTCAGAGGGGCTCGGGAGGGGATGCTGTGTCTGGTCCCACTCCTCCTGGGGGGCACAGGGGATGGTGGCCACCCCCAGCGCTGCTATTAACGGGCTTCATGGATGAGCTGGGTGCAATCTGGGCAGCACAGCATCCCCTGCCCCATTCTTGGGGTGTCCTGGGGGACACCGGGGATGGAGTGACATCGGTGGCGATGGAGGATGGCACAAGGGAAGAGAGAAAAAGCATGCACACGGGATGGGCATGCACAGTGCACACACACTGTGTGCACACACGCATCGCTGCAGCGGGAGCCGATCGATGCTGCCACTGGGAACAGCCCGGCAGGGCCAGGGTCACACAGACAAGAGCAAGCACCTGGGACTAATTGCACTAAATAAATGAGCAATTAAGGATATTACAGGAAGACTAAAACATCCCAGACCTCTCCCTGACCCCCTCGTAGTTCCCCTGGAAACAGCCAGCGTGTCCCGGCTGCTCTGCCCGGCTGCTGACAGCAGGACGGGGGCTTTGGGTCCCCCCCCCCCGGATGGGGAGCTGCTCCTGGGGCCGGGGGGCACGGCCTGGTGGGCAGCTGCTGGTGTGGGGCAAGAATAAGTGCTATTGTCCGTGGGGCTGTCCCCATACAGGGTGCGCTGAGCCCAGCGCGGGAGGATTCTGGCCCCAGGGTGGGGTGGGGGCTGCGATGGGTGGGATGCAGTGGTCCTGGTCCAAAAGCAGCGATTTGGACCAAGTGTTTCTCTCTGGAGCTGTCCCCATGTCACTCAGGGCCATGCACAATGTACCAGTGCTTCCCAGTGAGGGGTTTTTCCCCTCTGAGAGCACCCCAGCATCACAGCCCCCTCCCCAAAGCCTGGCCACGTCACCCCAAACAGAGCTTTTGCTTTTTTAGTTTTGCTTTAAATGCAGCATGGACACTCTGCCCTTCCAGCACACCCAGGCAGTAGCACAGGAATACAGCACATCCCCAGCAAAGCCACTCCCACCACTCGAAAAAGGATCCCAAAAAGGGTCTCAGGGACCCCTTTCCCCACCCTCACCCCTGTGCCAGCCCAGGACGGATCCTCGCAGCCCTTCCTGTAACACTTGGGCACAAGTGGAAAATGCTTTTAGAGCCCCTCGACAACGGGGAGCAGGGCTGAGTGCAGCTGGCAATAAATATAACATGAGCAGCACGGCGCAGCCATCGATCGCCGGCGCTGCGTTGGGTGGGCGCAGAGGGGGGGCACTGGGAGCTGCAGATGAATGAAAGAAGTGGTGAAGGTGTTAGAAAAAAGGAGGGGGAAAAGCAGGGAGAGCCCATGGGGGGGCTGCTGTCTGCAGGAGCCCCTGGTGCTGGGGGTTAGGGGATGCTCTGTAGGTGCTGCTTGGGATATGAGCAGCCGTATGCATCCCCAGGTGGGCACGGCTGTGCTGGGTTTTAGGGAGAGCAAAGCCTCCCTGTAGCTGCTCCTCACCATGTGATAGGGAATTAATGAGCAGTTAATGAGCTAAGGAGGAGGAGAGTCCAGCCCAGTGAGCCCTCCTGGCTGCTCTGGCAGGTGGTGTGATGGGAGCAGTGTGTGACCCTTATTCCTGGGTTTGCACAGCTCTGAGCATCCCAGAAGTCTTCATCTGCAGTGCTGCAAATTTTTATCAGCAGGGAATAAGGAGCAGGGGCTGAGGTACGGCTGAGGCTTCGGGTTGGTGATGCTGGGGGGTGGGTGCTGGGCGGGGGTTGCATCCAGGCTGGGCTTTTCCTGCCCTCCCAGAGCCCCCTTTGCTCACCGAGCGCACTCAGCCAGCAGCCAATTTGCTGGGAAGGAAATAAAACCGTATCCAATTAAAGAGCTGGTAGCCACAACGAGAGAGGGTCAGTGGTTCATTGCTAATGCAAGCAGATTTTGTTCTGATTCATTAAGTCATTAACTCCCTTTTAATTGGAGCTCCTTTATGGGGAATGCATTTTACCTTTATAGAAAAAATGGGAATTGAGGGATGGAGAAAACTCCACTGACAGCACGCAGCGCTGCTGGGCAGCCCCATAGCGGCTGCTGGGGGCTGTGCTGGAGGCCCAGGGTCATGCCAGGACCCCATGTTTTAGTGTTGGGGTCTGCAGCAGACCCCAAAGCACAGCTCAGTGGGGCAGAGGTGACAAACTGCCCACAGTATTTTGCCCTTAAACAAAAGGGGATATGGATGTGGATCCATCCCTTTCCCCTTTTCACTTTGCTCAGCCAGGTGAAGGGATGAGGAATGGCTGGATGGTGTTGGAGCACAACGGGGCTGTCAGTTTGGGGGGCCAAAGTGTTCCCTGGCCCAGCCCCAGTCTCATCGGGCTGCTGGCCGGCAATTAGCAGCCATTACAGCCTCACTGGGAGCGGAGCAGGGAGTAATGCAGCTGCTTTTAGCCTGCTGCTCTCTGCCACCGAGGAGGAAACTTTGTTAAGCAGTGATAAGCATCGAGAGCGGCATCCAGGCCAGCAGAGCCAGCCTGGCCCCGCTGCCCGCGGCTCTGCCGGGCTCTGCAAAGCCCAACGTGGGTGGCTGCAGCTCGGCTTCACCCCAAACCATCCCCTGATGATGGCATTAGGGATAATGGCAGTTTTCTCCAAACCCTCCAGGATTTTCCACCGTGGGACCCCGTGCCAGCTCAGGGGGGAGGGGGTTTGCTTCCCCAGGGTGAGTCAGGTAAAGTTGCCCAAATGAAAGACAGGCTCAATTTTAAAGCAGATTAATTAAACTGCATTAAGGCCCTGTGTGGACAGAGTTCAGAATGAAAACAGCCTTTAACTCGATTTCTCTGACTTGCAAATCGCGGCAGGGAAGTCAGCTGAAATCACATTAAGGCCGTTTCCACTCTGAACCGTGTCCTCGCAGGGGTTTAATGTAGTTTAACTAATTTGATTTAAATGCTCATTGAGATTAACTGGGTTACGTGCCCTGCGTGGGGCTCGGATCTGCGGGGCCGGGTGGGAACGCGGCAGCAGCCTGAGCCCCGTCCTGTTGTGCACGAACCAAAACTGTGTTTTAGGTTGGAAAAATCTAATTTCTGCTGAAAGCAAACCTCTCATTTGAAAGATATCATGAAACAACAAAAGAAAAACAAAAAACCTAAACGTGGAAATGGAGGTGGTTCAGGGAATGCAATGTTCATTTGACCAGAAGATCTTGGAGGTCTTTTACCTTCATGATTCTATGATTCTATTAAAAAGAATGGAAAAAGGAAATAAAAGCAATGTGATTGTGCACAAATGCTGTCTGCAAGATGGTTTTTGGCTGCAAGATTTGGGCAGGATCGCAGCAGCTCCACTCCTTAGGATGCACATCCTGGATCCAGCGGCCGATGAGTGCCCGAATTCTCTGGCGTTTGCACATCTCATGCCATAAATTTTTCCTGGGAGCACTCATGGCTGGGGGACACCCGGCTCCGGAGGCTGCACAAGAGGAGGCTTTTTGTTCCTGAGCTGGCGAGGGCTGCCCGGCCCCGAGGACAATGAGCTGCTTCTTGCAGCCCAGGCTGCCGTTTCAGCTCGCCGAGGTTTTGCCCCGTGGAGGAATGTTCCCCTAAAATACATCGGATGGCTGAAGCAGCGTTAAATGAAGGTGGCAGTTTGCAGCCCTGGGAAAAAGGGGCTGCTGCCTTCGCTGTCTGTTGGTGGGATCAGGGCTGCTGCGAGGCGAAGCTCCGTGGCCTCGTTCACATCGATCCCTGGGGCACAGGGAGGTGTCAAACACTTCTGGCTGCTTTGCGTGAAGGAAAAGCCGCTCTTCCGGCAGCGAGCAGGAGGGTCCGTGGGGGCTTCATGCAGCTGTTGTGTGTTGTGATGGCTTTCAGATCCTGTCCTGTGCGCTGATCATGGCTCAGGGCCAATGGATTTTTTTTTTTTATCAGCCATCTCAGGCCATGTTGTTGCAATGACCATGGATTGTCCCACTGGGTTGCACTGGGCTGTGCGATGCTGGGCTGGAGACTGCAGCTTAAAACCACGCGGGAGAACACAGGGCTTTCACCTTCCAAAACACTGAGCCTCCAGCTCAGCTTCAGAGCTGTAAATCCCCCACTAGGGGAATTCAGACTTACTTTCATCCCCTCAAATTTCCTCTGATTTTGAGGCCAGATCAGGGGTTGACAATGGGAGACGTGCTGTGTCCCCAGCACCATGAAGCAGCGGTGCCACCAGCTCTGCCTGAATCGCCCTCCGGCTTCTCCCTGCACAAAGGGTCCATTTTCCTCCGGTTTTGCCTCTTTTTGAAAGCCTTCATCCTGCTCCGAGGTGGGGGAGAGGAGACCGCTGTGCTCCCCAGGGGTTGGGGTCCACCTGATGGGATCTAACACACCCCCAAGGGGATCTGGATGGCCCCACTGTGATTTTAAGGCTTGGGGGAAGGACCTTGAGGTTTGTCAACGCCATTGGATCGACCAACATCGCTCCAGTGCCGCGTGGTTTGTGCTGAGCCCGGAGTGCCTGGGGCTGGATCAGGCCCTTGACCAACATCACCATTTCCAGGAGCTGTTTTCCCTCTTTTGCATTGATGGGAAATATTTGCTTTGCGTGGTGACAGAAAGGGAACAGAGCAGCACAAACTGCAGTGAGGAAGGTTCCCATGATGGCAGCTGTAGGATGCAAAATGCGGGGCCATCCCAGCCTGGGGGTACAAACCGTGTCCATAAATCCTGAGATTCATGACTGGATTGTGCCTGGTGTGACTCTCGTGCCGACAGCAGTAAATCTCTCGGTGTTTATAGCAGCTTTGTCACCAATTAGGGTGTTATTGGATTAGGTGCAACGAGATAGAGGCCTCCAGGGGCAAAGTCATCCTCTGGGGAAACCCCAGCAGGCAGCAAAGGAGTGGCCCTGGCTCCCATGTTTCCTTTTTGCATCCCCTACACATCCCCTATGTTCTCCCTTTCCTTCCACAGACCTTTCCACTGGAAGGTGCCTGGACACAGTGACTCTGGAGGTGTCAGGACCCATTTTGGGTCCCTGCTGCTAACAGAGACAGCCCCAGGCCCTGCTTACAGCCCGACCCGCTCCCTCACAGGAGTCAGAACCCCCCGAACCCCGCACGGCGCTGTCTCTGCCATGGGCCCAGCACAGAACCGCGCACACCGACGCCTCTGTGAGCGGCCTACACATCCCAGGGTGCCCCGCAACCAACATGGCCGACGGGCAGCCTCCAGCCGAAAGACTACAAATCCCAGCATGCAGCGCGGCCCAATATGGCTAACAGGAAGCGCGTTGCCGGCGGACTACATGTCCCGGCATGCCGCGAAGAGCGTCGCGGAGGACGGGAGGACTGCAGCTCCCATCATGCTGTTGCATTCGGACATGTCTGGCCCTACACGGACACTGTCCCTAGTCCAGGCCCCCTCGGCCCGCAGCGATTGCCATTAGCCCCGCTGGGGCCTGCTGTGGAGCGGCGCTGCGGCCCAAGCGGTAGAGGGGGCTCCGGGCCCCTGAGGAGAGCAGCGGCGCGCCCGGAGCATACTGAGCCCAAGAGGGAGCAGTGTGCATGCGCCAGGCCGCCGCGCACGCGCGCAGCCTCGCTGTGCGTTCTCTTGTCGCTTAGTTGCGTGATGCGCTTGCGTGAGCCCGCCCCCCGCGTAACCACAATGCACTTGCGCAGCGTCGGGGCCGGCTGAGGGGGGCGGTGCTGCGCATGCACGCGGCTGTGGGCGGGCAGTGCCCATGCGCGGAGCTGCGCGCGCTGAGCGGGCGGGCGGCCGCCAGGGGGCAGCGCGCGGTCCCGTCACGGAGCTGTGAGGAAAGGGCCCTCCCTCAGCGCCTCTCGGGAGCGCGCTCCGAGCTGAGTGAGTCACAGGAACGCTTGAGGGCCGGGGTGGATGTGATTTTATTTTCTGTCGGGTCTGGCTGTTCGCGGGGTGAGTCATCACGGGTGGTGTAAATATCCCACAGCGATACATTTAGTATATAAAAACACAGATTTCAGCACGTATGTAATGGTGAAGTTCATGTGAGGAGGAAAAAAAAAGGAAAAACAGCAACAGGCAGCCTCTAAGCTGTTCAAAACATGAGGTTCCAGCTCCAAAAGCGAGCAGTGGTGATGTATCCAGGCCCCGTCCAGATGTGTCCTTCACCTCAGCGTGTCACCAGTTGGCCATGGCCACCCCTCAACGTCTCACCCAATTCTATGGCATGGGCAGGACGGGGCCGTTCCCTCACGGAGTGCTCTGAGGGCAGTCTGTGCCCTCAGCTTCAAAACAATAAGAGTGTTTTTCCTCTTGCTCAAGCCATTCACGTAGAAAAAGCTGTGTGACACTGCTGAAATGCGAAAGCTGTTGTGCAAATGGTCACCGACATCTGTTTGGGCATTTCTATAGAGAAGGTTGTCATGTCCCAGGGGTGATCTTCTCAAATCTTCACCAACCGAATGTAAATTACCATAATTAGCGAAAGCACTTTGAGAGAATGTTCAGTTCATTCCAAAGAATTATTCCAGAGAAGAATCCATCCAAGGATTTGGTCCTTGCTTCATGAAAAAGCATCTACTGATATGGAAGACAATGTTGATTGAGCATGCTGATAAACATTAGGGCAGGGACCTCTTTGGCACGACAGTCTAACCACACTGTCTCTCAAATTCCTGCTATGCTACCTAAATTGGATCTGTACAGAACAATTATACAAAAGGGATCATCCTTCCTGAAAGTAGGAAAACCAAATTATTTCATTACTGTAAGAAAACTCAGGTCAGCAGTCTTGAATGCTGTTTATGAACAATGACTCATATGTTTCTGCTCTTAAGGGAGGTGATCAGAGTTTATTTTGCAATGTTTGGCAGGATGATTATCTTCCAATTTCATCTTTAGAGCACGCATACTTCAAGGCTTCTTCTGGACTGAGCTTAAGCCTCAGCGTTGATGTTTAAGGCTTTCAGCTGTATCCTGTCATCACCGTCTTCACCATTGGAGATGGAACTCATTTCTTGAATATTCAAGAGATCTCCAGTGCTGCAAGTCTTCCCTCTGTTACTGGAACTCATTCTGAGGGCTTTTTTTGGAAGGTCTTCCTTTCCCGAGCTAATCTTCTGAAGTTTAAAAGGGAGCTTGTTTTTCTCTCCTGCAATATCAATGCAGTCAAGTGAACAAACCTTTTCTTTTCTTGTTTTGTTATCAACAGGACTGTTCCAAGAAGATGACAGAGACAGGTTTTCTTCTTGCTCTTTAACACTGTAAGGAGGAGTGGGGACTTCAAATGTAGCATGGAACTGAGAGTAATCGACACGGAAAAAGCCATCTTCCAGGGACATTACCGGGAGGAATCTGTGACCCCAGAGAACTTCATCTTCTGTATACGAGGTCCTAGCTTGACATGTCATTCCTGTGGAAACAGACAAGAGCATGATGTTGTGACAAGAGGAAGTAGACCATTGGTGGTCCTTAACACAGGAGTCACATAAGAATGTTGTACTCCTCTACGTGCCTGTCGAGGCCTGCCAAGAACTGGCAGGATGTTTCTCTTCTTGCATGTATTGGCCATTTTGGGCATCTGTAACACAGAGCCCTGTGGCAGAGGGAGGTGTCCTATAGCCTGGTAGAGGCCAATGAAGGTTGGTAGCTTACAGCAGGATGTTTTGGAGGCTCAGTAACTGCCTTGTTAAAAAATTAAACACTGAAGACAAAGGCAAGGCAAAGACTAAAGATTAGGGCATGCATGTTACTCTGAGACTTACCGGTAGTCTCAACGATTCCTTCGAGGATGACAACTATTTCAAATTGCTCACTTCTGAGTGATCTTTGTGAGAGACAGAAAAAGGGGCTCTTGGAGTTGATTTCATGACAGATGGTTAATGGGGAAACTAAAA
This sequence comes from Penelope pileata, assembly GCA_013396635.1. Lineage (NCBI taxonomy): Eukaryota > Metazoa > Chordata > Aves > Galliformes > Cracidae > Penelope > Penelope pileata. The sequence continues at coordinate 61,358 of WBMW01005163.1, forward strand.
ACAGCTGGTCAGCTCCAGTTCCAAATCCAACATCCAGTTCACACTGGTCCAGCGGCAGAAATTCCCCCTCTGGTGTCTGTCGGGACTGGAGATGAAAAGACAGTTCAGTAAGCATTGTGTGAAGCAAAACCCAACAAGCAATGCAATGAATTTCAAACTTGCCTCTTTCTTAACGTTATTATCTCTGTATTAGGTCATTATATAGAGATATAAGTAATACTAAGTGTAATTAAGCTGATATATCTGACCAATTTTGGCATTTCTTATCACTCCACTAGATCTCTTCATCACCTACAAACTTTAACATGACATTATACATGTTTTACAAATCACTGATAAAAATACCAGGTACCACACTACATGTCTTATGACAGATACGTGCTATGAACATCTTGCAGCAAAAGTTCTCATCAATGAGAACAAAATCAACCAGCTAGGCACATTTTAATGCACTGTCTGAATTCGTGTTACATTATTTTTATATGTTACTAAATTTTGTTTTGCAGAAACTGCGATATACGTGCTCAGAAGACTTTAAGGTAAGCATCACAGTAATTTCACAGTAATTGTAAAGTATATCTGCTAAGTCACATTTCCACAAAACTGCCTGAATCACTATTAATGGTGGTAATTAGCACGTACCACCTACTGCATGGTATTTCTTATGCTCATTGTTCAGCTAAGTGCCCCATTTGTATTTGTGTCATTTCATTGGTCCATTAAAAATACTGATAGGTGAGGGTTTTTTTCCCTAACTCCCTAAAATTCTCATGTTATTCAGAATACAACTGAAAACATGCGTCAGTTGACCAGGCAGATCAGATCCTCAACTGATTGCTTTAAAGGTCACTGGTGGAAATTGGTTGCTAAAATTAAAGCTTCACAGAGCGTATTTAAAATCCAATTTAAAATCCTTTCTGTTTTATTGCTCAATTAGAAAGCACATAACTCTTTGAGAAGCTTGTTATTGATCATAAATGATAGATAATTACATAGTTACTAGATTGTTCTATCTGTGTTGCATTCGTTTTGACAAATGTATTGATTCCATTATGTGGAAACTCCATCCATTAGTCACAGGGAACAAGGTGAAGCTAGCAGTTTTGTTGTTGACTTGGATCTGATCGTTTTTCTTCAAAGAAAGTTTCTCTACCACTGAGGAGGACAAGGGAAATATCAGCTGATGGCTTACAAAAATGTTCTCAAGCATTATTAATGCTTTGAAAGGTAAAAGACAGTGATAGAAAATCAAAGGGATCAAACCCACCACTACTTACTGACACTGTATTATATGCAAAGGTGTAATCAAACTGCTGCAAAAATATCCCTTCTCTTTTCCCGAGAGAACCTGCAGAACCAAGCTGTAGACTACGCCACTGTTTTTGTTGCCTGGCTACTGTTCAGCAGGTGTACAAATCAGCTGGCAATACACGATCTTTGCTCCAAGGTAACAAGGCTCAACACGAACTGTTTGAACCACATCTAAGCCTCAAATTTTCCCAAAGTTTTATCAAATGCAATTACCTGGCCTAATGTATGTGTATTTGCACAAATCACTGCCTGAATGAACTGTTTCATCCACAAACCATTTTTCTCTGAGGAAAAAGAAGCTTAAAAAGAAGCTTATTTGTTGGATAAATAAGAAGAAATGAACCTAAACACAGATAGTTCAATAGCTCTAACATGTTAAGACCTCTAGCCATCGACCTTTGTTGCATACAGCTTTACTCCAAGGAGCACAGAAGAGGGCACAGGAGTGCAAACCCTCAGCAGTATGTTTGGGAGAGACACTTGTGATGCTTTATTTTGATCTCCCACAAAGCCAAATAACTTTCACAGATTAATACATGCTTGAACCAGGACACAATTATTTAGAAATGCCCCAGCTTCGATTTTTAATGTGGCCAGAGATGGAGAATCCAAAGGTCTAGGTGAGTTGCTCCAAAGCTAAGAACAAACCCAAACTCCTTAGGTATCTGGATTTTTTCATCTGTAACTTTCTGCTGCTGGATTTTTGTTTTATTTCTTATTACAAGGTAGGCTTCCATTGCATCATCCCTTTGTTTGCTTTTATGTCTGCTCGAACATTTTATGCCCTTTGAGTCTTCACTTCTGTCCTTTGTTCATTCTTGACACTTTTCTAAACCCCGTTGTTTATGCACATCCTTCTTTAACTGGACACAGTGCAATTATATTATTATAATAACGTATTTATTATAATAAAACTGGGCTTTTTCAAACCAAAGAAGAGAAGGCTTAGAGGGTGATCTAATAGCAACCTTCCAACACCTCAGAGGAAGGTACTCAATAAGATGGAGCCGGGCTCTTCACAGCAGTGCACAGCAGGAGCAAGAGAGACAACAGGCATAAGTATAAAACAAGAGAAGTTCAGACTGGGTTTAAAAAAAACTCCTCCACCGTGTGGATAATTAAGCAATGGAAGAGCTTAATCCAGCAAGGCTGTGCAGTCTTTTCTCTTTAGATGATTCCAAAACCAGACTGAATAAAGCCCTGAGCAGCCTGTTAATTAGTTCAGCTCGAAGAACAGGTGCCTGCTGGTCATAACTCAGACTGCACCAGCTGTATGACTGCTGTGCCTCACAATTCAATTTTTAAAACTATTACGTAGCACATACTGGAAACAGTCTATGATGATTCTACATTCCTCAGCTTTCTGAATCAAAATACCCCATGCTACCAGCTGAAATGCTTTATGGATAGCAGTAATACCAATTTTACCATGTTTATCAGTGAAATCTGTACTCCTATCAAGAAAAGATAAAAAAACAGATATCACAACTAATTAAAAAAAAATCAATACTAATTGCCATACAGTGGATGCTGCTTGCTGCTGTTATCACCAGATCACTCAGGTGCATTGGTGAGTCCAAGAACTGAGTCAGAGTTACAGTTCACTGTGACACTGAAAAGGCCAGGACCTGGAACTGCACTTTTTCAGCAGCTAGTTCCAACCAACTTCTTTGTGTTTCTTGCTTCAGGAATTTGCTTTTTCCTTCTTCTAGAGCACTCTAGTGTAGATTAGAAAGACTTGGGTTTCTGAAAAAGTTTTTGTTGAAACAAACACACTTAAGTCTTAACTGTTTTCTAAACTCTCTACAACTGGGTCCAAAATGAGCCTTAAACTTCTCAGTGCCATCACTAAGCCCCGTGGACCAAAAAATAGCAGTGTGTGGTGGCACCACTGTAATCTGAATATCCCAGGGTGTATATCATGCCAGCAGTAAATGCCACTCAGACAGCCTTAGTTTGGTGTACTTTCTTTACAGAGGTAAATCCTCCATTGGTCCCACAGAAACATCAAGATCAGTCCTAAATACAGCTCCTATCTCAAGTGGCAAAGTGTGGTAAGACATATTCCTTCACATTGTTTCACTGACATGAGTAAGAACATCTTGCTATCTAATCGGATGCAGAAGTGTAGCAAGATCAGCTGTCAGCAGCACTGCACAAAGCACAGCTGAAAGCACAAATCACAAGAAGACAGGGCTTGCTAAAGATAAATGGTTTGTGAGTTACATCACATTCACCATAGATTTACAGGACACACAAAGGAAGCTACTGCAAAGCAGCTGATGTAAATTCATCTGCTGCTGGAACAGCTGCTGCCACTGCTGGGACACTGTGTCCAGCTCGAGGGGACACCTCAGCAAACTGATGAGGATTTAGAAGAAGCTCTGGGGACCACTAAGGGGCGAGAAGACACTGCTTGTAGTGAGGGCTGAGGGTGCAGCTGGTACACGTTCACTTTTAAACATTTGTTGTGTCAATAGCTTAATTTGCCAAAGGTCGCAAAGCAGCTTGAAGACAAATCACAGGCATGGTGATCATTTGTAAGAGATCAGGTATTACTCAGTGATTCCCTGCTTAATCTATGAACCAATTATTGTAAGATGAATGAGTCCTTATCAAACGTCCTGGTGTTTTCTATATATACCAGCGTTGTGTAGCGATAGAATTATTAGCAAACAGTGCACCAGGCTGTGTGTTATTTCAAAAGAAGTTTGCAGTGAATTACTGACACTGTAAAATCACAGCTGTGACACTGCTCCTGTTCCACTTTGACTTGTATTCCATCTTGGATCGTGGCCAGAAATAAGTACTTTAGAGGAGGCTTTCTGGTCATTTTCGATGCTAGAGATCAGCAAAAATAATGGATTGTCTGGCTTTCTGATTCCTATAAAAATTGCTCCATTACAATTCTGGGCAGTATGTTTCCATATACATATCCAACCTCTTTTTAAATCTTAGCAGATCTCAATTTCAAAAGGAATTCTGTGACAAGAAAAATTAAAGCTAAGTGAAGCATTCTGCACAAAACAGAAGAAAAACAGCCCTTCACATTTACCATTGTCCTATCATCTACCAAATCAGGCTTGTTTCTGCAGATTATTAAAATGGCCAAACAGTTGTTCCAAAAAGACGATTGCCATAGAGAACATGAAACATTTATGACATTCATATTCTGAAATTAACATAATCACCAGGATTCAGCTGCTGATGCTCCCCATCAAGCATGCTCCTGTGACAAGACACAGCTGCTCGGAGCTGTTCTGTTGCTTCCTCTCAGCATGCCACACAACCACACAGTATTTTCCTTCCATTCTATTCTTGCCCAGTGTATCTGAGGACTCCCATGGCTGACAAACTGTACTGTCTCCTTTCTTTTTCTTTTCTTTCTTTCTTTCTTTCTTCTTTTTTTTTTTTTTGGTTGAATTTGAGTTCCAGTTCTTTCTGGCATTCTGAATTACACTGACCATTGTCAGTGCTTAATTAATAGATACTGGTGACAATCAAAGGGCTTTCCCACTCAAGCTCACACACGGTCCCTCTGCAATGCTGGAAGGCTATAGCCAAGACCCATGGGGTAAGGAACTGCAAGTTAAAGCTCCCCAAACTTCCCCAAGGGAAAAAATGGGGTGTCAAGGCAGCTTGGTTGCTCTTGGGGCATGTGGTTTCTCTTGACCCATGCCCTCCTAGCATCACCCACCAAAACCTGTTGCCCCATCCTTCCTGCTGCCATGCCGTGCCTCACCTTGATCAGCTTGCAGCGGATCTGGGCAGAAACCATGTGGCTGTTGCGGAGGTTGCCGACACGGAACATGAGGCAGAGCTTGCCATCCCGCTGCGAGACGACCGCGGCACGGCTGAACATGAGGGTCTCAGCTCGCTTCTTGGGCTGCGACATCTTGATGAACATGCAGCCGATGAGGAACGCGTCGACGATGGAGCCCAGCAGCGACTGGAAGAGGAAGAGCACGATGCCCTCAGGGCAACGCTCGGTAATGTAGCGGTGTCCATAGCCAATGGTGGCCTCGGTCTCTATGAAGAAGAGGAAGGCGGAGGGAAAGTTGTACACGTTGGCCACGCAGGGACTGTAGGTGTCATCGTGCGCCCGGTGCAGGTCACCTCGCAGGTAGGCGATGCCCCACCACATCGAAGCCATGACCAGCCAGGCGACCGTGTAGGTCAGCAGGAAGATGAGCAGGTTCCAACGCCACTTGAGATCCACCAGCGTGGTGAAGAGGTCGGAGAGGTAGCGACTGCTCTCGCCACCCAGGTTCCCATGTTGCACGTTGCAACGCCCGTTCTTGTCCACAAAACGCTGCCGCTCCCTGCGGCCACCGCCACTGGCCGGGCCCACCGCCTGGTACTCATCCCCAAACTTCCTCCGCACCGCAGCCATGCCGCCGAGCCCCTCGGTGAGATGCAGGGATTCCCGCGGAGCTGGAGCCAGCACTGCCCACTGACCGGCGGGGCTGCGCAGCCAGCGGGGGAGCCGGACTGGTGGGCGGCAGCGGGGCGGAGCGGAGCTCGCTGAGTCCCAGGGGTCTGGCGGGCAGCGTGGTCCCCAGCAGGGTCTGGCTGCTCTGCTTTGATCCGAGCCGTTCGCAGCCGGTGCCTCGCTTCTCTCTCTGCCCAAATCTCGTCTCACTGTAGCAACCCGGGTAGCGGAGTGAGAATAATGATGGGAGCGGCAGCCAGGCATCCGCCGAGAGGCCGTGCTGCCGGCAGCGCCGGGGATTTTTAAAAGGAATTCCTGAAATAGGTCAGCTTTTAAAGGGATGCGAACGTGCTGATCTTCAGCCCGCCTTTAAAGAAAATAAGTGTTCCAAGCAAACAAAGCCTTGTCTATTGGAATGAGGCAGTAATTACATTTATGGTTTATGCGTTTGTTTTTATGGTCCAACTAGCAGAGAAGCTGTTCAAAAGGCAGCTCCCTAAAAGCTTAAGTGATTTTAATGCAGATTTGGGTTTTTAATGGACAAAAAAGATCTGAAATTGGCAATTATCATTCTTAATTGCATTAGAAGCTCTAAGTGGGGCAAGGCTAGTGACGTTTTTGCTCACCATACCAATATTTGTAGTTTTTTTTCTCAAAACTAATCAGTATTTTAATTCTCAGTTACATAAGAACAGCATTATTATTCAAGTCACTCATTTAAACACCAAATTTTCAGCAAATCTTCTTCAGTGGCCGGTGGTTATTAACGTTTTTAGGAAATAGTCTGTAATAACTGGTGATTGTGTGCTGCTTCAATTCTAGACTGGAAATTGAATAAACTAGTAGTCTGTCCAAAGTTTAATTTCAGAATTTTCACCATGTGCTAAAGAATAAAAAAATTGTTTCTCATCCATTTTTGACTCTCCCTCAGTCTTTGTGTGCTACCTCTAGAGTACAAGTGCATGGGGAGGGGGCAATATTCTGGGTGTTGGTGGCATAAATCCCATTTTAACTAGACTCAGCTTACCCATGTGGAGTTTATTTAGAGCTTATGGGTTACATTCATACCAGACCATAGGTTCCAAAGCTGAAACTGAGGTTTTTAAAAATCTCTGCCTCAGTTCCTGCCAGTTCTGGCTGCTCTCAGGCTTTTGGGGATGACACAGTGATGCTGTGTTTCTTCAAGTAAGTTTCTTCAAGTAAGTTTCTTCAAGTAAGTTTCTTCTGTTACCTCAGGGTAACAGAATATGGCTTCAGAATATGGCAACTCTCGAAGATGAATCTTCAGCTTGCGAGGGAGTGCACTGCTCAGCAAAGGTACACATCCAGCACTCCTTAGCTTATCCAGCACTACACATGATGAATTTCTGTTTACAACAGGATGCGGTGTTACTGCTACTTGCAGTTTTAAGGCTGGAGGAGGCTCAGGGGAGACCTCGTTGCTCCCTACAACCCCTGAAAGGAGGTTGGAGCGAGGTGGGGTCGGTCTCTGCTCCCAGGTGACAGCGATAAGAGGAGAGGCGATGGCCTCACGTTGCACCAGGGGAGGTTCAGGTTGGATTTTAGGAAACATTTATTCTCAGGAAGAGTGGTGATGCACCAGCACAGGCTGCCCCGGGATGTGGTGGAGTCACCATCCCTGGAGGTGTTCAAGATATGTGGAGATGTGGCACTGAGGGACATGGGTATCGTGGGGATGGGCTGGGGTTGGACTTGGTGATCTTAGAGGGCTTTTCCAACCTTAATGATTCTGTGGTTCTATGAACTCCAGTATCTGCTCTTTACAATATCAGGTGGCAAGCAGGAGCTTCCTGGACAAATCCACATTGCTTACAGCCAGGGCAATTAAAATTTGTAGGCGAAATTCAGGGCTAAAGTGGGACAACGTAGATGAGGGCTGGTTCTTCATCAGCTACTAGCATACTGGCCTTCCAAAACAGGAGGAATTGTGTTCCTATTGACAGAGCAAACTGGCAGCTCCCTGACCACCAAACATCCACCACCACCATTTATCCTCCACCATTTTTGTGCACGCCCCAGCTCCACGTTCCAATTTGCGGGACGAATTCCCTCATGACAAAATCCAGGAGGAAACCACCGCATCCTCCAGGTCCGCCATGCCCCAGCGCACCCAGCACTGCCGCCAGGGGCCGAGGGGACCACTCGGTGCCACTCACTCCCCGGGGGTGACCCAGATGGGGGGGCTCGGGGCACCTCGGCCGTTCCATCCCCCGGCCCCGGGCAGCTCGGGGGAGGGAAGGAGGGCGGGAGGCGGCGCGTCAGCGGCTCCAGAGGCGCATGAGCGAGGCTGGCAGCGGGCTGCAGGGAGGCGGGCGCCGGGGAGCTGCTCCCGTCTAGCACCGCACGGGCCTCGGGCCCGCACCCGCAGGTAACGGTCGCCCGGCGGCAGCACTGCTCCCGGAGCGCGGCTCTGCGCCTCCAGAGGGGACCGGGCGCCGCCATTTTGGGGCCGGGCCGGGCTCTGACGCGGCCCTCGGGGCCGCCTGAGGGAGAGGGCTCGGAGCGGGCCCGGAGGTGGGGCCGGAGAGGAGAGCGCCGGTCCCGGCTCCGTGGCTGTGGGAGCGGGGAGGGCCGGGTCGGTGAGACCCAGTGCCTGCAGAGCCGGGGTGAGGAGGAATCCTGTGCCACAGCCATCGGCTGTCAGGGCGCGGGCTGGTCTCATCACTGGGGAGATTGGTGGAAAGATGTTAAAATGTCACCGCTTGCTGAAATGAGCTCTTTGACTGCTGTGTCTGGGTGACAGAAGCTTTATGTAGGCTGTGGACCACAGGAGGTTTGTTCCCTGAGGTAACGGGGGCGTGACAGGGTATCTTACATTTCCATTTGATCCCTCTGACCCCACATACAGCATCAGTTGGGTCAGCTCAGCCCCTTCCCAGCACCAGCAGCATCCCCTGGGCAGGGACAGGTGGGCAAGAGTGTGTTAAAAATAGGTTATGCCATAGGGTAGGTAATTCTAGACAAAAAGGGGTTTTGAGCAGATTCATACTCCAGGGATGAAAGGGCACATTCGTGATTCTGAGCCGCCCTTGCAAAATACCAAGAGCCTGGGGCTGAATTTGGTGTCTTGAAGCCATCCCTGAGTACTGACAGAGGGAATGCCAGTGACAAATTGTTGGATATAAAACCCTTTTCGTTCCTATGAGTGTTCAGCTCAAGCAATGCAGTCTAATGGGGATTTTACAGAGCATGGGAATTGCCGCTGGGGAATGCCTCCATTTTGACTGCTGGGCCCAACTCACCCGAGTGCAGTGGTCCAGTGCTTTCTGTTGGGTTTTTGGGATGTTCCAGCATCTTTTCCACACTCCTGGGTAGGATGCTTTTCGACTGAGAGTCTGGGAGATGAGTTTATTTGCTTCGGTTTTGGTGCTAAATAAGTTTGACTGCGGGAAGCGCGCATTCTCACAAAGATGGAGCAGGCAATTAAAGTTGCCTTAATTGATGATTGGAGAAATCTTAAGTACGTGTCAAATTAAATGCAGTAAATGAACCAGAGGGGTTGAATGAGCTGTGTATACATTTCCTCTGGCACAAAGTGAGGGGTAGAGGATGGAATATGCTTATTTTGTCAAAGCAATATGTAACAGAGGTAATCTTGAAAGTTAATTAAATAAATGTGTAGCCTATGTCACGCACTGTCCTATGGTCCATAAATTAGAATGAAATTTCAACCATCTATGAGCTCACTGGTTAGAGAAATCACATAAAAACTCAGTGTACATCCTTTATTGCATTTAGCAAAGAGTGAAGTAACCCTCTTTCTCTGATCATATTTGTGTGCTGGTAATGACTTTCTGCAAGCATGAGATGGTGAATTTTATGAGTACAAACAATATTTTAAATGCCACAGAGCACGCAAAAGTGTTTTATCTTGGGCTATTGATTATAAGTGTAGATTCGATTTTGCAGTTAGAAATGAATTTTTTCTGGAGTCATTTGCTCTCAAAGGAAATCAGCAATAAAAGCATCTAATGGAATTTTTTTGGACAAAGGAGTCAGCCTTATTCATTGCAGCATCCTTGGTACTTGTGTCCGAGGTTGATAGAGTGCTACTCCTGCTAGCTTTAATGAGTTGCATCTAATTATAGTGTGGCCTGCATGGGAATGCCAGAACATCTCATGATGGTATCTTCCTGCACGCTCTGTCTGTTCCTGTGCATGTGGTGTTTATCAGTGCTTTCAGACATCCATTCTGTAGCATGCTTTCTCTTTTCTTCTTCCAGATGGTTACTTAGGCCTTCTAAAACCGTGGCTATCTTGAGAATAGAGCAGGGAAGCATCTGTTCTCTTCACCATCGGCTCTGTCCAAGAGATTGTGGATATCATATAACACATTGTCTTACATTCTTGCATGTTATTGCATACGTAGAAGAATAACTGCAGGGTTGTGCCTGATTCAGGTTGAACCAAAGACTTAAGAAAAAGCTATACTACGAAATTACTGTTTTTACATGATCTCTATTTCTCTCATGTTCTTGAGCTTAGATTTTATCTTTGCTCATTTCAGGACTGCCTCTGAATCGCAGTCCAGAAAGAAGAAGCAGTCGTGTTGATTTAAGTTGAACATTTGGGTCTAAGATTAAGATCAAAGCCATGCCAGTGCTTTCGGAAGACTCAGGTAACTAATCTGCATGCTTTCAACAGACCAGGGGCTGAAGTCCTGGTGTATGTTTTTTTACACAGGAAATGAACCCATGCTGCAGTTAAATAAGACAGAATTAATGTGGTTCAGCTAGATTTCGTAGCAGTTACCTGAAAGAATATGCAGGGACAGAGGAGTGTAAAAGATGGATCTGAACAAAGTAATTAAGAGCTAAAAGGTGCCTCAGGGGTAGAAAGGGCAGGATAACACTTGCAAGCAAAGCAGCCTGGCAAGCAGAGCTGGTGGCTGTGCAGCAAAGGAGGTGATTCAGTCATAGTCTGATTCTGCTTTGAAACTGTAGTAACATAAAGTTTGTGAGAGGGCTGGCTGTATAGAAACAGAGGAATTACATGAAGGGGAAAACATCAAAAATAATGGCTTTAAAAATTGTATTGTTTTGGTAGCAGTGACTGGAAGAAAAGGACTAATCTATGTGCAGACTTAATAATGATCAAGATGGTACCCAATGAATGTAGTTGACATTAAGCCTGTGATAGAATGTCCTGCAAGACATGCTTCCTACAAAACTTTTGTTCTGTCTTGAATTTACATGTAGGTTTACATGAAACTTTGGCCCTTTTGACATCTCAGCTAAGACCTGATTCAAATCATAAAGAGGAAATGGGATTCCTTAAGGATGTCTTCAGTGAAAAGAGTCTCAGCTACCTGATGAAGGTGAAAGTTTACCAGTCTACATTTTCCTTGTAGATTATTTATTCTCCGTTCCCTTGCTTTATCAACTGCTTACTTTGCCAAAGCTTATTTGGTGTTGTGTAGAGTTCTGTCTTGACCAAAGCACATCTTTATTTAAGCATAAACATGAAGAACACTCAATGAAAATAAAGATACTTTATTCAAGCAAAATGATTTTTGCCTGATGCTGTGTGGTCATGTTGAGTTGTGTAGTTTGAACCAGACTGGAAAGGCCATTTTAAAAGTTTGGTTGATGGTTACATATAGTTGGTTACATTGAGAGTACTTTTATAGTTTACTTGATGCAGTTGCCAAAATGCAGGTACAGTGCCCCATAGCTAAAAAGCAGTGTGAAATGATTTCATTTTTCACTCGTTCTGTTGAAGTCTTAACAGATTTTTTGACTGTCTGAAACTAACATTAGCAAAAAGAAAACAAAAGAAAAACCTCCAAGGCAAAAAAATAACCCCAAGAGAGATGATTTTTTCTGATGCTTATCTCAGAGAAGTTGTACATAAATAGATGTGGAATATTTTTATATATTTTAAGAAATTTTGTATCTTTTTCAGATTCATGAAAAACTCCGTCATTATGAACGACAGAGTCCAACTCCTGTTCTACATAGTGCAGCAGGATTAGTTGAAGATGTGAGTAAAAATTCTTGTCTCCTCTGTTTTTTTCCCTTTATTTAATTTCATTCATAATTGAGCAAGGAAATGAAACCTCAAAAATACCATGTCATGTGTGCAGCGAAGACAGACACAGACAGGTGGAACAGAGGGATGTTATTAATAGTTTTCCTAAGGGAAAACCAAGAGACATTAGAGTATTCCTCTTAGGAGTTCAATCTCAAGGACAGAAATCCATTACAGTCCAGTTTGCATTACTATTCACAGGATGTATTTTGGTGTCCAGGCTTTCCAGGGTAACAGGGAAACTTCTGTTGCACAATCCACACAAATAATGCTGCCTGGTTACAAATAGTGTTAAACTTTATCACAGTGCAAAAAGTAGAGTTGTGTTTCATGTACTGCTTACGGATTTCATATGGAATTTATAGAATTATGGAAACTTTTCATTTTGAAGTTGTTCATTTTTATTTTAAAGGTGATAGAAGAACTGCAGACTGCACCAGTGAATAATGAAGAAAAAGAGCTGCTTCAGCTGTTGTCAACACCACATCTCAGGGTAAAAAAACACACCAGAGACTTTAGTCAAGTTTCTTTGCATAACTCCAACAACATTCTGTACAAGAAAAGTTACATTGGAGAATCCTAACTGTAGTTCTGTTCCACTGTGGTTTCCTGCCACAGGCTTTAGAATGTGAAGGGAATTGAGAAGACCCTGTGGAGGTCTTTTCTGCATAATGCACCATGTCCTCTTGCCTCACCTCCTTAATATTTCATGAGGAAACAGAAGAGGACACCACTTATCAACCTTTTGTTTTCCACAGTTCACCTCTGTTCTGTAGATGTATTTAGGCAGAGCTATCTTAGTGCCTGGTTTTACTTAATGCATTGATATAAACCAACATAGAATTTACATACTGGATAAGATAATCACTGTAAGAGAGTCTGTGACTTATTTCTTTCTCTAGCACACAATGAGACAAGTGCACAAGTGTGTAAACTAAATGAAAAGAATAACTGACAGATGTGAATGAAAAGCATGGGTCAGTCTGCCAGTTAGTTCTGGCCTTTCAAAGTGCAGGGGAAGAAAAAGGAAACATTCTGTATTCTTCCACAATGTTTGTTGGTGTCCTTTGATAGTAAACTAAACCTTTTCTGTATTGTAGCCAGAATACAGTAAGAAATCCCTTATTACTGCTACAGGACTTCTGTGTAGGATTTTCCCAAAATTAGCTTTTGGGGGTGTTTTTCTTTGTGTGTTTAAGTTTGCTGTAATGTCTGAAAGGTGAGAACTGGAAGCTGTGATGTTACTCCATTGTGTTACTGTTTCTTATTTCATTTACCCAGGCAATGCTTGTAGTACATGACACTGTAGCACAGAAGAACTTTGACCCAGTCCTTCCACCCCTGCCAGATAATTTTGATGATGATTTTGATGAAGAATCAGTGAAAATTGTACGGCTAGTGAAAAACAAAGAACCCTTGGTACGTATCAGATCATCCATATCTAGCCATAAAATCCTGTAGTGCAAAGGAGTTCTTGTAAGTACAGAGGAGGTACATGAAGGCATCATCAAGGAATCTGCAAAAAGTAAGAGTGCTCTGAAGCTAGGAAAATAGCATAAGAGGAAAACTTTCTTAAATAGACCTTCACAATTTTGAATGAAGTGCTTTATAGACGTGTTTGTAACTTGTCTTTGCAGAGAATATTACCTCTGAGGAAGCTGTGTATGTTGAAGTAGTTATGGTTGTTATACACATTAACTCTTATTATAGCTAACATACAATGCATGAATACCTTAATTTACTTGAATGTCAGTGATGTATGGAAAGAGTATGTTTGATAAACAGTATATTGACAAGATACTAATATTATACAAATAGAAATGGAAGAATTGATCTCATAAGAAAAAATAATTACATTGGGGAAGAGAATAGGTTGAAAACTGACAAGAAGGAAGATAAAATCTATACAGCAAATGAATTCCACTGTAGAAGACATACTAGCTTATTTCACTGCTTAGTATATCCTAAGGAAATTTCTTACGATGGTTTCTTTTCGGGGGGGTTATGTTTTATTTCAGGGAGCTACCATCAGAAGAGATGAGCATACAGGGGCTGTGATTGTAGCAAGGATCATGAGAGGTGGTGCAGCTGATCGCAGTGGTAAATTTCTGAAGAAAGGGGGATTTAAAATAGCCTTTGTAAACTGTTTTAAAATTTCCAGAGTTATGAACATACATATGCACTATATTCATATACCTAGAGCGATAACTTTAACTAAATCCAATGGTTATTCATTAGCAAAATCAGCTCTTTGAACATGGGTGTTTAACATATGTGCAGACTATTTTATGAAAAAGGTGCAGCTTACCTAATTCTTAATAGGCAGCTGTTAGATGCCAAGTCTTCCTCGTGGACTATAAGGGGAGCTGACGTGGTGAGCTCAGTTGATAACTGAGATTCAGATGTCTAATGGCAGGAGAGACTTCCCTGCACAGGCTTTCATCCAGCGTGCTTTCAGATTCTGCAGGGTTAATCCATGTGGTGTTTGACTTCTTGTTTTGTAGAAGATGCTCTATTTTGTGTTTAAAGGAGTTCATTAAATAAACTGAATTGGTGTTATATGTGATTTATAGAAGCTAAGCCTCACATACTTTTTTAATATACAGATAATACAATCCCCAAATTAATGAATTACCATGATGAAAAAATATTAGCTAATTACAGCTTTTTTTCTTGTCTGTTACCATTTTTCATATTGGCATAATCTGGTTAATCTAATGAAATGACTAGAGCGTGTGCTTAGCGTTTCCCTATTTCATCAGTAATCTATTATTTTAATTAGATACGTTTTTGTCTAAAATAGCTACTAGGAAAATGCCAACAGAGATGGGAGAAGTAGATCTAAGCCTCAGAGAAAAGGGAGAAAAGAGAATGTTTTTACTTTTAATCATACATCTTGGTTTGCTTGGTGCTTTTGGTGTACTGTGAGTTGTTTGCTGTTTGCTTTACTCACAAATTCTTTTATGTCACTACACAGTAGTTATACTGTACACAAGTACAGTATTTCTTACTTAACTGGATAAACAAGCTAAAACTCTTAAGGGCCTTTTCATGGCTTGTTTGAAAATTAAAATATATATATATGTATTAGTCCAGCAGTCTTTCTGGGACTGTATGGTTTAGATTTGTCAACTGATAGCTGTGTTATTCCTGCCTTTATAGCCAGCAGCATGTCTGCTGCTGCTACAGGATTTGATTATCCTTAGGATGCTGCTCCAGTTTTGCATCCTTAGTGCTGATCCAAATGTAGAGGAAGTGATTTTCCCAAGTATCTTACCACGTGTGCTCTCCCCATGCTGGTCCTTGTGGCTGTTGGTGCATGAAAACAATTGCCCTGTGGATTAAGAGAGGAGATTTCAGAGCACACTGATGGAAGCACTTGGCTGTGGTAGGAAATCCACGATGTTGAGAGGGAGAGGAGAGGGAGGTACATGCGTAAACACAGGTCAGACATCAGAGGAGTGGTGCTTTCCAGTCTATAGGCTTCCTTTAATTTCCTTATCTTTTCAGGTCTTGTCCATGTTGGAGATGAACTGAGAGAAGTCAATGGTATTGCTGTGCTTCACAAACGGCCAGAAGAAATAAGTCAGATTTTGGTCTGCACTGATTTTTGTTTCAAGATCTTTTCTGTTGGGTGATCTAGTAATTACGATAGATGGTGAAAATTAACCTTGAGTTTAAGATGTATGTACAGAGCTAAAAGATGGAATGTTAACTCTTTGCAATGAGAGTTTTTCTTCTCACCGTGGATTATTTAGTCCTCTCCTTTTGACTTCAGAAACTCCCATGGAACTGAATCGGTACCAAGTAAGATACAAATACAAAGTTACATGTTGCTTTGTCAAGAATGTCCCTTTCATGCTTTGTTTATGACAAGCAAATTGCAAATTAAAAGTGTATTCCTAATAGAGAAGCAGTTTATACATGATATAGTATCTTGGGAAGCTGGCAAAAGTCAGTTGTGTGTCCATTAGAGCTGTCAATCTGTTCTTTACTACCAGATTTCTTGAGGCATTAGCAATTCTTGCTTCAAGCTGCTCTAACCCACACATCTTTCTAAACCTCCACATCTGTGGTTGGCCCGTTGTGTTGCAGGAAGGCTCATAGCTCTTACTTGTCTCTGACTCTCCTCTTGTGGCTTGGTTCCCTCTTATCTGGGGTTAGTGACACAATAGGAATTAAAACAAGCCTAAGAGGCTGAAATATCTTGCATCAGTTTCATCACCTCATTTAATTTTTTACCAAAATTATGCTGAATAAGGAGAATGACTGCTCAGGGGGAAAAGTCAGAACTATACTTTGAAATATTGTATAAAGTTTATTTGAGGGGACAGTGGGATGGCATTCATCTGTCCTGTTTTAAGTGCTGCAAAGTAATAGCTTTCTTTTCATGGTTTATTTTTGAGGAAGAACCAGAAACATTTGTCCAGGCTGATTGTCCAGCTTTCATTTTTATCTGTACAGAATAACAGGCTCCTCTAGGCCACAGTTCATCTCATACAAAGGAATGTATCTAAAAATAGATGAGATAAGCCAATTCTGCATTTTCGAGCACCTAGAATCACTTTTTAATTTACTGTAACTAATAAATTTGTTAGCAAAGATATTTAGAGTGAATGTAGATGTTTACTTTGTGGATGTTTATGTCTGCACCTAAATAGTAAGAAAAAAGAGCTGCTGTCTGGGAAAACAACTATTTTTTCAGCTGAGCATCTTAAATTTTCAGGCTACAAAAACTTAAGCTGGTATCAAACTAAAAGCCACGGAAGTTTTTCATGTCTTGTGAGCTATAATCCAGAAATGAATGTGGTTGCTAAAAGGAAATGAAGGAATTTTAATGCAAGTCTTACTGTGTTCTAGCCAAAGAATTACTGTTGGTGTCTCCATAGGGAAGACAGTGTTGTGGAAGGTTCATGGAACATTGTGGCAGTCTCAATAATAAGGTTTAATAAGGTTAAAGCTTTGCTTGTAAGAATTCTGAGAGGAAGACTGACACTTGCTCCTAAATTGGAACTTGGATAGTCTGCATTGTCCTTACACCACCTCCAAAGTAAAAAACCATTTCTCTTTTTCTCAGGCTCAGTCTCAGGGATCAATAACATTAAAAATAATTCCAGCCATCAAAGAAGAAGATCGTCTAAAAGACAGCAAGGTATGGAACTGAACGAAATACTGAAGGACAGTTTTCATGCTTGCATTTACAGAGATGCCAGTATTTTCTAAGATTTCTTCTGATTCATAAAGATCATCACAAAATTAGACCCATAATCTCAATAAAAAGATAGCAGGGCACTTTCTTGATGTGAAAGATGGTGCTATATTATGCAGTATAAGTACTCAGCTAACTTCTGTCTTCTTTATCTTGACACACGTTTGTTCATAGCATTTCTGAAATCTAGCTGCTTCTCTTGTGTAATTAAAACTGATGTCCCTGCCAGTCTCCTCTTACCATGACAGCTGTTATCTGCCCATTATCACAGGGCATTTTGCCACTCAACTTGAGTCAAAACAGACCTACCCTCAAACAGAGCTGCATTCATCATTTGGCCACATTAGGCCACTGCAAACTTCAGCACACCTTTCTGAGTGCTTCATTTGGCGCCCCTGATGAGCACTGGCTTGCTGTCCAGCTGGTCCCTTACAGGATTCCTTGTCAGCCTGTTTCTTCTTTCCTGCTCTTAATTGATCAATTCTTCCTTGAAGCCCCTCCAATTACTTTTAGAAGTGATTCTGCTATAATCTGTTAAGTAGTGGCAGGATGCTAATCCAAAATTGAATAGTAAATTTTGTTGCATTAAAGGAAAGTTACAAATACAGCCTTTATAGTAAGGCCACTTTGCCATAAATCCCTTTTTACTGTTTTTCTATCTCCTTATAGTTTTTTCCTTTTTGTTACATTTTGTGTTTATGTAGATTGTGAACTGTGCTTACTTGGGACTTTGTTGAATCTCATGTTCCACAGGGCCAATATATAAATGCTTGAAAGTTAGGTTATTTTTCTGCATAGGTAAGTCAAAATACAAGTGCAGCTTGCTAGGATTCAATGTTTTTGAGTAGCACAAAGCATAAAGAAGAGAATGAGAGTATATATTTTTCTAGTTAAGGATGTAAGAGTTAGAAGTGCCTGCTGAAGGTAGTTTGAAATTCCAAATAGGACAAGAAGAAAGGATGTGTTGCTTTCTTTTGAAGGTGTTTATGAGGGCCCTTTTCTGCTATAATCCCAAAGAAGACAGAGCCATTCCCTGCCAAGAGGCTGGTCTGCCATTTAAGAGACGACACATCCTAGAAGTTGTGAGCCAAGATGATCCTACGTGGTGGCAAGCAAAGCGTGTTGGAGACACCAACCTCAGAGCAGGCTTGATCCCTTCAAAGCAGTTCCAAGAAAGGTTTGTCAATGAAGATCACAGGATTTTATTTTTTTTAACTAACCGTATGGTAGCACACATTTTTGTGCTGCTTTTATTTTTTTCACAGAAAGTGAAGGGCAGGATCATGGCATGCTTAGAGGAAAGTGCTAGATTTTGCAGTTATACTTCCATAATATGAGGAAATACTGATTTATTCTAACAATTTTTAATTTGTACATTAAATAGTTGTTAAAAAAAAAAAGTTTATCTGATATTTCCTCTGGCTCCTAGGAGAGCCTTTAGCTTAGACCCAGATATCCTCTAGAGCTCAAAGGTTTCTCTGTTTTCACAGCAAGATACATGTATCTTCTAAAGGAAAAACTGGCCCCAATGTCTTGTATTTACAGTACAGGTGTAGATTTAAGAGGGAATCTAATTTTGGCCACTGGTCTTATATGATTCCTACTCCAAGTTGCTGGATCTATCTTCTCTGGCTTGTAGATGTTGAATCAGAGACACTTTATATTTCATTCATTTCATTCTTTATTTTCAATTCTATATGTGTAACATATGCTATAAATTCTTTGTAATTCTGGCTTAAAGGGCTAACATGTAATTATTTTCTATTTAGACGATTGACTTACAGAAGAAGTATAGGCACTCAGCAGAATCCCAAAACTGTGAAGAAGCCATTATGTAAGTCTGTTCTGTTCCTGAAGTGATCTCTTAGTTGATATTGACTTCTCTATTTTTTTTGTGTTTTCAATAATGATGCTTTTGAATATATTTTGTGTTTTCTGTTGCTGATTGATCTGTACGGATACAAGCTGCCACGTGGGAAGATTTAGGTTTGAGCTTTATCCAGTTTTGCAAGTGCCTGGTGTTTTAAGATCATGGCTGACCCTGTCTTCCTGCTTTCAGGAACACGTGCCCTTACATGCTTTTTTAGATGCTTTAAAGTTTGTTAGTGTTCACATCCTTCCACAGTTTGGAACTTGAAAGCTGCAAAAAAAAACCCAGCTATTACTGATGTGTGGGAGAGCCATGTGACTGGGTGATGCCAGACTTTGTGCTAGGAGTGCCTCACAAATGTAGACTGGGAATGTGGAAATTGTCCCTCTTCAGTGACAGTGAAGCTTGGCACATCTCGTGAAGAAATACTCTTGTGCTATGAAGTGGAGGGCAGATGCTCAACCTAATTAAAATAGAGCATTACTCATTTAAATGCCAATTTTCTGTATTAGTTTCCATTCCATTCAGTGTTAGGAGGCATGTAATGAGGATTCCTACTTAGGCAGACATTTTTGAGATAATTTAGCAGATAACTGGTTGTTTTTACTATTAAATTTTAGCAAAAAAGGCTTTGATCAACTGATAGGGCTGTATTACTACATAATATTTTTTGAGATATAAAAGCCTGATAAGCAAATAAGACCAGAAGAACCTTCCTTCCCATTCCCTCTAACTCTACACAATCATTTGTCAGTCTTTTAATCTTATCAACTCTATCTTTCATGCTAACTGCAGATGATCAGTCTTCTGATAAAGGTAGGTACTCTCCTAAATCATTTTCTGTCTGAATGTAACCACCCAATTCATTTTCTAAAATATTTGGTAAGCCCTCAGGCAAAGGGAGTAGTAGATATAGCTTATTCCTACAGCTGTTTCTTCTTGACTTACTATTTAAAACAATTTAATTTGGATTGACTTGGGAGGAATGATAACTCCCAAATCTTCCTTCCTTCACCAACCAGCCAGATGCATACAGCAGGCACTAAGATACCTCCCTCCTCTCTCCCTCCTCTTCCCTGTGCCCTCCCCACTTCTTTCTTTGCAGAGGACTGTGACTGTGAAGGATATTTCAACGGACATTACATAGGTGAGAAACCAAAATCCCCTTCCTTTTACATGTAAGAAAAAATTCCAAACTACTGTACAGGTGCTAGGTTTCTTTTTAACAGAGTTAATTTCACACACATTCATAAACTAATTATCTCTGTGTGAAGGCGTAATTGGATGTTTGCAATGTTTGGCAGCTCAAGATGTCTTGAGGAGGTGGGTTGTAGTATAGATGGGGTGCTTGGTTTTCTACCTGATACACGGATTTGTCATGAATTAGATGAGCATACATGATTTGACTATTAAAACTAAATAAATAGTGAGAGTATCTCTATTCAACTTCAATAACTTCCAACTGAATGAGTTTGAAAATTTAGATAAGATACATGGTTTCAAGTCTCTTCATGTTTTTTCTCCATAGCTGGCTTACGCAGGAGCTTTAGATTAAGTCGCAAAGAGAAGGAGAACAATCCAAATGAAGCAAAGCAAGCAGATCAGGCAGATGCAGCAGAGTTCCTAACGTATGAGGAAGTCACAAAGTATCAGCAGCAGCCTGGTGAGCTGCGGAGGCTGGTTGTTTTGATTGGTAAGATACAGAATTGCTTCAAAATTTGTAATGTTCCTTCCTTTTCCCTTTTTCACCTCCACTCCAAGAGGTTTTATTTATTTATTTTTATTGTTATTTTGCTTTCTTCTTAGAAGTGATAAAAAAAAAAAATCTCACCAAATCCTGCAGTAAATAATGATGCAAGACTCTAATTTGTTTGATTCACTTTCCCTTGGGTCCACTTCTTACTCAAACATGCGTACTTATGCTGTCAGAACAATTGATGAAAGTGCAGATGTCAGAGAGACTTACTTAACAAAATTGTGCATGTAATTCCAAGTCAGTGTGCTTAACAGATTTGCATTTAGCCAGTTTCCCAGGGTGCCTTAGAAATCAAGTGCATCTCATAAAAGTGACTGCTAGTATTACAGAGCTTTTGACTTACTGCCTGTCAAATGTTTGTCCAACAGCTGTCAAGTATTCAGTTTGTTCCTGATGATACTCCTTGAGGTAGAATGTGACAGGTCACGAGGGTGTCTTCATGCATTAGTTTTTTCAAGAACGCTCCTGGATTATGTAGTTTATGTGAAATGGATAGAATTTCTTCTCTTTACAGTGTTTATTCCCCACAGATAATTGTCAGTCTGTTCTGTTTTATTAGGTTGTTTGGGAGCCAGACTGAATGAGCTCAAGCAGAAGGTTGTGTCAGAGAACCCCCAGGAGTATGGCGTTGCAGTTCCACGTGAGTAAAATCTACTGACACTTGTTTGCTGAAACTTTATTCCATAAATTCTGTTTAATAGATTTGTGCTAGCTGTATGGATGAATGGGGTTTCATTGCATTGATTAATTTGTGTTTCAACTGTTGATTATCTGCATATTCCACAAGTGGTGGAAGTTACTTTCTCATTGTAAATGTCTTGAGTATAACTCAGTGTATATGCACAATGTGTTGTGTAAAACTGAGAACATAAAACACTGCTAAAAAAATTCTAATCAGTATCTTAGAGGAAAGAAGAACAGGAGTTTGCAAGCAGAAGGTGAATATGTCAGGCTGTGAAAATGTAAATGCAGATACAAATCAAATTGGAGTTAGTATGTTTCCTTTACTGAAAGGACCACTACTACATTAGGAAATGTGCTAACAACAAGAAATGCAATGGCTTCAAACCTAAAAGCAAACTTTAGTATTAAACTTAGTGCAGTAATTAGAACTGGACTGCTAGGGGAACCAATCAGGGATAAACAAAGCAGGATTTTGTGTTTGAAAGGAGTATAAACATAAATACTGCCTAACATTAGCAATCATGAACTCTAAGGGAAGGTGTCTGCTTCCAGATGCTCCATCAAGGGCTTGATTCCACAACAGCCAGGGATGTTCAGATGCAATATAGTAGGACTTCATATATTTTTTTAATACATTGTGGTTTCAAAGAAAAGGAGTCTAATATTCCAAACACTTAATAACAGAAATAATTGTGTCTTGTTTCTGGAAGAGGTACTATTTTCCTTGGGTTATACTCTACTGCTTCTACCAGGTGTAGTTTTTTCATAATTTGATTTTATGTCACAGTTATAGCACATTTGGGACCAAACTAACTTCATCTTTTTTCTTATAATCCAGTTTACAACAAAGTGATAATATCTTATTTATATTTTACATTAATTTGAATTTGACTGTGTATAACTACCTTGTTTGAGGTCATGAAAAAGTGACTGAAACAAAACAGAGAAAATACAGTTGTTTGCAAAAGCTGACCTGTCTCCCCTGTCTTGATCTCTCCTAGATACAACAAGGTCAAGGAAAAGTCATGAGAAAGAAGGAGTAGAATACAATTTTGTCTCTAAGCAATCATTTGAAACAGATGTGCAGCAAAACAAGTGAGTTAATTTTGAAGTACTGATGTAACTGCCTATATTTCAAAAATATTGCTAATTAAATTTCACATCTTATGAATATCAAAATCAGGTAAAATTGGAGAAGCCATTTTAGAAGGGTTCTGCTTTCCAGTAAAAACTTTTATTCAGTTTGGACTGTTAGTGTGAACCCAAAATTGTAGTAAGAGACAATTTAGAAACAACATAGGACCTGTAAGAAAACCAGAAATTAGGATCTAAACCTGTGTGTTGTAGGTAGTATGACTGATGAGGACTGAATCTAGTGAAAGTAACGTATTTAGTTGGGCCTGCTTTATTCTCTGTTTAATAAGATGGGTGACATGGGGGAATTTCACTCATAATTCCATTTTAAAGTGAGTTGTAGACTAAATCCATGGATAAGATCAAGCGTGTTTCCTAGAAGTGCAGATTTTGGCTGGTCTCCCAGAAGGTGGAAGAATCAAAGTCCATTTCCTTGCCAGCTTTGTTCTATTTCATGTGAGAAACAGCTTCTTTGTTCTATTAAACTTGAACATCAGTCAACTGAATTAATGCAGCTTCTTCCCCTGTTTTCAGCAGTGCTGATTCACTGGTAGTGACATGTGAAGAAGACAATTGTTACTAAGCAACCAAAGGAAAAAATAATGAGAAAAAGAAACCCTCTTTTTCCTGACTTCCCCCCCTCCACAGTATTTGACTCTTGTGACTTTGGGAAACAGCGATCAAATGTTGAAAGTTAAATATTCCTTGTGGACTATATTTAAAAAAAAAAATTAACTTTTCAGATTTGTGGAACATGGAGAATACAAAGAAAATCTGTATGGCACAAGTCTTGAAGCAATCCGGTCTGTGATGGCCAAAAAGAAGGCTTGTTTGGTGGATGTGGTGCCTGAAGTAAGTTCTGCAGTTTATTTTAAAGAAAGCAAATATTTCTTACTAGGCTGCCTGCCTGAGTACAAATGTTGTTCGCTGTTTGTGGCTGCTTGCTGTGCAGAGAGCAGTGATGTTCTTAGAGTGGCCTGAGTGCTGGCTGAGCATGTTTGGCCTTTTTCAAGCAGCAGACAATAGCTTGCCTGTCAGACCAATTGTGTTTGTCCTTTCTCAGTGTTGTTGCCATGTCCTTGTTCCTGGGATTGCCGTGCAAGGCAAGGTGTCTGTGCAGTTAGACCATGCTCCAGGAAGCTCTTGTGCTCTTACAATACCTTAAAGGACACTGACATTAACTTTTCTCTTGAAGAACAAAATGTTACTGTGGTCAGATGTGTAGCACAGAGGCCTTCATGCCACAGTGCACAGAAGTGAAGCTGTTGAACCCTGTTTGAGCAGATGCTCCATGCAACAGTAAATACAATATGGCATGACAAAAAAAAAAATCTGTTCACAGGCACTGAAGCACTTGAGGACTCCTGAATTTAAGCCCTATGTTATCTTTGTGAAGCCCCTCATTCCAGAAAAGAAAAAAAATGCCCTAAAGTCTCCCGTGTCGGAAGAAATCTCAACACCCCTTGTAAGTATTCTAACCTTAATCTCTATTCTTCAGTATAAGTATTGGGGGTAGTATTTCTCTTGTATGGAAAAGCAAATCTTCCATGACAACAAGTCATAGTGGGGCACTGAGTGGGTCTCCTGCGGGCATCCAGCCTGTCAGCTGGAAGTTTAAAAGGAGATTTTGGACCAAACCTAGGTCAACTGCAAACTGGTGATGCGTAAATGTGAACAGAAATCCTGAGAGTGCATAATGTCACTTCTCTGCATACCCTAAACTTGAACTTATAGATAGCAGAACTCGGTTCTCTTGGTAAGTTTTCATTTTAACCCTTAACATTATTGAACTTGGGGACAGGGGGTTCAATATTGCTGAGCATGATTTCCAGATGTTAGGCTAGGCAGCGGTTCTAGCTTTGTAAAACACAGTGTCAGTGTTTTAGGTCCCTGTTGTAACAAATATGTTTCCCCTCCCTAACACCCCTTGCATTTTTTTGAAACAGCCTACCAAATTCCAGCAGTAGCCTATGGCTCCTCAATCTCAGCTGTCAGATCTTACCTCCCCTCATGGTAGCAGCTGTTGGTTCACTTCTTTCAAAGTAATGATTTAGTGTGCTAGCGTACTTAAAAATGCTAATGAGTAATTAAAGATGCAAGCTGAAAATTTCAAATCATCTTCTTGTGTTGGTCAGCAGGATGAAGAACAGCAGGAAATTATTAATTCAGCAGCATTCATTGAAGAGCACTATGGCCATTTAATTGACACTACACTGGTGAAAGAAGATCTCCAGAGTGCGTGTAATCAGCTTAAAACTGTGCTAGAGAAGCTAAACAAGGATTCATTTTGGGTGCCAGTCAACTGGGTTAGGTCATAGTTTGCAATCATCTGTTTAAAGGAAAAATTGTATAAAAAAAAATCTTGTAAATATATGGATTAGAAAAGGGAAATATGGTAATTTCACTTCAAAACTGCCATTCTCTCTAGAAAGTAATATGTGGAGACTAATGGGGAAAAAAATTGAAGTCAGAAGCTGATACTGCCTTCTTGAATTGGAATCCTGAGTACCAGCTGTCATTTAAAAGTGCATACTCAGCCTAAACAGATTAGTCCAAGACTGGAGTGGCTTTTAGACTGTAAATAGTGCATTTTGTAAGGTAAAAATTTACAGAGAGTCTCATACTCCCAAAGCATCTAAGCAATGACAGGACAGCTGGAAGCTTCAGCCTTTGGCATTACCTTGTGTGGCATCTGAACAAGGTCCTTTATCCAGGAACAAGTCTGCCTACAGAGCAAGCTGCTTGAGCTAGGTGCGAGGGAGAGTGCTTACACCCTGTCAGTTGCTAAAAGTTCGGCTGGTTTCCTTCCACTCAGGATTACTGGTTGCAAATCCTTTCTAATTAGGCACAAAAACCAGACCAGCTCTGTAAATTGTGTATGTTTTAGCAGCTGAGAGGTGGTGGTGGGTTTTTTTTTTTGTTTGTGTGGTTGGTTTTGTTTTTTAAGCCCAGCCCTTTCCCAGTGCTTCTGGCTGTCTTGCATAGGTAGTACTTAGTCTGCTCAGCCATGGCTTTTGCCCACTTTCCCAGTCACTCTGTTCCTAATGGCACAGGACAAATGTTAAGCAACCTTTAACCATTACCTGCGTGACTAATCCAGCTCATAAACCAGGGCCATTCTTTAGTCTACCTGAAAGTTGCATATGATTTAAAACAGGACTTGAAGAAGCTTGTTTTCTACAAGACATCTTTGCAAATGCCTCCTGCTGGGGTACCACATGGACAGCAACATAGCAGGCTCTGAAAGGGCTGCTAGAAGGAGGAGGCTGAAATACCAAGCAGCTGAGCTACAGCACTGAATCATCATTCTTCCAGCACTTGTGAATACCTTTGTTCCAAATCAAGTAAGGGCTGCCAGAGCATGCACTTGGCTACATCGAGTCCTGAAGAGGAGATCTTAACTGTTTGGTAGAAGACTTGGCAGAGATAAGAATATTCAGCTTTTCAAGGTGATCAAGACTAAGACAATGCAACAAGATGATTCTGGAAGCGCCTGTGCACCTAATTAATTGATAAATTTGTGAGTACAGTACAGGTGTGTGGTACCTGAAATTTGTTCCTGTTTTCCTTTGCTCTTTCCTCTGTACTATGCCCTTTAACAACACCTTCTGGTACATGGGCCTCATTCTTTTAACAGTGTGATGTTATTCTTGTTCCAGTGCATTCAGCAAAACTAACACCACCGCTTATTAAAACCACATTTCTTATTTCTTAGTCAGTGTCTGTGAATCTACATTAACTCTAGCCCAAAAAGTTATGTATCCATCTTCTCCCATCATGTGCCCTGCTAACTTTCAAGTATCATCCTGCAGAGAACAGCACTTTCCACAGTCTGGTAGATCTGTTCTGGCTTGTCAGAGAAAATATGCTGCCAGACTGGTAGCCTCTCACCAGCTGAGCAAGGAGTCCTTCACATGCTGGTGGCCCTTCAGCTCTGCCAGGAAGTTGCTGCAGTCTGAGCTCAGCACAGACACCAAAGGTGATGTGATTTGTGCGAAGCACAGTGGCAAACTTTGTGACAGATCTACCTTCCTCCTGTGAAAAAGTGAGTGTAATAGTTTAAAACTACTTAAGTACCAGCATCTCCAGCTAAATATTTATGAAAATATTGACTGCACAGATTGATCTCACTATAAATTTATATTGCAGGTTACAGGATTAAGATATACAACAGCTATTAAACATGAACTAAAATATTCCGTGTCAGTTAAATAATCTCTTTCTGAAATATGTGCAGATATTCTACACTGATGTACAGTCACAGAGATCCTGACTTAGGATACTGTTAGAAACGTTTCATTTTTTTGATGTAGGGCTTTTTTAGGTTCAAAGTAAATGGTGGTGAGAGAACATGTTAAGTAAATGCTAAAGCTCGAGGGTAGCTGAAATGAGCTTCACTTATAGAAAAAACCAACACATTCAATGCTCCTATTTATTCTAAAAGTCTTAGGGAAAGGGTACATGCAGCAGATGGCTGTTGCCAGGACACGATTCCGATTCAGAGAAGATACTGAGTCCATGCCAGGCCTGGTGTGCGCTCCTGCCATTAGTGGGGGGAAGAAAGATGAGATTATAAAGAAAATCAGCATGCAAATTTATTTTAATTCAAAAGTCCTATTGTTTAAGTGGTGCCAAAAGCCCTAAGACAAAATATTTAAGCAAACTGAACCTCTTTCTCCCTTCTCCCTCTCCTTCCTTGTTCGTACTTAATGTTGCTGTTCCTATTTCTTGTTTTGATTTGTAGTATTGAAGGATGAGCCTTGGTTAACATCCCCAGTACCTGAAGTTTCCAGGCAGTTTTCCATCCATGTACTAGCTGTCTCTGAAACTGCTTTCCTTTCTAAATTTAGTTGTGTGGAGTACATCCAGGGCACGCTCCAGTCACTGAGCTCAAACATACCCTCAGCTAGTTTTAGGTGAGCTGTACCTCCAGCCAAATTTGTCATAGGATGAAGATGACAATCCACATTTCACATGCACACAGACCAGAACCCTGATCCATCTGACCCAGCCTTTTATGATAAATGCATTGTTTTTACAAAATGAAGCCTGATGTCAAACAGCATACCTCATTCTCTTAGGAGGAGATATGGCATTGTGTAGCAGTCTATTTAAACTGTCTGGTGTTCTGCCAAGGAAAAAAAAAAAAAGTTATGGGTTTTATCATCGAGTCTGACTATGCATTGTTTAAAAACAACAACAAAAACACACAACACCTAAATTATAGAAGTGTACTTCATCCTTCCTACCCTTACACATCCAGTTCTTTGTATGCCCATTACTTACTAACAGTCCCAGTCTCCTGTACACAACTTTCTTACCCAATTCAGGAGTCAGTAGGTACGTATGGCCAAGTTGGCCAAAGGCTTTAGGTATTTCTGGACCTGAGAACTTGAGCTAAGATATCTTCACCCTAATTGTCAGAGGTACACAAAAATCCAAGTACATGCCTGCCATCCTGTCTCGTACTTGTAATCATAGGTAGGCTTACAGTCAGCAAGCCTTTTCAAAATTGCTTGATTTTCCATAGTGATCCTCATTATGTTCCTGTTCTGGCTAATTCTATTTGACCTGTAAGCAGAAACAAACACATTGCAAACACAAATGGGACAGGATGTGTAAAAAAAAAAACCAAAAACTTTTCTACAGGGAACGGACTGGAGGCAGAACTCCATAAGGATCCTATGGCAGACAAGGCTACAGGCTTGAATGCTCTTAAAAGGAATTTAACTCTTCGGGAGCAGAGGCAGGAAGGTACAGCCACCTAGCAGGTGCTAATTTAGCTCTTTCTGTTGTAGGTGGTTCCTTCTGAAGCTGAAATACTTCTTCAAGCACTCCTACAAGAGGCCTCCCGTGTCCATAGCTTTGCCTGGGGCAGTGCAGATTTTCAGACCCATTGTAAGAGGAAATGAAAGGCTGATGGCTACAGTTCTATCATATACCTGGTACAGACGTAGTACAGACAGATACCTTCTCTGAAAGCATTTATTCCAACAATCCACCGTCCCTGGCCCTCGCTGTATGGCAGCCATGTTCTTCAGGAGTCTCTTGTTATCACTTTCAATCTGATAAATCCGCTTTTGAGCCTCCTGTGCAAGAGATACCAAGTTTGCAGCGCCGTTCTCATGGGAGCCTTTACTCAGCCATACCCTCAAACCCCCATGTTCTCTAGCTGTGCTTTGTCACTACTTCCCCATTTTCCTCTCCCAGCACCCCCTTTTACATATATTATATATAAACAAAGGATATTAAAGCAGGAACACATCCGATTTTTCTTGCCTTTATCCTTTCTCTTATTAACTTTCACTTGGTGACTGTTCTCTGTGCTCCTGAAGACTTCCCTGCTACCTGAGGCATTCTTATGACACAGAGATTTAGGGGAACCACTACCTGAATCTTCTTCAGACTCACATACTGCCAGGTCTGTGCACGTGAAGACTTTTTATCCACCCAAGAACTTGCTTAAAAGAAGAGGAGAAAGGGAATAAAGAAAAAAAGCTTTCAGTGAAAACAATTTTGTGAAGTTATTGAGCCCCAAATCCCCTCATCCAGCCTTTCTCCTGTCAACAACTCCCAACAGTGGAACAGCTTTTGCTGGGAAAAGCACTCCAGCTCTGCATTGCTTCCTAGAAGCAGACCTGCACTGAATGGGAGCTGCTTAACTGCTGCTCAGTAACATTTCCCTGCTTATGTGCCAAACAGTAGATTGCATCCACAGTGAGAGAGCTCAAACTTCATCAGAAGTCGAATTCATTTCAAAACTCATAACAAGTCTACTTACCAGCACAGCAACTAGCACACAGCTTTGAAACATCTACAGGTAACGAGCACTGGGATTTCCCAGCAGGATCTCTATGAATGTTTCATGCTGATGGCAGCTGTCATTCCTCCACTGTTGTTCAAGTTACTAAGATTTCAGTAGATTCATGAGGATTTCTAGTATTTCAGTAAACCACCTCACTTTGTTCTTAAAAAACAGACAAAATTATTGACTGAAATTTGGGAATGACGTGATTTTAACAACACTTGCCAAATCCCAGCTTGTTCTTAGAAGTCAAACAGCCAACATCACCTCGTTTTTATGTATCACAGCTCTCAGACTCTGCTGTCATAGTTTTGCCCACTGTCACCAGAACGTGTGCTCTTCTCTCCAGTCCCTTCCTTAACCCCAGGAAACATAGGAAAGAGGTGACTGCCTTGGTGGCAGGCACACTGCACCTAATGATGCCTGCCACCAGACCACCACCCCAACCACAAAATGCACCAGGACCATCACACCCCACGGATCAGGAGCCAGTTATCTCCTCCCTGTCTCCTTCCCAGCCTTCCCACCTGTTGCTGAGGCTTTGCTGGAGTTGCCACAGCCTCCCATCTTCTGAACGTGACTTTCTGGTCTCGTTTTCTCGTGTTCACGCTCTCTCTGCAGTTACACTTGGAGATTCCAGACAGTCTTGGGTTATGACACGCTCATGCTTTGCTCACAGCCACGTGGTAGTTGAGGATTCCATACCCTCTGAGCTGCTTACAGGACGTGCCTCCAGGTCACACCAACAGAAGCTGCTTTTTGTTCTCCTCTTATAAGTGGATGTGAATAAACATTGTTCTGAAGGGACATTTTAAAGACTGAAACAAGGACGTAGGTATAAGTGTCCTTCAGCTGGCTGTAAGCAAATGTTTCCATTGATGAAGCCTTTAAACACCACGGTAGGATCTGACATCATCAGACTGATTTCAGCAGAGGAAAATACACAGAAGTGGTACCCCAGCCCCGCAGCCACTTACATCCATTGCAGGAGAAACAGATGTAAAAACTCAAAACAGGGATTTTATTCTCTTGTACTGGTGATGATTACACGCGTACGCTTTTCAAAGATAAAAACAGCTCCACAGAGCGTTTTGTAGAGAACAAGCTACAATGGCTCCAAGGGAGAATTGAAATTTATACACCTTGTCTGCAGCTGGGGCACTCATGGCAAATCACCGGTGTTACTCAGGAGGGCTCTCCTACTCATCACATTAATTAACTTGATAGCAACAAATACAAATAAGACACATCCTAAGAAAGGCTGACGTGACAACATCCTGTAACGAAAGAGCATCTCTGGATTTGTCATTAATTTCCAAACACTTCAGCTTACATTTTAAGCACTTTTAATGTTGTCCCTACATTTTTTAGCACTTTTACAGTGGTGCAAGCACCCAACCAAAAGTGTTTCCAGTGGTACTGCTACCAAGACCAGAATCTAGGCCAGCATCTTCCATGACTCAAAGTTTGTTTAAAAGAAAATGCAGTGAGTTTTGGGGTGGAGAGAAGGTAAAAAGAGGCAGCTATCTGCTAGAACTTTATATTGGCATTGGCAATAGACATACCCTTATTAGTGGACAATCTTTTAGCACTAGCACATTTTATATTAAACCTAGTTTTAGCCCTGCAGTTGCTGAATGAACGTAGGTTTGCAGAAAATTCTGATAACTGCAGGAAGTACCCACACTGTTAACCTGGCCCAAAATAATGACTCCAAAGCACCACTGATCCTCAGCACAAAGTATTTAAGAGCAGCAAGGGATAACCTACAGTACACTGCACAGGAAGCATTTTCCTCCTGCAGAATGTTACTGAGCACACCTATTCACTATAACCCTAAAATTTAGTAGCAACTCAACTTGCTGTCTGGGGACACGTAGCAATTTTGATTGCTTAAAAGCATCTGAAATACAGAAGCAATGTCACTGCTTAGGTTGACTCCTGCCTGGTAACTGCATTAAAGGGAATCTGGCTGCCTGGGAGACTCCCGTGCCATTCTGGGGAAGAAAAGCTTTTCAGTAACGTTCCAAGATGGAATACTATTTTACACCAAGGCAGGAACTTTAGAAAAAAATACATGTTAAGTGCTGTGCAGCAAAAGCATATTATAAGAAGCACTGATTTATTAGTAAGAAATCTGAGTTATCAGAAAAGCTTAAAATTGATATCTAGAGATATCAGATAACAGAAAGAAACTGTATTTTGTTATTGAATTAAAGGGTATTTTGTGTAGATGCAAAAACCAAACTGATTAACAACTGGTGGCAAGTCAAACAAGGCCCTGACTCATTCCTGAAATCCCTTAGGATATTTTTCAGAATTCCACTCAGTTTGGGCAGAACAGGCACCTGCAGATTTAAGCAAATGGACAGAATGCACCACATAAGCCTGTCTGCTGTGAAGATTCCTTTAGCTGGACTCCCTGCTTGTTTGTGCTTTTTTCCCAAAGGCTTGGTGTCTGCAGGATCTTTATCACTAGTTCCTCAAAGGCATGTTGCACTCCATCCTCTGTTTTGGCACTGGTCTCTGGGGGAGGGAGAAAAAGGGGAAAAAAATAAAGAATTTTATCTTACTTGCAAGACTCCAGTCTCTAAGACTGTGAGTTAAAAAGAAAGTCCTTAAAAAATTCAAGAGAATGTAGAACTCACACCTACGCAGTACATGAAGCAAATCTCAGAAAAAAAAACCCCACTTTTAAATACAGTCAATGCAGAGCATCTCTGAAAAAATTAAAACCTACTGCCATGCATATGGAACTGACACCACAGAAGGAACTGACACTAACTCCCTACCAAAACAGAACAAAAAAATACCCCGAAACATAATTGTACAGTTCAGTCATGCTTATTGATATGGAAATAAGTACATGAACATACAAGGTTTTGGCAGTTACATACCTACAAAAAGCAGCGAGCGCTTCCTGGCAAACTGAAGTCCCTCTCTTCTCTCTACTTCACGATCAGGCTGCAGGGATGAATGAAGAACATGACTAAGATAAGCTACAATTGCCAGTTTTAGGAACTCCCTGGAAAAGCACCACTGTAGAACTGAAGTATTGCTGAAAAGAAAGAAAAAGTCTATAAAACCATGGATTTTCCCCACTCCACAGTCAGCTTAGAAGGGTTAAAGAACTATTGCTATTAGGCAAATAGCTTCTCAAATTGAAGAGCAGCAACATCAAATCTGCAGGAAATTCAAGCATTGCTATCTTCTGAATCATCTGGGAGCAAGGTATATGCCAGAAAGGAAGTTTTAATAGTCAAATAGCTGAAAAAACATACCAAAGAGACCTGAAATTTGACACACTTGAAAAGTGGCAGAGGAGGATACCACCACCAAAATCCCAAGAGGAGAAGCATTAACTACTGGCAGCAGCCAGATAAAAATTCCAATTACATACTTCAGGATAGCCACACTAGGAACCTCTGGAAGGAAAGCAAGAGTGAAACCCATCTCACTAAGCAGCAGGCATCTAGGGTATGTCAAAAATACCCAGAAATGTACAGAGATCTGTGCCTCTCACCCACACAGATGCATGAGCAATGGTCATCTGAAGGTAAAAGCAGAGTTCTTCCCCAGCACCTGCCCAAAACTCCCTCTGCTCGAAGAGGCAGAGGTAGCTGTGTTGTACTGATGTTGTCTTCAATGCTGTTCCATGGTTTTTAGACAAACTCTCACCGTTCTCCCTTAACAGAACCTCATTAATTGCATCTCTCCAGGAACGTTTCCACAGAATTCCAACAAGAGCTGCTTCTCAAGTGAGGTGGTAAAAGGAGCCTGCTCAGCCTAAGTTCAGAGCATATCACCTCCTCACACAGGAGATGTGTCAGTGTCAGAGCTTATCTCACATTTATACCCTATCATGACCGAGTAATCTGCAGAAGAGCGTAGGACAACGTATCTCTAAACTGACCTTATCAGTTTTATTGCCAACTAACATCTTCACAGTGTTGCTTTGGGTGTTATATATTTCCAGCTCATTCAGCCAGTTCTCTAGTCCTGTGAAAGTGTCTTTCCTTGTAACATCATACACTGGTAAAGGAAGAAAAGGAGCTTAATGTAGATTCTTGATCAACATTTACTTCATCATGGCAAAACTTAGTCCCTCCTATCTACTGCCCCAAATAAAAAGCACCGTTAGGGAATTGCAGGAAGATGCAACCATATGGATTTTCCAGAGCTTGAACACATTCTCACCCAGAGTCACTGGGGTTTTCAGAAGATAAGCATCTCTGCAATGGATCTGTGTCTGGAAACCAGACTTCACAGCTGACGTGTTGTATCTGCTGCTAGTTCTGAACTGGGCCACTCAGAATATTTTAAAACAGGTATTTTGACACCTCATTTAAAATAAGTTTTATGTAAGCACTGCTGTTAAAAAAACAGATTCTGAGCAGTAGTACAAAGTGACTTTTGGTCACTGGTATCTCCATAACTGCTTTCATTTAATCATTAAGGCTAAAAATGCTGCATCAGGGCCAGAACAGATATTTTGTACAGCAAGATATTCAGCCTTCACCACCCAGGAATGACTCCCTTCTTTTTCTGATTGGTGTTCACATAGAAAGGGACTAACAAGATATTACTCATGCTGCAAACCTCGTGTTTTTATAGCAATCACATCATTAATTTCTAATAAATTAAAACGTTAGAAAAAACAAAACACAAAAGCAATTTGCCTTACAACCAGAAAATCACCAGGATAGTTATTACAGAGCTGGTAATTCACCCAATGGTTTGCAGTGTGACATTGCTGAATTTTAATTTAAAAATATTTTGAAGCATTATTTCCTGCCAGCAGTTTTGCATACTCAGTGTTGGAGCTAATGATTCGGAAGGGCTGTAAAAAAAAATAGTTGTTCCTCTGATTCTCTCAGTCTCCTTTTGTAAAGATATGTATATTCAGATAGTAAGACCACACTTTTTGTGGTCACACTTTTCTGTATACCCCTACCTAAAACAATCCCTTGAGCTCCTCGGTAATAACTGGGGGTCAGCGTTCTAAAGCGCTCTTGTCCTGCTGTGTCCTAGAGGAAAAACAAAACAACACAACAAAACAACACACACAGAGAAAAAATACATTTAGAATGAAAAAAGGTAACTTAAATTACAAAAAAAAAGAACCAAAGCAAGCAGATCTGTGACCGGTAAGGACACATGAAACCACAAAACAGAATGAGGGAAGCAGCAGCAACAAAAAATGGGTAAGGAGATAGAAAAGCACGGAGAGGACTTGATGGGAGGTTAAAGTGATAAGCACAGACACTTGTATCATGAGTGAGACAACAATTAAGTAAATGAGACTTAGAAGGAATACACTGAAAGACCATTCCTGCAAGGCAAGGAGCTAGGCTTAGTGAACTGCCAGCTGAAGTGAACAAGGTGAGGAAAGAGTTGGTTTTCAGGTCACAGTCGCTGCAGGAAAGGAGAAACAGTGGTTCCAAATAATAATAATAATAAAAAAATTAAGCCTTCTTTGCTTCTTCACAGCAAAAAAGGAAAATCCAGTTAGAAAGAACTGTTTCAAGTTTCTTGAGACTCTAAGCAGATAAGAAATGTAAAATAAGTAGTTTTATTCAATTATTGCTGAATTGCATCACGCTGTCTGATGAATCTTCCAAATAGCTCCTGAGTGCGATGTGCAATTCAAAACCACACAGAACAAACAATAAAGAGGCAAAAATGTTACAAAGTTTATTATTATTACCAAAAAAAAAGTACTTAAATTTATGTACAGATAATAGACAGACTGACAGGTATGTTATCATTTATTTTGTCATCATTACTTTGTTAAACTAGAACTGACAATATATGTACTTAGTTCAAGTTATCCTTACCAAGAAGGTTATACTCCAAGGTACCCATGAAAACATGGGCACCAAAGTAAAAGCCTCTTTCATGCTCTGGACGTGCACT
The DNA here is from genome assembly GCA_013396635.1 of Penelope pileata. NCBI lineage: Eukaryota > Metazoa > Chordata > Aves > Galliformes > Cracidae > Penelope > Penelope pileata. The sequence continues at coordinate 96,526 of WBMW01005163.1, forward strand.
GAAGTTTTTATTTAACATTGCCCAATTGCCTGTTTTTTTCCAGCTAATTAGCAGCTTCTCCTGATGCTGTTACAAACTGCTGCAAAGTGCCTTTTCCAGCTACACAACCCGTGCAGGTTCTGGCCTTGCTTTCCATTTCACAGCAAGGAGAAACACCCCTGTGTGATTCTTAGGCCAAATATTCCTTGGTTACTCTCACTTGCCAATAGTCCCAACTGCTTAATCCAGAATACTCTCAAAGACCTATGACCATACACCTGAAAATCTCTTCCTTCCAGGGCTTTCAGTCCATTTAGGAGAATACTCTTGGTGCTCTGACAATATGATAAATAAATCCGAACATAGAGCTGCACTCTGATTTCCTGATTTTCACGTGCTGGAAGCACAGCACTGGGAAGCTTGAGGCAAATGCTCATTTCCCAGCAAATCCAGCAAAACTTTTAAATGCTTCATAATTAATTACATTTTTGTTTCCATCATTCCAACCAAAATAAAGCATCAGTGCTTCTGGTACAGCACACAATTTGTTGCACAGCCCCCGTAGAAAAGATTTTGATGTTCTCACATCTGTCTGGAACAACACCTACCCATATTGCGAGCTGCACTGCATGGCCGTCTACCACCATTTTCTTCACTTTAAAATCAACACCTGAGATGCGAGAAGAAGGGAAGGTTTGTTGGAGCAAACTGGATGAGTGGTGACGTCTACAGCCCCTCACAGCCTTCATCATCTCCCTCACAGCCTTCATCTCCCTCATGGTACCCACCACACCCTCACTGCTGTCCCCTCACTGCCTTGGTCCCCCTCACACTGCTGTTCCTACACAGTTGTCCCCTCAAGCCCATTGTCCCCCTCACACTGCTGTCCCTTCACAGCCGTCCCTCTCACACAGCCATTGTCCCTCTCACAGCCATCATCTCCCTTGCTGCCTTCATCCCTCTTGCTGCCATTGTCCCCCTCACAGCCGTCGTCCCCTCACATTGCTGTCCCATCACTGCCTTCATCCCCCTCGCTGCTGTCCCTTCACAGCCATTGTCCCTTCAGTGCCATCACCCCCTCACACAGACACTGTCCCCTCAGTACCATCACCTCCCTCACTGCCATCATCCCCCCATGGTGCCCACCATCTCCTCACACTGCCATCCCCTCACAGCCATCGTCCCCTCACACTCCTGCCCCCTCACAGCCATCGGCCCCTCACAGCTGTCCCTCTCACACGGCCATAACCCCTCTCACAGCCACCGTCCCCTGACGGATCGCGGCTCACAGACGGTTGGTTTCAGGGTCGGCTCAAAGGACCCCTCAGCGAACCTCAGCAGGAGGCTGTGGGGAGAACAAAAGCGAGCAGTCAGAGGAGCTGAGAGCTCCCTCGTGGTCCGGCCCGGCCCGGCCGCACCTGGACTTCCCCACGGCGCTGTCCCCGATGAGGAGCAGCTTCAGGGTGAGCCCGTCGCGCTCCATGTCCCGCAGCTCAGTGCCCGCTCCGCGCC
>WBMW01005163.1:98144-207068 GCA_013396635.1 Penelope pileata
GCCGGGCCATGGCCGATTACCGGCTGTCGGTGGAGGAGCTGAACGACCTCCTGGCCAACGGCAGCGGCTGCTACAGCCTGCCCAGCGCGCACAGCAACGAGGTGGTGCCGCGCATCCACGTGGGGAACGCGTGAGTGCGCCGGGCCGGGGCCGAGGCAGAGAGGAGCGGGACGGGCCGAGGGCTGCGGGCCCGGAGCTGTCTGCGGGAGGGCTGCAGGGCCCGAGCGGGGCGGGGTGCTGCGTGGCACTGCCCTTACACGGCTCTGCCGTACACGGCTCTGCCATATGCAGCAGCTGCGGAGCGCTCCGCTGCCCCCGGGGTCAGGTGAGGGCTGGGGCTGCACCGCGCCCGCCCCGCAGCGCTCTCGTTTCCCCACGAGATCCCACAGAATCGTGGAGCCGTAGAACCGCTGGAGTTGGAAGGGAGCTTTAAAGGCTGTCTGCAATGAGCAGGGACTCCCCCAGCTCTGTCAGGGTGCTCTGAGCCCCCCCCAGCCCGACTGTGTCTGCAGGGATGAGCACCCACTGCTTCACCACCCTCATCGCAAACAACTTTTTCCTCATATCCAGTCTACATCTCCTCTCTTTTAGTTTGAAACCATTTCCCCTTCAACCTCCTATTGTGCTCAGCACCATTCACACCAGCACAGGTGCACGCAGCATCGATATCTCCACGGCTGTGTGCAGGAAATAGGCACAGCTCTGCGCGGGGCATCGCAGTGCGTTACCCCGGCTTGTTCTGCTCCAGCATCTGCAGCCAGCTGCAGGCACAGTGTTGGGTGTAGGCTGTGTGGGTGCAGCGTGCATCAGGCTGGTGCTCGGCTCTTATCTCAGGTTTGACCTTTGCTGCACGAATCGCACAGAGTCCCTGAGGAGCTGGTGGAAGCACTTTGCATGGGGCTGCGGGGAAAGCACCACAGCAGCAGAACAGCGTAATGTGAGCGTCTGCTCTGACCAATCTCTGCTCCAAGCTGGATGGGCCAAGAGCTTTCTGCAACCTAAGGCCGCTTCTGTGGCTACAAGCGGCAGGGATTTTGTAACAATAAGAATTGACAGAGTAGCAACATCTGGAGTATGAACATTGGGCGATTGCAGTCTTAATACCTGGTATAAACACCATAGAACTTGACCAGGCTGTGGGCAGGAATTCGCAGGAAGAAACTGAAACATCTGAGTGAGATTCAGAAACTTCTGTTTGAAGCCTTTTGAAATATTTCGCATGGAAGTGCTGCTCCCAGTCCTTAGGAGTGACTCATCCTTGGGTAAAAATGACAGTGCAGAGGCATTCAGGATGAGATTAAATTGGGTCATAGTGCAGGATAACAATGTATCTGTCAAGTGCTATGGCTTCCATGCAAGACATGAAAGTTATAATTAATGAAAACACAGAGGTGGAGTGATGAGATAAAAGAAGGCTTTTGCATATTACAGGAGTAGACAGTTGTAACCTTTCAAAGAGATTAGACAAGATTTTGGAAGACAAGTCAAAATGTGTTATCACTGCAACAAGAATTATTGGTGACATTAGCAGAAAATTGTTGTTCATGCAACAACACAGACGATGCAGAATATGTCAGAAGTCCAAATCATTTTCTAGTACTGCAAAAGTCAAGGTGTGCTTGAGTGTAACGCCTTAATCAACGACCAGGACAGCTGGACAGGATGCAGCTTTCTCAGGTTTGCAGATCACATATTTGAGTTTTCTGGCTGCTCGAATGTGGTGGTTGACCCATGAAGCACTTCTTTTTTTAGTGGGCTAGAAAGGCATTCTCCTAAAACTAACGTTAAATCGTGTGACTGTAAGGGAAGAAGTGGTGAAGAAACAATTTTGCACGACCGTAACAGTAGAAATTAAGATGTGTTATCAGACTTTTTTTTTTTTTGCTCCGTATTAAGGAGTTGGTTGATGTGCTTAGGTAACCAGATGCATGGATAATGCCACATGGCAATCCTTGGTAGCCTCAGGTACCATCAACTCCTGGTGCACGGTTGCCTTAGAGCTGTGTTTCATGGTTGGTAAAATTGTTCAAAGAAACACTTTGTCATGCTGTTACAGGATGAGGAAGGGAACTTCCATATTGAGAACAAACAAGATTCCATGGATTCTCTTGGGGAAACAGAAGCTGCTGTTAGCTTCTCTCCCCTGCCTGGAGGAGCTAGCATTACAAAACCAAGCACGATGCAGCTGGACCAAAACGTTAAGGATGGCAGAGAGGGCTGTTGGGAAAGGGTGAAAGGCACGGTCTGCAAATGCTCTGTTCTCCACCTGCAGCTGTGTAAGAAAATCAGCTCTCAGTCAGCAAAAATCATTCACTGGGAATGTGTTTCCCTCCTGGTAAGCCAGTCTGGGTTGCCACATTCAGCCAGGTCTCTGGGACTCAGGCTCCCGTTGATCCCAGCCAGTATCAGATATTGACCTCCACCCTGTTGCTTATAGACTCACCACATTAAGCACAGAAACTCACAGCTGAATTAACACTTCTTGTTTTGGCCTTGCTCTGTAGAATTTACTTTTCTGTTGCAAGCAGAATTCCCCTGGCACTGGTACTTGTCCCCTGGCACAGATGATGTCCTGCCAGATGGAAAAATCTGTCAACATTTGTTTGGGTAATGAAGTCTTTACGAATATTTGGCCCCTTGCCATAGCTGTTTGGCACAGAGAGCAGAAAATGCAGAAACTTCACTCGTGCATAAGGATTCATAAGGATAATTTAAAGGGTGAACAGTCATTAGGAGAAAAGGAATACTCTAGATTAGGCCTATCCAACCTGCTGCCCATTTCAAGATTGGTGGAAAAATCTTCGATTTTTTGGTATATTTCTGACTCCATTTTCAATGGAATTTTCAGATGGAATGTCTAGAGCCAGTGCTGTTTCACAGTGGACCCAGTTGCCCCCTACATGCAGACTTTTGGAGGAGGGACAGGGCTATCAGACTGCTAGAAAGCCTCATTTGGTCAGAATTTTATGTTCAGAGTTATAACTTTATGCCATAGTAGGGTCTAGCAGATGAAGTTTCAGGATTTTCTCTGCTCAGCCAGGAAAGTAGCATTCTCTCACATTCAAATAGTGACCAAGGCTCTAAATATTTCTGAGGACATAGAACCTGTAGCTAATTTGAGCATCTGTTAACAGAAAAAATCAAGGCTTTTGGTTATCAGTAGCTTTGGGGGCATCAGAAGTACTGAGACACCGAGTTCTAATGGTTTTCTTGACACTTTTTGTCACGCAGGTTCATAGCCAAGAACATTATGAAGCTGCAGCGTCTGGGGATAACCCATGTTCTGAATGCAGCAGAGGGGAAGTCCTTCATGCATGTGAACACTAATGCAGAATTCTATGAAGGCACAGGCATCACATACCATGGCATTAAAGCTAACGATACACCAGAATTTAACCTCAGTCGCTATTTTGAGGAGGCAGCTGATTTTATTGAGCAAGCACTTTCCCAGAAGGATGGTAAGGCAAACTGAAATACCTTTCTGCCGTGTTTTCTGTACTCTGCCAATGCTTTAGTTGCTTATTTCACTGTTTGGAATGGTTCTGTGCTCAGATTTTCAGCTGAACAGACAAGTCAGTAATTCACGTCAAGGCTTGGGATCACAGACACCTGAATTCCCAATAAAACATATTAAATCTTCTGTCTGTATGTGTGGACCTCCAGCATATGTTAAGTGGAAGTCTGTCATTTTAAGGGATGACTCTGCAAAGTGAAACAGCAACAGCATCCTAAAATAGTGGCTGTCTGGGAAGATGTGTTCTTACTTTTACGTGGACATGGTAAAACAGATGAAAAATGCAGGAAATGGATACAGGATCTAAAAATTGTTTTACAACACTGGAAGTTATCAATTAAAGACAAAAAAGGTGCAGGTAATGCATTGCTGAAGAGTACTCACCCAACCTGCTATGTGTTTTCTTTCCAAATGTACAGTGAGCATACAGTAAGCATATACAGCAAGCATACAGACTCTGGCCCTATGATTTTTTTTTCTTACTTTATGTTACAATTATCTCATTATTCACTGGGATTCCAGGGAGGCTGGAGATGACATTTGCAGTGCTGTTGATTGCCACATTTCTCTACAATGTTTCCTCAGAGCAGAAATTCTAGGACACAGTGCAGTGGGCCAGACAGTGCCTCTCATCTCACTGTTTCAGCAAACCACTCCTTTCTGCACACCCTTCATTTCTTTCTTGCTTCGTGACTGAATGTAAACGAGGAGGAATGAGAACTCCCACAGTTCCAGGAGTGAAGTGGGCAAAAGGGGAGCTGGAGCTGCGATGTGCTTTTAACAGACTGGAAGAAATTTTACCTTCATTTTGGTAAAATATTAAAAAAAAAATAAAAATTAAACTACAGCTCTTGCAATTAGCTCTATGGCCCACTGGTCCAGGCTGCAATGGGAAGAGTTTAACAACGCTGTGACTGTCCCCACCAACTTTGATCTGAATTTATAGTAACAGATCTACAGTTCTGTGGTTCCTGCAGTCTTAATATTGTCTGCTGTGCCTGCTGCTGTTTTCAGACCTTGGTAAACAACTTTGTGACTGGGTAATGCTGGAGCCAATTTTAAGATTAACTCACTGCTGAAATTCGAGGGTCTGCTTTGACAGTGAAGTGTAGAGCAAAACCAGCAGTGAAGTGACGAGGGATGCAGTAGTATCATCTCCTGCAGTTTTGTTTTAGCATTCTAGCTGCATGCAGTTCTGGAGGACAGCTAAATGAAGGCAGGCCTGGAGTGCTAAAGGCAGCCATGGGACTCGCTGCCTTTCAAGGCTAGAAACCCTTTTGCTTCCAGCTATTTGTAGAGAGCAAGTCAATTCTTTTCTACATCTGTGCTTAAGAATCTTTGAATCTTGCTAATTCATGGCTACAGGCTCTCAGGAAATGTAAAGAATCAACTGTTTAGCTGTTTAATTTGCTTCTGATTAGAGATTTGCCTTGAGCCCAGAAGCCTCTGCAGCTCACAGCAAACGTGGTAAGAGGCTTCAGAGCAAGCTGTGGTCTCAGCAAGTCGATGTATGGTTCATCTGTTCCCTTGTTCCAGGAAAGAATTTACTCTGGAGGGTAGCCTGGGGCTGTATTTTATGTCTGGAAAAGCAGGTCAAAGAGGAAGCAGCTGGGAAGCAATAAAAATGAGTGAGGTTTCTCAAAGAGAGCAGCAACCTGCTTAATTATTGTTGGATACCAATCTTCAGCATTTTCCCAATAAATATGGGGAATCATTTCCCTGATCAGTTAGCTGGAAGCATTTTATTGCTGCTGGCATAGGTGCAGTTAGATTCTTGTTGCTGTATAATTAGCAGCTTCACTTAATGTGATTCATAAACAGCCAAGCAAGTAGCCAGGTATGAGTTATCACAGGAACAGACAGCAGTGCAGCAAAAGGGCTTGGATATCTTTGAAGAGATGCAATATATAACACACAGCACGTTCCTCTGTCTTCAGCATATTTTAAACTTTCTGTCATTTATTTGTGCTCTTTGGTACTGGCCATCTTTAGGGGCAGGACGTTCCCAAATTCAAAGGTTGGAGAAGTATAGATAGGCACAAGTTGACCTTTGTGCTATAGTAGCAAATACCTCTTAGTGTGAGTGATGTAGAACTATTTTTCTGCCTTATCCACGATGACAGACTGTAGCACCTAACAGAATGACAGCACGTTTTACATCTCTCCATCAACATTCTGAATTTAGACTCCTTACAGCACCGAAGGGCTTAATGATTACGCTTTATATCCTAGCTATTTCATGTTGCATTTCCATCCTGTGTTCCATTATAACCCACGTTATGACTGTCTTCCCTGCAGGACAAGTGTTTGTGCATTGCCGTGAGGGCTACAGCCGTTCTCCTACACTGGTCATCGCCTACCTCATGCTTCGCCAGAACATGGATGTCAAGTCTGCTTTGGTCACTGTCCGGCAGAAGCGAGAAATTGGCCCTAATGATGGCTTTCTAAGGCAGCTTTGCCAGCTAAATGAGCAATTAGTGAAGGAGGGCAAACTGAAGCCCTAAAGCAGAGCACTGTAGTGTTTTTGGAAGTTTCTCAAACTGTCAGAGGATGTGTTAAGTGCTTTAGATTCCTAACCCCCAACCCCAAGCTAAGTCACGTCATGTGAGGGAGACAGAAATCCTGCTCTTGTCCAGTGAAGGAATCTTTCTCAAATTGTGGGTCTGTCTTTCAAGATGGCACAAAATTGTGTCTCTTCTTGGAGCTGTTGCAATAGAGAGGTGTTTTTAGAGGGGTGACTCCAGGGGTAACAGCTGTTCACATGTATTTCAGAGCCCCTTGCAGACTTCAGAACACATGCTTTGCGTTGACATTGCATTGTCTCATTTAAGCTTTGTGTTTTATCCCACCAGAGCACCATTTTCAGAGAGCCCCCAAACATCTCTCCCTCTCAATTGAAGTACTGTGTTTTCAAAAGCTTCCTTTACATGCACACAGGTGCCTAAAGTTTGAGCGTAGGAGCTTCGAGGAATGGAGCAGCGTATATGCAAATGCACAGATGCACTCTTGTAAAATAAAGTATGCAGTGTTGTGTTTCGTGTGGATATATGCAATACACAGTGTGTGGTAGTAAAGCCATTCAGAGCCCGACCTTGATGCACACTGTATTTCCAAGACTACTTGTACCTCTTGCTGTTGTGATTGACATGAAATAGTCTGGTATTAAGTGCTATTTTATTTTTATTTTAAAGTCACACTAGAGAAAAACGTGGAGTAAATGTTGAGGATAAACTTCAGCAGGGAAGGAATGATATCTGTATTTAGGAGTGCTTGTACTGAGTGTATGATAGAGTCCTAAGTGCCAGAATGGAATGAATTCTGAGGTTTGTATGCAACTACAGTCTCTCTCTGCCTTCTTTACTGTTGCTGCTTATTAACATAGAATGGAAAGATCATATATGCAGATTACTTCCAGTGTTGTAGTACAGGTGTGCTTACAGAGCATTTTGTTGGTACACTCTGACTTGCATTATTTGCATGGTTCCATTAAGCAGAAATGAACATTGTTACACAGCCCATGGAACAGGAAACGTTTCATTTGTATTAAAATAAATCATGTCTTGATTCTGTTTGACATGCAGATGAAATGAGTCATTGCAATGATGGGAGAGGGAGCTTTGTTTACAGTATGCTTGACTTGGTGTGTGTGTGCCTGTCACTTACAGCACTGCTATACAAAACATCTCCCACTGCAAACTCAGAATTGTTGGTTACACTAACAGAATCGTGAGATGTTTGTCTTCCCTTCCTATCTGTGCTTTAGTGCAGGTCTAGATTTAAAATCCTAACACTATTTTAACTGGAAACACTTGTATTAATAATGCGTGTAAGTCCAAATGCAGTTTTATATACTCATTTCACTATAAAAAATCACAAAAGGACATACATTGTTAAACTTATTTTATAATATGAAGGTGGAGAGGAATAAAGAAGACGCCATTACGAACTGGTTTTAAAAATGGAGCTCTGAAACAGAACATCCCATTGTGAGTAACTGATAGGTGACTTGGTAACGAAACGATTTGAGCTCTGCTTTTTAGAATAGGCTAAGCAGGGCCTCTGTTAAATATGCATTAGCATAGAACAAAGCTATCTGCCATGTCAAATCCAGCACAATGAAGGAAAATGCAATAGCTTGGGTTTTTTGTGTTTAAGATTTAGAGAAGTTGGAAAGTAGGGATGGGCGGAGGTGAGAAGCTGTTATCTTACAGCAAGGAACAAAGGAGAACGTTCAGGTAGATAATGAGCCTTCTGAATGATGATATATGTAAAAATAAATCCATCTTACAACTCATTCCAGACTAAGTATCTCCCAGCCCTTGCAGAAGCACCTGAGAGAAGTTTGTAACTTAGATTCAAAGCAAAAGTAACATTTAGTGAGTGCCTTCCTCCTCCTTGGGTCCTGGCAGCTAAGCCTACGCTGTTGGCAACAAGCATTGTATGAGCAATGCCAGAAAATGCTTTGTGAGAGGATGTTGCAATAGGTCACTGCTGAAAAGCACATGTTTTGCAAAGTTATTTCAAAATTAGAATTAACAGCGTCCAAAGTTAAGACTAGCAGCTGCAAGATGTCGTAGTGTAATTCCATTTTTGGGTATTGAGCCCTTGTTAGTATTGGACACGTTTTGCTGCTAAACAGGAGCAAAAACCTCTTGGTGCCATGAGAATTAATCTTCATACAGAGCTCTGAAGATGAAAGCACTGTGCAGAACACAGTTTGTGCTCCTTGAGCTGAAAGACAACCTTGTGTCTGATACCTCTTCCTCCTGCTGAGTGAGAAAAAACCAGCAGACAGGATATCTGCAATGCTGATCTTCATCGTTTAAGTGTTTTCTCTGAGCTGTCTTCTGCTGTCCAGAACTAGCTGAATCTCTGGTGCTAGCACTGGAAGTAATGAGGGTTTTTCCTTCATTTTTTCAAATTAGTTTTGTTAGTTTACTATAACAGTTTCAGCACAGAGGGATTTGCTAATGGAGTCTCACTTAGCACAGCACAGAGGTTTCTTCTAAAATTACTTTCTGGGCTCTGGCAGTGAGTAGAACTGAAAATAGAACAGGCCCGAGGAGGTGCCTTCCACGGATTTGTAGGTGAGGTTTAGTGTCCTTACTCCTATTCGAGCAAATGCACACGGTGTGTGGCATTACGGTTCTGAATCCAGATGAGCATTTCTGACCCAGAGTTTTGGTTTTTTGTTTTTGATGGATTTTTTTCATGAGGAGTTAGATTTGGAAGTCTACGATACCAATCTGAAACTATTATTAAAACCTATGGATTATATAAAGATCAAAATGGCATTAGTAGAGAGAAAAGCTCTGCCCTAAACTCCGCACAGAAATTTACTTTTTTCTTGACATTGCTTATTGCCAGCAGTTCTGTGGGCTTTTCACAACCCCTGTTCTTTCTCTGATGTATTCTCATTGTATACCTGGAGCTCAAAATCTCCCTTTTAAATGCACTCTGGTAAATAGAAAAAAATATATGGCAACAAGAAGTGGGAAGGTTATGACAACATTGACCTGCCATTAAGTTGGTGTCAGAGCATCTGCCTTATGGAGCCAGTTGTATTTAATTTTTGTCTGTAACTTTTGAATAGCCAATGATTATATTCCACTTTTTATTCGTAAGACAACCTATTCATTTCTTCTATTTTGGAAATAAGCCCTGTAAATGCAGCTTGTGGGAGTAATTCAGTTGAGGGCTTTTTTTTTTTTTTNTTTAATTCCAGCATGCCAAGGTAGCTGGCTAGCTGACTCACCAGATGGAGCTGTAGGCTTGCTGTTCCCAACAGGCTGTCCTCATTCCATCCCTGAACAAAGCTGTCCTGTGAATCTGGTGTGTTATCAGCAGAAAGGCAAGCCACCACCATGATTTAGCAGTGCATTTGCTGGGCTCTGGTGGGAGAATAAAAAGATTCCATTTACTCTTGGCAGCTTAGAGGAGCCCACATCAGGCTGATGCATGCAGAAGGTGGTACATGGCTGAGCAGGGTTCCTGGGAGACAGGTAAAAGTTATTTGGGCAAGGGTGGCTTAGCAGCACCTTGGGAGAAGGGCTGCTTGAGGAGCAGGCAAGTTCTTCAACACATCAGAAAGTGAATTCCTGGGTAGCGTGTAAACTGCAGGCCAGAGATCATAGGGCTCAGAGTGCACATCCTTAGGGACACCTAACAGAACCCCTTGGTCCAGGGATGGGGAATGGGGTGCACCAGCAGTTAGTTCCATCTGCCAGAACCGATTGCAGACCTGGTTTATGTGCATGCCTTCAGGGGACAGAGGTGCAATGCAGGCACATCAGGACACAAGTGTAGAGGCCAGAAAGCAGCAGCAAAGGATTCAGGATGAATATGTGATGCCAGTTTACTCCTTCTGCCTGTCCCCCATTAATGTCTTAGAATCATAGAATCACACACCTGATTCTTAGCAAGGCTAAGAGTGGTGTTTTATCAGCTCAGAAAATACTGTCTGATTATAGCAGATCCAAACTCAGTTCATTCTCAAAGTGTCCCTAATACAAATCATAAATGTTTTGTTTTCTCTTGTGCTTCAGTGCAAAAACCAGTTGTTCTTAGGGACTACAGCCTGACCCATTTCTGCTTGCTTTGTTGCAGAAGGTGCTGTGAACAGACAAGCAGCTACAGGACGTGGAAGAATGTGTTTGTAGTGAAGGAACCGGAATGTTTTCTTGCCTCTGTCGGGCTGCTCTCTTGGACTGTGGACAAGAGGTTTGAAGCTGGAGGCTAAATACAGCTTCTGATTTTGACTTTCAGAGTTTTTCTTATTGTTTCTCCCCGTGTTTAATAGAGGTAAATGTTAAAAGGCAGTTAGGAGAGGGGATTGTTGAAGTACCTAAAGAAACCTCAAGAAAATGTTTGTACCTTTTCTGATAACAGATTGCTGTAAATGTGCATCTTTGTGGTAGGCTTACCCTAGCAATGATCACTTTTGGAAATACCCTCTGTGCAGACATTACTTGGAAAGAAATTAACAGAAGCTTTGGTTGACAAAGACGAACCATTGGAATACATTCAAACAGGGTGATGGATAGTTGGCAATGGCTCAGGGATTACGGGGACGTCACTTTCTCGTGCTGTCTGTTCTGCATTGGCTGCACTCCGTTGTGCTGTGAGCTGTGTGATGCTGCTCTGGGGAAGGTCCTGGTGATGCTCTATCTGACAAAAAACAGAGTTACAATCTTTGTTTAGTTCCTAAACCCTTACCAACTTGTTCAGTTAAAACAGACAAACCAAAAAAGAGCACATAGCTCTGAGACCTGAGAGCAGAGCTCGAGAGATCATCACCTGCAATTTCAAGTGTAACTTCATCATTGCAGCCTAGCCTGTTCTGAGAAGAAAGAGAAAAACAAACCAAACCAAAAACACAAATCCTGCAAGGATGATTCCAGCTTTCCCAGCTGGTGTCTGTCTTGTCTTCAGAATCCTTTTGCTTTGGTGAGCAATCACGTGGTGCCCCAGTGAAGCTGTGCACGTTTGCTGGTGAACAGAGCTCACCTGCTGCTTTAAGCCAAATATATTTATTCAGGAGAAAAATTACATTTGGAGAAACCTTTGCAATGCCTCAGTATTTGGGTTTCTGATATTTGTGAGACCATCATTAACTGCTTTGAGGAAGAGAGGAAGTTATTAATGAAAGAAAATCAGTTCTGCTGCTGATGTGCAACACGATGCACGGCTGCTGTCGGAGCTTCCTTGGAGGATTTGGAAAGGAAGCTTTTCTGAGACTTGCTGATCTCTCCAATTTTGGTCAGAGAGAAAGAGTAAGAGAAAGAACATCACAATGCATTTCAGATGCCACTGTTTTAGGTAAGGAGCACTGCACAGAACAGGTAGGCTGAGCTCCTCTAACTCAGTGCACTGATGCATCTGCTGTGTGTGTCTGTGTGTGTGGAAGGCCAAAGAGGTGAAATGGCCCCAGGTCGTTGCTGCTGTTTGAATGGATTATTTATCATCAAGGTCACGCCAAGGGAGAACACACCTCCACTTGAAATTTGGTGACACCTGTTTTCCGTGCCAGCTCAGGGGAATTGCCAGAATGGAATGCAAGCCTTAGGTAACGAGTCCCCTACAGGAACAGGGGAAAACCAGACAGCCCCAACTGTTTTCAGCATTCAGAGAGGCAGAGGAGAAGGCAGAGGCTGTTATTGACATTCCAAGTAATCCTTCAAATTGCTGAAGCTCTGCAAATCCCTTCAGAATCTCTTCTTTGTGAAATCTTTTCACAAATATGTGTGTGACAGACATTGCAGTGACATGCATGTGTCCCTGCACTGCTCTGAGCACACGTTTGCTTTCAGTAGCTGTGATGAGCTCTGTGCAAATCTTACCAAAAAATGAGAAGCTTTCTGATTGATGTCTTTAGCCTGATAGCATTAGTAAATACCTTAGAAATATTTGTGGTCTTGAGATGCAGAAATCATGCAACCATCCCCATTATCATCTCATTTCTGCAAGGAAAAAGAATACCACAGATGAGACTTTAAAGCATGATGTATTAATAAAGCTTGGGCACAGGTGCCCTAGGCATGAAGTCATCAATTCTCTCTTTTTCTTGGTTGTATCATGCATAGAACTCAGCCTGGCCACGTTCTCATGTTTAAAATAATGTCCAGTATTCAACACCTGTGCAAAATGTCAGCAGAAGCAGTAGCATGCAATGATGCTACAACAAATGCATCTTTAAAAAGTGAGAATAAAAGTGAGAGCACCTCCGAAAGCTGCACCCTGGCTGCAAGTAGCTTCTTTCTTTTGAGAGAACTACATAGAACAACTTCTCATTTTGAAAAGAAGCTCTTTTCCTGTTCCTTCCAGTACATCTGTAAAGTAAAAAAAAAAAAAAACAAAAGCTGTCCTGCAGTCATTTGCCTGCAGAGAAGGAGAAGTGTAACCACGGAGCTGCTGTTTCTAGACTTACTCTATACCTGGAGAAGAATAAGGAATCAAAAAATAAAGTTTGGAAAACCTCTGGAAAAGGTAATAGCCAAAAGATTCAACTATGGAGGTAAAAGCAGGTTTTAATTACAGCATTGCTAAACAAACAAAAAACCCAACCACCACCACCAAAAAAAAAAACAAAAAAAACCCTGCAGAAAAACTTGTCAGGTTGCAATGCACCCTATTCTTATCGATCACAAAAATGAAGAAAATGAGTTTTTAGGTGGAAGTTGTGGAATACTGTCACTAAGCCACCCCCACACACCATTTTATTTCACACTGACAAAAGCTGAGATGAATGAGTTGTTGTCTGGCCCTTCCCACTTTGGATGGTCATTGGCTGGCTTGGTTCTAAAAAGGATTTTAAAAAGGGGAATAATTTGCCTTTGCCTGGGAACTGAGGCTGTCAGGGTGCTGAAAAGCTGATCTGTGGGCTGCCACCATGCAGATCTCCTGGGCTGTGTGCTCTGCCTGCGTCCTAATCCAAATTGCATTCCGGTCCGTGGAAGGGTGGCAGGTGTTTAAAAATGATGCTACAGAAATCATCCCCGAGATCACCGAAAATACAGAAACACCGATGGAGCAGACTTACAGCAACAACAACACAATGAACCAGGCAAAGCATGGGGGAAGACACATACAGCAAGCTCCAGACCCTAATGGTAAGGAAAATAACGTTATGTTACTGTTTTGGACCCTAACAGATGGTTTGTAAGAGGGTAGTTGTTATCAGTGCCGGTAAGTTAGTAAAATATTCAGACGTGGAAGTGAAAATAATACTGATTTCTTGATATTGAGGAAGAGTCAGAGCAGAGGTGTCTGGGATCACCCAGCAGAAGGGGCAGAGGGTGCTCTCAGCTGGTGAGGTGTGCAGCTCTCTGTCCTTTGCTAGCAGGCAGATTTTCAGCCAGGTTCCAGCAGGCAAAAAAGAGTTCAAGTGCTCCCAAGGGGAATTCATGCCCCAATGAGTTGGAGGGGACCCTGCTTGGCAGAGGTTTTTGCAGGTAGTTTGGCCACTTGACCAGCACTGACACGCTTCATCGATTTACTGAATTTGGTCAAATGTCTGATGTTAGCAGTGATGCAAAACACCAACTTTGGGAGGAGGGATGGAAGGCAGAGAAAGCGAAATAGTTTTAGAGAGAGTACTCCTGGAAATAGGGCAAACTTGGTCCTTCAGACCTACATTTGGCTGCCAAATGCACATAGCAACTCATCCAAAGCACGGTTCCTACTATGGTGCATTGCAAATCCAAGCTGGCCTTTTATATTGTTATTATTTTTAGGCCAATCGGAAGGAAATTGTGTTTTTCTGCTGCAGGTGTTGCAGAATCATAGGGGTTGGAAGGGACCGCTGAAGC
Organism: Penelope pileata; assembly: GCA_013396635.1. Lineage (NCBI taxonomy): Eukaryota > Metazoa > Chordata > Aves > Galliformes > Cracidae > Penelope > Penelope pileata. The sequence goes on from WBMW01005163.1 coordinate 111,966, forward strand.
TTATAACCATAGCAGTACATTTTTTTAAAGAAAAAAAGAGTAACATTTTTGAGAGGGCCACTTTGGAAGGGTCTGAAAGCCCCCTAAAGGATTGGGCTTCCTGCAGACAACCCCAGCACCCTCCAGGTCAGGGCAGGTTGGCCTTGCAGTTACCTCTGAAAACTTTCATTTTGCAGCCTCTGAGTGCTCTGCCATCGGAGGGGGGAATCTGTCCCGCTGAAAGGAGTCACATATGCACAAAAAAGACCAACAGACACAGGCTTCCATTTGCAAGCTGGGCTTTGAGGATTTCCATCACAAGTAGTGTTTGTGACATAAAATGATCATTTTCACTAAGAGAAGAGCATTACCATGTGTATTAGAGATGGAGTTTTTTGGTAAATGCCTTCAAAAACCAAATTCTGTGTTGCAAACATGTCAAAGCATCCCAGTTAGCAAAAGAGACACCTTTGGAAAACGGCTATTCCTAAAATAAGAAAGTTTTTCTAAATCCTGAATGCTAAAAATCTTCTCTTTCCTGATGTTTCCTTTGCCTATAGCTATGCACTAAGAAAAAAAGGGGAGCTCAGGCTGCCCAGGGTCCATCCAGCCCAGAACCACCTCCAGGCATGGGGCACCCACAGCTCTGGGCAGTGCCAGGGCCCCACTGCCCCCCGGGTGAAAAATTTCTTCTTCATACTCAACCTAATCTTCCCTCATTTAGTTTAAAACCAGTTCTCCTTGTCCTATCACTGTCAGACAGTGTGAACGTTGTTCTCCATCTTTTTTTATGAGCCCCAGTATGAACTGGAAATCCACAAAGGTATCTCCCTGGAGCAATCTCTTCCCCAGGCCGCACACCCCCAGCTCCCAGCCTGGCTCCATAGCAGAGCTGCTCCAACCTCTGAGCATCCTCATGGCCTCCTCTGGACCCTCTCCAAGAGCCCCACATCCTTCTGGTGCTGGGGGCTCGGAGCTGGGTGCCTCACACTGAGATTTCCTCCTCAAGGACGGGGAAGGAAGCAGCCAGACACTAACGTGCTTCTCCTTTGCAGACGCTGCCGACTTCAGCTGCAGAGAGATGCGGATCACCCGCTACGTGACGGAGGGGCCGTGCCGCAGCCTCAAGCCCGTGAAGGAGCTGGTGTGCTCGGGGCAGTGCGTCCCGTCCCACCTCCTGCCCAACTCCATCAGCAGAGGGAAGTGGTGGCGGCAGAACTCCCCGGATTACCGCTGCATCCCGGCCCACACCCGCACGCAGCGCATCCAGATGGCCTGTCCCGAGGATGAGACTCGGACTTACAAATTCCGAGCGGTCACGGCCTGCAAGTGCAAGCGCTACACCCGCTTCCACAACCAGTCCGAGCTGAAGGACTTCGGGAAGGAGCCCACCAGGCCTCAGAAGAACAAGAAGCCGCGTCTGTCCCGGGCCAGGAGCAGCAAGTCGAACCAGCACGAGCTCGAAAACGCTTACTAGGCCGCGTCCAGCACAGCCCACAGCTCTGGATGTTTTACAGAACGAATGGCACGCACAGGCCGCAGCACGAGGTTCTGACCGCAGTCGGTTCCAATTCCTTCTGCTAAGCTGGGTCAAAGGCTCACATAGTCAAAATCTGTCAGGTGGTAGCAGTTATGGTCTGATAAGAGAATGAGATAAACCGAGCTGGTGGGAGCAGCACCTAAATTCAGTCTGAGAGGAGAGGCACACCCCGGGGCTTCGCACGAGGCCGTGTGGCTTGTACAAGTGGGAGGCAGAGGAGGGCGAAGCCGTCATGGCGACAATCACATCACACTTTGTTAGGAGTTGTTCTGCTCGCTGTATGTGGAGGGAATGCCACAATCGTTTCCCTTTTCTGATCCCATGGTGCAGGACAAGCGTGAGGTGGGGACATCACGTTCCCAAGGGCTGGGGCAGGTTGGGGCTGGGGTCGGGCTGCTGGGAAGAGGACATCCTCCTGCCAGCTGTCCTCACGTCCCTCCAAGGAGGAAAACCAAAATGTGACACTTGTGCTCTCAAAAGTGAGACAAATCTATGCCACCCTTCTAATCAGAATACTGAAGGGTCAACACATTCAAAACTGGGAACTGACAGCTAAACCATCCTATTTTTCTTAGGGGCAAAGGTTTGTTTTAGGAAGAGTTCTGTTCTGTTGAGGGAAACGGTTTTATGGAATGGATGCTCCTCTCAAACCAGATAACCTCACTGATGTTTGTCCTGCAAACAGCTAACGATGTGTGTAATTTAACGCAAAAAGATGCTTATTAGTCCTCATTTCCTAGCACAGAATTGACTTCACTGTCAACCTAGTTATCTCAATTTCCTATTCTGTAGAGCCTGAATGATCTGGCCACACACCTTGTAGGGCTAAGACTGTGCAAGCCAAGTTCTGGGAGTAAGGTTCTGCATGAGAAGTGAGCCTCTGCTAACCTGAAAGTCATGAATTCCTTTAGAGAAGTCTCTGGTATGTGCAGCTTTGGTAAGTCTTTAGTTTGACAGCGACTTTACTTAGCTTCTCAACATTCAGACTAATGTTTGTGTTTTACCTTAAGGAATATTATTGGGAAGTGAATATCACGTGCTGTATATATCCTGTAGAAGTGCTAGGCCTCGTATCAGGTGAACACAATTTGGGATAAAGACAGTTCCTCGCTGTTCTTATTTTCTATGTAGAGTTGATGCAGAAATCATATAGACTATGGAAATTTGCAACGTTGATAGATTTTGCAATTATTTTACGTGGGACCAGAATCTAGAGAGAAAAGCTATTGTTTCAAAGAGTGAATTACGTATTTATTTTGTCTCAAAAATTATTTATGCAATGTTTTTTCCTTGTAGAGAAGGAGAAGTAATACTGCTTTAAAAAAATATTAGTCTGTTATTTGGAATTTTAAATAAATTGTTAATAAAGTAGAACCAATGATTAATTATGGAAAGACTCGTTGATTTTCAGCTGCAGTGTGAAGATGGTTTGCTGCAAAACCAGTGAATTTCAGAAGCCTGGGGCTTGGCCCCGACCTGGGAAGCGTATTTTTGATGACAGAGCATCGGGGTCCTTAATTTTCAAACCCAGCACATCTCTAGGGAAGCTTCATCTTGGAACTTCTCACCTCAGTGCACGACATCTCGCATGAAAAACATCATCTTGGGCAGATGTGGAGCTCAGAGCTCCACGTCAGCATTCTCATTTCTGCTTCCCCAGGGAAAGAGAAGCCCGGCAGATTTCAGCTCCCACCTACTCCCAGTGACACTGGTTCAGATGTTCACCACCTGGTAAAAAATTCTTGATTGAAATCTGATTCCTTCACATTTCTCTCATTGAAACAAACAAACAACCCCACAAGTACAGAATTCAGTTGGAAACAACCTCCAAACAAACAAACAGACAAACAACCCACCACCACCAAAAACTTCCACCCAGTTCTCTTCTACCAAAAGTGCAGCCATACTCTGCTGCCATTCAGAATCTTGCAGTTTTCTGACTTACAATTGGATCTCTGCAGGTCATAAAAGAACACACAAGAATTTATAAGATTACCAGTGGTCCTGAGGCACTTCCAGTGTGTTTCCTCCCAAAGCCCATCCTGTTTCTGTTGCTCCTGGTTTCACCCCACAAGTTGGAAGTGGGTGAGCTGAGCAGGCTGCAGTGCTCCCCCCTGCAGCAGCCTCCTCCAACAACCTCTTCTGCAATTTATGTTGCACCAGCCAGGTTCTTTTCAAACAAAAAATTGTGGACTTTTTTTTCTTCTCTTCCTGTTTTTTATGTTTTACTTTCTCTTTTTTTTTCAAATCTCTTAAGACAGGTGTGCATTATTTAACTTCAGATTAGGACATGTTACTCACAGCTCTAGAACCAGACAGAAGTTTAGAGGCTGTTTTAATCAACCACATCTGTGTTTGCTGGAAGCATTATGGATGGCTGAAGGGACGTGCTGAGCAGAGGGGATGCCAGCTCTAACCAGGGATTTGAGAATGAGCATCTACAGGAAATTTCAGTTTGTCTTTCAGACCAAATCTATACACTTCCAGCTCTTTCCAAACAAAAAGCTGTAACCAGAGGAAATCACTGAAAACAGTGGCTGGGTTAACCTTACATCAAGGAAACATTGCTGGGCACAAGACATCCATGGGACAAACCCTTTCAGAGTGACAGCAGTTGGAGTTGGACCAGCTGACCTTTAAAGGTCCCTTCCAACTCAAATGATTCTATGAACACATGCTCCAAAGAGACTTTTGTAAGGGGCAAAGACCTCCTGTGGCCTCTGTTTACATAAGCATTAAACTGTTGCACATTGCCTACAACATACTCACAAATGGTCAGCATTCCTTCTTTACTCCTTTTCCTGGCTAAAACACATCTCTGTCATTATCCTGTGAAACATAAGCTCAAAGGCAGCCTGGTGGTATCCACCACCTGAGATTCAGCTTTGCCATTACAAATTGCACAGCAAAAAGCATAACTTTATCACAGCAAAAAACACAACTTCATCCAGTGGGGCCCTGGCCCCACCAGCACTTCTGCACGAGTTCTGCAAGAGTGGCTGAGGAATCAGCATCAAGAAATACAGAAGGAAATACAGAAGGAATAAACATATATTCTTTTAGCCACGTGGCATCAACTTGTAATTATCTTGTTGCAAATTAGGGCAGTATATGAAAGCACAAAACAACTTTTCTAGAGTAATCAGGCTCAAAAGTCTTAAATTAATAGAGAACATATATTTATGTAGCTTGAGTTTGGATTGAACATGCTGTACATCCCAATACACTGAGATCCCTGTGCTAGGAGGTGGAGGCAGCCCACTTTTAACCAACCCATGGTTTAGATAAAGCCAACCCAGGTTGTGCTTTGGGCCATGAACACCCACCTCAGCCATCCCAGGTGAGGCAGTGGGTGATGTGAGCCACTTTGCCATGGGTTGGCCACTGGGATCCTAACAGCTCTAGCTGGGATTTTCCTGGCATTTGGGTGTTAGCTCTCTATGCTGAAATTGTCTCCTTATTAAGAATTTGTGCAGCCCTCAGGATGCAAGAACGTTGGGGGTGTTTTGGTGTCTGAAGGAGTGACACCACCATCTCCATCTCCAAGGGAAGGATCCCCAGCTCCTTGGCTGTTACAGACCCAAACTCCAGCATCTCCCTGCTGAAGGCTCCCACATCAGGCTGAGTTTCTGGCATTAACTTTCAGGTCTGAGCTTTTGCTTCTTCACTGCCTTCCAAGCAACATAAGGCACACTCTAAAACCAAGGAATTAAACTGTATTTATTTAGTGGTTATCAAGCCCCTAAATTAACCAGACATCTTTATCGCGTTGCCAACAATTTAGTGCTTGTGGCATGAGGTTATTTCAACATCCTAAAAAACAGCTCAGCTCTGACTGAATAAATAAGTGAAGTCATCCTTCATTCAGGCTACCAGATTCTTTAGGTGCAAAAACCTCCCCTAGGAGAGGCCCTGGGACACTGTGGCTCCTCTGAGACTATTTCCATCCGTCAGATTCTCTAATCTCTTCTTCCTTCCTTCCTCCCATCCATTTCCTTCCCTTTCACTATAAAGTGGCCAGCGTTTAACTCTAATGTTTCCAGTTTGCACAACATGCTTTTAGAATTGGGTGGGTATTTTTTTAAAAAACCAGAAATAAGGCTTAATTTAAGGTAATTACTCTCCCATTTGGAGGGTTTTGCTATTTGCAGGGCCTTATTTTTTTCTCTAGTCAAACTAGCAGAAGTGAGCTCTGAAAGTGATCGTTTTCTGCTAAAATTATTCTTCAGTTTAAGGGTGGTGCTCAGAACCAGAAGCTTTTCACTCGTTGTGAATTTCTGGGTGGCTGAACACAAACGTATTGCTCTCAGGAAATGGGAACTGGCTATTGCACAGCCTTCCAATGAAGGGAGGAACTGCACGAGGAATTTCAGCCTGTTCATCAGCTCATTTGGGCCCCAGAAGAAATCTGTCTTCAGATCAGAGGTGTGAAGGTTCTCCTAGGAGCCAAAAAAATGAAAGATTGGTTTTTCTAGAGCGAGTTTTGTCATTAACATCTCTACTGTGCCATCAAGAGGTAGCAGTCAGGATTATTCTTTGCACTTCCAAGTGCCAGAACAGTGGTGCTGTGAGGAGTGAAAGGTGTTAATAAATGGAAACGTCCAATGGAGCACCATCAGTGACAAGTGGTGAATGGGATAACTTCACTGGGAAAACGGGCATAATTTCAGACTGTGAGCATCTGATCCTCAGCCATATCCCTTCTTTCTAGTTGGAAATGCTGTCTGTCCAGAACTGAAGGATTTCAGCTAGGTTTCCCTCATTTGGGGATGCATGGAACCTCGAGGTCAGATGTGCAGGCAGCTGATTGGCAGCACACTGAGCAGATCTGCACTGAGCAATGAACTCCATCCACTTTCAATGTACTTTCCAACTACCCAGCCCTCAAACATGTAATTCAGTCCTGGAGCAGCAGTCACCCTCCAGTTACTGAAATACACCATCATCATTTTGAAGCACGTGCTTTGTACCGATGTTATACTCAATGACTTTGGCTTGTATTTCTTTGCAAATAGGAATGAAAATATAGCTTTTAATATAGAGATATGATCTGCTATTTAGCAGGTGGCCCCAGAACGGGGGAAATGATGTGCCTGAGGGCACTTCTGAAGCCCCAGCTTAGGATAGAAAATGTATGGGTGGTCTTTGGGGCAATGGTAGCTCTGCTAAAAATGGATTGGGCACTGCCCTTCAAGGAGACCACACAAAGCTCACTCACAGGAAGCAGAAAACTTTTAATTTTCTTTTCTTTTTTTTCAAACAAGGTATAACTAAGAGGAAAACAGTGTCCAAGAGAGAACTGCAACCAAGATGTGTTTCGGCGGAGCTGGATTGACATCTGGATCCCAGGACCATCACCATGATTACATGTATGCATTTAAAAATACATCTTTCTACTGACAAAAAGACAAGGAAGCCATACAAATCAGCAAAAGGAAACACACTGAGTAGTAATAATGGAGTGATTCTTCACATCTGCAGCACCTGACAATTTAAACATCCAAGAAAACCACCTAACAAAAAAAAAATGCAGAGAATTTCTGGAGTCCATGGGCTATGAACACCTGGAGCCTGGGGACTGCATCGAAGGGGTGTGGGGGCTGGAAACTATGAAAAATAACCCTACACCAAGGACAGCAGAGTGCTCCTCCAGGTGTCTGCAAGCTTCAAAAGCTTTGAAAAGCTTACAGCTTCCGATTATTTAAGTATTAAAAAAAAAATCTCAATTTTTACAGATTTCTATGAAAAACTCAAAAATGTTGCAAAATTCTTCCTCAGTGAGGAATTCTTTGGGCCATTATCACAGTGGTCAAAGAGAAACCTTTCCTGTCCTCCCCTTCCCCGGGCTGGCTCACAGTCACCCAATTCACAGGGAGGATCACGACCTGAATGTGGTGTTGCCAGAACCTGCTGCTGTACTCTCACAGCCCTTTCCACTCTGCTTTTTTCAGCTCCAGGCTGCACCCATCCTGTGTTTTGGAGACTCAGCTGATGCCTTGCAGGAAGCAGCATCTCAGCCCAGCCAACGCCGTGGCCGTGGGTTCCATCTCTCAAGAGCCAGAACTGCGAATTCTCAGCCGCGTGTCATCTCTCAACTAAAATCCTGACAGCAGGTAAGCTTAAGCATTAAATCCAAATATTCTCCAAAACCTCTCAGAATATGAATCAGTAAGGGTTGGCTGGCCAGTTGGTCAGAGCCAAGCTCTACTGTTTGATTCCATTTCAGTTACATTTTTTGGGATGCAAGTGAGGATGGGGCCAAGTACACGGTGTGCCTTAAAAGCACAGGCATATCTGTGGCCACACGTGGTAGGAAATCATCACATAGCTGTGCTGTTTTGCAATAACTTTGCCACTCTTGGTAGGAAATCATCACATGGCTGTGCTGTTTTGCAATAACTTTGCCACACTTTGCAGGAAATCATCACATAGCTGTGCTGTTTTGCAATAGTTTTTCTCAGATCTGACGTTAAACTCTCCACAGGCTCCAGGTAGGATTTGTTTCTTTGGTTTTATTTATTATCATACTAAGCAATATAGTTGTCTTCCTTACCATATTCAGTCTTTTCATTTTTAGTTTTCACTAGGGTAAAAGTGTAGACCTTGACATTTTTCTGATTGAAACTGCAGGAAGAATATTACAGCATTCTCTCTATCTGGTTAAGAATCACAGAAAATGCAGCAATGCTGGACACATCACTGTGCATCAACCACCACAGAACTGAGCTGTGATTCCTAATTGCAAAAATAGGGTAACACAAGGCTTATACATACCATGCTCTTTCTCAGAGTTTCCCACACAGTGAGATGCTGCCCCTGTTAAAAGTTTAATTTCATTGCAGCCAGGTACTGAAAGGTCGAATACCAATTGGGAGACGTTATGTCATTCTGGACATGGAGGTCATAGCATTCATCTTGAAAAACAGATGGAAAATATTCATTTTGCTGCAGGTAAGTTATATTAAATGCATAACATGGAAAAACAAAGCCCTGCAGGTATGTTAGGAAAACCTCCAGGCTGCACATCCTTCGTGTGCCCAGCGAAGGGCCGTGCGGTGCAAATATAAAACAACAGCAGAAGGAAATAAAAAAGAAAAGCAAGTTAAACATGCTGGCACTTCCAAGAAAAACCAAAGCCTCAGCCTGAGAACAGCACACGGTGCCCAGGACCAACAGAGGGCTTTGCAAGATTTAATTGCAGTGAGCTGAGAGCCAGGAGCCCATCCCTGCAAGGGGAGAAGGCATAGTTAGCAGCTTTTTTTTTTTTTCTGAGAACATCAATTTTTTTTTTGCTTCCTATTTTATCACACGGGAGATGGTTGGCTATTTTTTTTTTTAATAGTGTGCCATTCTGTGTTTTCAAATTTTTTTTTTTTTTTGCTTTCAAAAATATGGGAAAGGGTTTTTAGCAACGGTGGAAGTGGTTCGGCTGCGTACGTGTTTCGGAAGGAGCCTCTTTGTGTGAGTGCCACAGCACGTTTGGAAGGGCTGCTCTGGGGGATGTCAATATTCTGCTGCTGCTCTCTTTTCCTTCTACCACCACACTTAATTTTTTTTTGCAAAGCCAGATCATTGCCATGCTGCAGTGCTGCAGGAGGAGGATGCACGAGGCAGCCCCTAGCTACAGCACCTGCCCTCCTGGCACCTGCGTGCCCCATTAAACCATGCCAAAAACTTTCTGCAAGCATCATGGACCACATTCCCCCTTTATTTTTTAATCATTATTTGTTAATTATGTTATTTTGCCGTGGTAAGTGACACCAAAATAAGGCTCCCATCCTTAAGAGAAAATCTGTCTTTAGGATAATCACATCATATATCCTAATTCTAATCCTATATCCTAATTCTGTTATCTGGAAATGCTCCTGACAATGGAAAAGCAGCTGTCAGACACTTCCTTCCAGCAGTGGGTTGGGATTTCTGGGTACCACAGCAGCACTGAGCCCGGGATGCTGATGCCCTGGGCTGGAGCAGGGCCACAGCCACGCTGCTGCCACAGCCCTGGGGCTGAATGCAGGAAAACCCCTTCTAGCAAACCTTCACCACAGCCCTCGGCTCTTTTAGTTTTCCATCATCTCAGACATTCTTTGCATAATCAAAATTGCTAATCACAAGGTTTTAAAACGAGCCTTCCTCCCAGAACTCGTTATTCATGGGAGCTTCAGGCCGTATAAGCAAACAAACAGCCAACAGCAGGCTTTCAAATATTAAAACAAGTTTAAATAATTTCCCAGGAAGATGGAAATTTTATATTCTATAAAAATATTGATCTAGCAAGAGGCCTGAAGCTATATTTAAGTTCTTAAACAGCAAAGAGAAAATACACATTAATTCTTAACTCATCCTGTGGCATGCAGAAGACCCAAAGGGAATCGTTTGATCATTTAAAATGTGTGAACTTCCAGTTTAGAGTATTTCTTTTTGACTGGGACAGGCTTCCCAGAGAGGCTGTGGATTCTCCATCCATAGAGAAAGTAGCACACACATAAAGGGTGTAGATACAAAAGATAGAAATGAATGTGGAATAGGATAAATATATTGCAATTGTGGGGAATTTTTTATTTTATTTTATTTTTTAAGGAAGAGATGCTGGGCTATTGGCAAGTGAAATCAGAAAACCTGGACTGGGATGTGCCTCACTCCTGAGCTCATTCTCTTTGGCTGACCAAAGCTTGGAGCTCTGCATACACCCAATGCACTGTATCCTAAATTACAATATCTGACAAGAAAAAAAAAAATAACACCAACAAACACATTTTTGCCTTTGATCCTCAGTTAAAGCAGACCTAGAAAATCCCTTTATAATTGGTTAATAGTTCACGGGGCTAAAACTGTCGTTGTAGCACAATCTGTGGGAACAACACGGGAGAAACATTTCCTGCCGAAAGAATGCCGAGGTTTAATTACTGCACATGGCATGAGAAGGGATTTCCATTTTTCAGGCAGTTACTAGGTAGCCAGCTCGGGCAGGAATATTGCTGCCGGAGCCTAATCTCTGCGGTGCCCGAGAACGGCGGAGGGGCCTCGTTCTCAGGACGGGGAGGAAGGAATGCTGCACATTTCGCTGCCCCAGCCCTCGCCGTGCACGTTGCTACGCCGGGCGCTTTAATTAATAGCTGTCGACATCTCGTCATTTATCATTACTAAAACAGGAGGTGGGGACCCCGGCGTATGCACGCTGTACAAATAAATTAAAGTTTTCTCCATCAGTCCCACGGCTCTGCTGCTGTCAGTCACTGGTGGGGTCCATCCTGCAACCCCCACGGGTTCTTGGTGCAACATGAAATGAACCCACGTGCGTGTGAGGCTGGTGCACAGTCATCCTCAGCACTTACTGCCATAGAGAGCTCATTGCTGAGCTCTTGATAAGCCATTTGCTATTGGACTGAAATGTGCAGAAGAGAAGAAAGTTTTGGGAACAGGGCGTGCACAGAGATGGGTCCTTGAGATAACAGGGAAGCGCTGCAGTCAAATAATGCAGTCATAGAATGGCTTGAGTAGGAAGAGACCTCAAAGATCACCCAGTTCCAACCCCCTTGCCACAGGTAGGGCTGCCAACCACTAGAACAGATGCTAGATCATAGAATAGAATCATAATGGTTGGATAAGACCACCAAGATCAGCCAGTCCATCCCCAACCTAGCCCCACCATGCTCACGAAACCATGTCCCTCAGTGCCACACCTCCACTGTTCTTGAACATCTCCAGGGATGGTGACTTCATCTCTTTCCTTGGAAGGGAGATCAGGCTGCCCAGAGCACCTCCAGGGATGGGGCACCCACAACTCCTCTGGGCAGCCTGTGCCAGCACCTCACCACCCCAGCCAATAGAAGCTTTTTCACCATCTTCACCATCATCACAGCAACATCTCACCTGCACGTCACACAGCTCCATACGAAGGAGCTCGGTGTACGTAAATCTTCATCCCTCTGAAATCAGATTGTCATTCCACACCTGCCTGAAAAGCACACAGCGTGGCTCTGGTCCTGGTCAGGATTTCTCATGGTCTACCCAAGCAGCCTCCCCACTGGGAATGTTTCAATTCTTGGTGGCGTGTTACAAGAAAGAGCAATTCCACCAAAGCCAGCAAGTGGACAGAGCTCAAGCACTAACAATTCCAAACACAACCCATCGTTGGTGCACACAAATAAACTCTTCACTAGAGGTGCTGCTGGACCTCCAGGAGCACAGCATACTAGGGCAGCATGAAGAGATCCCACAGATCTTGCTGAGATTGACATTGAACTGAGCTCTCTTTGCTCTGTGCAACCAACTGAGCTGTGAGCAATGTTCCTGCTCATGTGTGGGTGCAGAGCTCCCTGTGTCTGCTGGAGCATCTCCAGGTGGGTTTGTGATGTTGGAGGCTATAGGAAGTGCTGGGTTCTCCCTTCCAGGGTGAATGTGCTGCCTTTAAGGACCACACTGGGCTGCATCTCCCTAAAATCCATCCTAAAGCCACTGGCATGGTTTGGGCCACACTTGCAATGTTGTCAGAAAGAGTTAAGCGAGCTGTGGGACACGACAGCTTGGCCACATAGAGCATCCTGTCCCTGCATCACTTTTGTGTAGGGTGACCCTACGTAGCACTGGACCATCCCCTATAGAAACCCTATATAACACCAAAATTTCAAGAGGAGAATACAACCAAAGACCCCAGCACACAGCAAAACACCAACAAGAAAACCCTGCACCAGGGCTTGTGTCTTCCCAATACTCAAACCACCAAAGGGCCAAAAAGGGACCGGCACCAGCAAGACCCAAAAGGAGGAGAACTCCACACAGCACCCGCAGCAGGGAGCCGTGCTGGAGCCCAGGGGTCGCGTGGCTGAACCAGGAGAGCGTTCCACCGACCCGGCCCTGCCTGGCCGCAGCTAATTGCCCTGTTTGCCTGGAGCCAGGCCGAAATAGCACGGGCGCGCGCGGGCCAGGAAATGAGCTCATGATGCGCGGAGCCTCGTCTGCAGGTGATAAGTAAGGGCCCAACCAATTAATCTCATCAACTGCATTCATCTTTCGGGCGATGCTCTCTGCCAGGCCACAATGTGTGGGCTGAGAGCTATTTTTTTCATTTGTCTGCCTTAAACAGGCAGTTTGGGTGACCATGATCCGACCGTTCTATTCTGTGCTGTCTGCGTCCTCCGTTCTTCTGGCAGAAATGGGAAGAAGCTCCAGGTTGTATTTCACAGACAGGAGACAAATTGTGGTGCTGACAGCTTGCCTGTGTCAGTGTGTTTCGGATTACACACTCTGTAAATCCAGTGAAGCAAAGTTATTGTTTTCCTTAATCTTTTCCTCTTCAACGCCAAGCATCTTTATTAATAATTGCAGTTTAATCATTTATGATGCCATTCAGAATGCACTGTGTTCTTTAAGTGCATTCCTCACCATATCATTAAGTTCTTGCAAGATCAGAAATCACATCTATGTGAAAGGCAGAGAAACAGTTGCCTTAGGCTCAGGATTTAGGAGTTGGTATGCTATTAAAAAAACAACCACAAAAAACCCACATTAATTTAGAGAGAACACAACCCTCAATTATAAAAAAGAGCTTTTCTTTTTTTTTTCTCCCCAAAATATGCACCTAAATGGTCAGTAAATTTTGCTGCCATGTGAGTGCTTTGCAGCAGAAGAAATGAACCCTTTGCAGCCCTCTCCCTTTCTCTGGCTCACCGTGGTCCCAGGCACGGGGCACTCAGCTGCATTCCCTCCTGGTGCTCGTTTTGCACTTAGCAAAGAGCAGGTTTTCACTCTTTCCAAACATATTATTTGTTCTCAAACCCAATCATTTTAGGGACACGAAGACCAAGTCTGCGTGCAGTCTAAAGATAAGTTCACCAATGCGTCCTCAAGACATGCCCAGACCACACATGGCTGTGAGAAATAACCATCCCACTGCAATATCAGAGTCCTTTCTGATGCATTGCTAATCCTTGGCGGATGATAAAAAACTTAATAGCAAACAAAAAATCTGTAGCACCGTTTGTTTTGCCAGCTTGGTTTCTTTGTGTTGCAACCAGTAGCGAGCAATGCATTTAACAAGCACGTGTGCATGACAAATGCCCAAAGCACACACTCCCAATGCCTCCACAATGTTGTTTGGTCCAAAATCCCAGAGATGGATCTACACACACACAAAGGCAGCTGTAGCAGCCTCCAAACTGGGAAATGTGGAGCGATGGTGGAGCTGAGCACAGCTGCATCGCAGCTCTGCAGCACAGCATCCGACCCTCTGGTGATGGAAGAGTTAAGTGCATCTGTGCAACTCAAAGAGGACAGGGGAGGAAAAAGCTCAGAAAAGTTCATCAGCAGCTACACAGCATTTTGAAGCTCACTGAAATAACACAGCAGCTGGAAGTCAAATATCAGGATGAAAAATTTGGCTTTAATTCTATGGGAGAACGCTCTGGGGGGGGGATTCACTCTCTGCTTGGTCCCTGCTGCTGGAGCTGCACCCTTGGGTGCTGCCTGGAGGTGCTCACAGCTCCTCGTGCATGACAAGCCACCAGTTTGGCTTCTGCAAGAATTCCTGTCTTCAAGCCCTAATTATCGTGCTGGCACGGCGCGGAGCGGTTTCCTGCTTGTTTGTATTTACTTGCAAAGTCTCTCCTGCACGGGGTCCAGCGATAAATAGAATCCCACTCGTGGCTAATTTGGGGTTTTTTGGGGGGAGAGGGGAGAAAGGAGGATAATTTCACGGTAAACCATAATTACTAGTACAACTACTGCCTTAATTGCCAATCCAATCTGAGGGGGTAGCTGAGGCTCGCATCAGCCTAATTTGAATTCCGCTTGTTCGTAATAAATAAATAGTAATTGCTAATTGGATAGCTAGCCTACATTGTTTTAAAAAAGAAAACCATTCTGAACTGCGAAATTTTACAGCTGTTGGGGTTTTATTTTAGCCACTTCCTAATCCCGTTAGATTAGGGAACATGGAGCAGAGCTGGCCCCCACCTCCTGCTCACTGCTCTGCTGGGGCTGCTGGGGCACAGAGCCTGGCAGTGAGCGGAGCCCACCCCTCCTCCTCCTCTCTGGGAACTGCAAGAGTTGGCATTGGGAACCTTAGGCTGTGATATTCCTATATATTCCTATCGTATTCCTCTTAGGCTGTAATGTTCCTATGTATTCCTTTTATGCTGTAACGTTCCTACAAGCACCCTCTGGCTCCTGAGCAATACATGTGCAACTTGAGAGGTGCAGGGGTTTTATATCTTCACTCCCCTATAATGACACAGGTAAGAAGCCACGTGGAAAGCAGCACAGCCACCACGACGTGGCAACAACTGGCAGCTCTGTAGCTCTTTTAAAGGAATGAGAATAATGCACGCTGCAAGACGGACCGGCTAAGAGACAAAATCTCCTCTCCAAATCCCAGCTGGGAAGTTTATCCTTGATACAGTCTAGAATCCTGAATTTATGAACATATTTTTCCTTACAACAAAAGTGAGTTCTGTGATTCCTTATCACCCCCAGGTGCACCCCAGGTGCAGGGAAGCGCAGTGCTGGGGGTGCAGCCCTGCAGGGAGCAGAGCACACCCCCAGCTGCACTTTGCATCTCCTCTGCAGTGGTTGGATTGGGAGCTCCTATTAGCTCTGTTTTCAGAATTTTTTTTTTTTAAGATGAGCTTCTGTTCTCACAGCTTCTGAGCAAATACCTCCTCATTTGCACGAGGGCTCGGTGCCCTGGGAACCCAGCGAGGGGCACAGCGGAGGAGCGGCTCGCGCTCTTTCTTGCCGAGCTGGAAGTCACTCCTTCTATCAATCAAACCCTCCACGAGGCCTCCTTCGGCTCGCAGCCTCCTCACCTTCACACCATTATCCTGCTGCCACTGTCATGGCAACCACAGAGGCTGCTCCAGCAGAGAGAAGTGCCTGGGAGACGTGGGGAGAGCCCAGGGACAAAGCACTGAGACCCATCCCCATCCATGCAGGAGCTGCCCATGGGCCTCCCAGCACCGCTGCGGGTGGTCCCCATGCATCCCTCCAAACATCCCCCAAACATCCCTGCCCTGCACCACGTCCTTCCCTATGTGGGTCCGTGACAATCTGGGGAAACCAAATCTGGGAAACCAAACCTGGGAAACCAAACCTGGGAAACCAAACCTGGGAAACCAAATCTGGGAAACCAAACCTGGGAAACCAAATCTGGGAAACCAAACCTGGGAAACCAAATCTGGGAAACCAAACCTGGGAAACCAAACCTGGGAAACCAAACCTGGGAAACCAAATCTGGGAAACCATCGTGGCACCATCGTGCCGGGAAGCTCGCACCCCGCTGGCGTTCAGCCAAAGCTCTGATTCACGTTGGGTTCTTACCAAACACCTTCTGATAGCTGAGATGATGATGGCTGTGCTTTGGTTTCAGAGAATCAGCAACCAGCTTTGGTAGGAAGAGACCTTAAAGATGACCCAGCTCCAGCCCTCCTGCCAAAGATGCATTTCTTGCATCTTCTTTTCACTGCCCAAACTTGTATTTATTTGCCCTTCTCTTGTGAAGCTCCTAAGAATCAAAGATACCTTTAACCCATAGAAAATGTGTTCTTAACATAAAAAAAGTGTTTTCGACTGTCTGGGGAGTTTCATGAGACTTCGGGAAAAGAGAGAACTTCCCAGGAGCCAACACTTTGAGCACTACAGATGATGGTGCCCCATCTGCCTTCGTTTTTATGGCCAACATTGATATCTCCATCCTTTAGCTCACTGACAACTGACAGCCACAACTGCAAAGGAACCCATTCAGCAGCCCAATCCCCTACAGAAAAAGCCCCTTGCACCTTCTGGAACACTCTGACTGCATTTTCTTGTTCTTTGCTTACAAAGTCACTGACAACAGCAGGACAGCACCCATAATGTCTCATTTTGAGGTTTTGCAGCACTAGAATTGATCAAAGTTTTCACGAAGCTTTATGATCCCAAGATAGAGGTACCCATTAGTAGGTCCTTTATATAAGATTTTTCTTCCAAGCTATCCCATACCATCATTATCCCACAAAACCGGGCTTCTACTGCAATCACACCCCAATTTCCCCATCCCATTTTAGGGAACCAATTCCTTCACACTAAAAAAGAAGGCCATCACCAGAATCATTCTACAATTATTTCATACAGGGAACTAAAGACGTAGTGTTCAAGAAAACGTGAATTTTTTTTTTTTGCCTGCATTAACCATAAGTGTCACATCCTGAATTGCAGCAGAGCCGTGGTGCCGCGCTGTCTTCGAGCAATGAACCACAGGAGCGACTGTCGCGGTCACCTTCTAGCAAAGGATTTGGTTCCTCAGCCATTTTTTCCCACAATAGCAACACGGTCCGATGACAAGAAAGGAAACAGCTCCTTCCCTTCGGCCCAGACAACAATCTGGCAAACACACTTATAATTTGCTGCAGGGCCTGGAGCGGAGAAGCTATAAACATAAAATAAAAACAAATGAGGCTGCAGCCGTGGGGCAAAGGATGGAGCTGGGGGGGGAGAGAATGAATTCAGCCAACCCAGACCCAGTGGCCATGCAGGATGCAAGGAGCCTCAAAGTGCAGCAGCTCCTGAGCTTGCCCTTGTTTTCCTGTTGCAAAAACCAAGCCTTGGCATTTCTCTGTTGAGAATCCCAGAAGCATCGTCCTGCCCGGAGCTGTGATTTCTCTCTCCCTCCATCGTTGGCTGTAGCAGCTCAATTTGTTTTGCTTTGCTAACTGAGCAAACTGGGGGTGTGGGAGCTGCTCCCCGTGCTCAGGGCTGGCTTTCCTTCATGCACAGTGCTCCTCACCACTTCTCTTTGCTCCCAGCTGTGCCTGGGGCTGCGTATTCAGCCCATGGGTTTGTGCTGGGGGGGCTGTAGGGCCGCCTGGAAACGCTGCCACTGCACTGGGAGCAAAGAGCCATTGCAGATCCAAAGGAGAACGCAGCTTCTCAGCACAGCACCTGCAAGGCCTTGTGCCGTGCTGGGGTGCAAAGCAGCGAGGAAGGATTTTAGGTGATCCCCAGCTGCAGCTCCGCGGCCGCTTCCGAGGGCAGCGAGCCGGGACCGCGGGCGGACACCCCCACCTCGCGGTGGGAAACGGAACCATCGGTAACCAAACAACTCCAAACTGCTCTTTGGTCCGTCTTAAACTGACCTTGGGAAATCGTTTTCCGAGGCAAACGATGTTGTTAGTTCAATTATGGAAGTGAACCACACCGGTGTCCATCACAGAGAGATGTGTGCCGTATTTATCTGTGTCAGATACAGCATCAGAGGATGCTGCACTGGTACCCTGTGCCCAGGGAGCTGCACCCTGCACAGCACCAACAGCTTCGTGATGGCTTGAAAGCATTTTTCTGTTCAACTATTTAATGTATTTTTAACTATTTCTGTGCTGGTTCTTTGCGTGGTTTGGTTTGGTTTGGTTTTTAAAAAGTGTTTAGGACAGTTCTGTGTAGTTCGACACAGAAAGCAAAGCCTGAACCTTTGACTTCTCCTCGAGTGGTTGTTACTTTAAAAAAAAGCCAAAATACTGAAGTATTTATAAGCTAAGCACAATTTATATAAGCTGATTAATTCTATATTAATTTTAGAATTAATATTCTATTAATTCTAGAATACATGTGGGTTTTTTGTAACCATATTCCAGACAGCTCACAGCATCCCAAGCCCCCAGGTCCTGTCCCCCTGCTCCATCAGCACCATTAGGAGGATAGTTACAATTAGAATGGGAATTTTTTTTAAAAAAATGCATATTTAAGAGCCTTTAGGAAAAGGGTAATTTGTGTTTCAATTTGTATTTAAATTTCTTCAAGAGCTCTCTTTAAACCAAGTGTTTGGGGCTGGATTGCTGCTCGTTTGCATTGCTTTTGCCCAGAGATAAATGGAAGTGAGCTCAAAGGATTTCTGGAGTGGAAGGGAATTACTCAGAACTTCTTCAATGGGATTTCTTAGTTCTGGAATCTGATTTCTTCACAACAGAACTGGAACCTCCCAGGCTTGGTTGTATGCTATCATTGGAGACAGCAAATTCCATTAAATTCCATGATTTCATCTTTGTTTAGCCCCAGTTTTCAGGCTTCCACACGATTTATCCTGCAGTCTGCAGGAAGCTATAAATCACTCCTTTATGTGTTAAAAAAAAAATAATAAAATAATAAAAAAAATCAATTGCCATTTGACATTTTACCTTACTATTACTAACTTCTTTCCACTGCAATAAAGCATCCGTCTGCTTTTGATTTTACAGGCAATTAGGAAGTCACCTTTAAACATTTTCTTTTCATTTTCTGTTAAAGCAGCTCCAGAATGAAAAGAAAAAAAGAAAGAAAGCTTTATGGCATTGAAGTTACAGCAGAGATTTCCCCATAGCCTTGCAGGAACCACAGCCATTGCCTGATGGCCTGGCCACGTCACCTCGATCCTTCCAGGTATGGATCATACACAGACAGCCACACTGATTTTTTTTTTTTTAATCATTATTTCTGTTAATTTTTAATTTTTTGAAATTGCTACGGAAACCCTCCCTGTGTTATCAGTTTCTCACCATCATTTTCAGTCCATCGAACCAGAAAAGAGCATCTTTCTGATTTCATTCAAAGAAATTTCCAGATTCCCTGAATTCCCCAAAAATTTGAAGAGGCGTTGAGCACCTGGGGGCAATTTTCAGAGCATCTCTCCTGCCCCAGTGCTGCAGTGATACCTGCAGACACCAACACATCAGGGATGGGCTGAGGGCGGGGGTGATGCAGGGCTCTGCCAGACAGGGTCATATACATCCATTTTTGTTCCGTTTGCTCTTTTCACAGAAAAACACAAATATTTGAAATATTCATCAAAAAATGCAGACCACAGCTTTAGTGCGAGCACCTAAAGAAGTTAATTATATAGTAAACCCCTCCTGCTTCATGCTGTGTGGCCTTGGCTTTATATCCAAAAGGACTTCCTCTGTCATTCTATGATTTCCCCCATCTGTACTAAGAGTTATTTCATCCCCCACACATCAATATTTCAATTTTCCATGCTTTCAGTCTTTCCAACACTTTTCCTTGCCTCAATGCAGCCTGCAGAAGGGTCCCAACCACCTCCTCATTTCTTCCCTATCCCCCAAAACCCAAAGGACCCAACCCCATCGCGCTGCACCGACGCTCGCAGCCAGCGGAGGGAGGTGCGGCCCCGCCGGCAATTAATGACGGCTGGGAGCGAGCTCCAATTAGCACCGCAGGTCCTCATCGCTGCAGCCCGAGGTGTAAAACCCCACGAGCAACCGTGGCAGAGAGCAGTGGAACTTTGCTGTACAGGATCCCATCGGACACCTCCAACACCAGCACTGATGCTGCTCTCCTTAAAGCTGTGATCCCCCTCTGTGACCATATATATATATATTTTTTCCATTTTTATGTTGCCCAACGTCAACGTCTGTGACAGTCACTCAGCACAGGGATGAATTCCAGCTCTTCCAAAAACCTTTTCCATAATTTCCACCTAACTGCACTCAGTGCCACTAATTCCAGTGGAGGAGATCACAAAGCACAGCAACAAAAGCAGCAGCCGAGGATGCTCTCAAGAAAGCAGTGCGCAAGTCTAGGACTGGAGAAAGATAAAAAGCTTATCAGCTTTTCTCCTTATCAGCAGATAATCCCCTAAGATGTATTTATTTTTCAGCATCTACAGAAACTAGATTCTTTCCACAATTGAAACTCCAAATGAAAATGTTGCCCTCAGAATGCAGAAACTGATGAAAAACAATATAAATTTGTTAATCTATACCCACAAAAAATGACTTGAAAACATTGAATGTTCTGTTCCTATGGGCTCCTTGGGGATGCCATGGTTCCTGTTTCTTTCGTGCGCTCTGATGAAAACAGCAGACGAGCTTTGCAATCTGCCAAAAGCTGAGCTAATTTCGTGTTTTTTTCAGAAAAAATTTTGCCTGTCAAACCCTTTAACTCTTCTTTTGCTGATGCTAGAAAATGTTTGTGATCTAATAGAAAGCTTCTGGTGCCTTGGATGCCATTCAGGACATTCAGCTCTTCATGAAACAGCAAAAAAAACAGCATGCACGGGGGAAGGGAGGACTTTTTTTGGTAAAAAAAAGTGATTTATTAAAGTTTGTTGGCGAACGGTCTTTCCTGCCTTAAGAATTAATGCTGAAGCTGAAGCTCTGCTTGCTTTTACGGCTTTTCAGGGAAAGGAGATTCCTCATCTTTTCATGGCTCCATGCCTCAAATCCAAAATAATAATAATAATAATAAAGTAATAAGAACAGAAGGAGAGAGAAGCAGGGGATGCAGGAGCTGCTGTCTGGGCTCATAAACAGAGATTTCTGCTCCCGTAGCACACAGCTGCTGAAACAACCAAGCACACTTTGCTCCCTGACATTACAAGGTCTGAAGGCACAGATCTGTCTATTGCAATGCATATGGTTATGGGTATATCTGTTTTTATTTATATAATTCCTGCAATTCAAGCAGGATGTTCTGCGTGTGAGCCCACTGAGCCCCACAGCTCCCATCGCATCTTGCGTTTGGAAAACTCAAATCCCTCGTTGCAGTAATAAAAAGAGCAACCAAAAAACCAGTGAACTTCCAGCCACAAAGTTTAGAAGTGGCAGATTGTGCTCTGTGCAAAGGGATGGAGCAGTTTCCAGCTTGAGTTTTTCCTTTTAGGATTCCTGCAAACTTGGAGCCGGCCGCCTCTCCTCTGCTTTCTGCTGCTGCTGCTCTCTGTCCTGAAATAAATTATCACCTAAGTGTCTCTGAGCACATCTCCAGGCTTCCTGTACCTGAAAGAGTTTTTTTTTTCACTACGGTGAAGCCATCAGATTTAATTAATACCGGAAATATTGAGTTGGTGCTAAGAGAAACATTATCATTAAGTCAGAATCCTCGCAGCAACGGTGCCAGCTCTGGAGCCACAGCCTCAGGGGTGGGAAAGGGAAGGAGGGAGCAGGGCAGGAAAAAAGCCCTTGGGGCTCTGCTGAGGGTTTGGGCTGCATCCCACTGGGAGCTGGGATGCTGGAGGAAAAAAAAATCAGGGGAAAACCTGAGAAAGTTGAAAGAAGTGAGAAATTCAGAGAAAGATGCAAGGGTAAAGTGAAAAAGGAAGAGCAGAAGGACAGAAGATGAAGACAAAAAAAAAGAGAGAGAGAGAAAGAAGAAAAAGAGAAGAAAAAGGAAAAAGGAAAAAAGAAAAAGAGAAAAAATGAGAAAGAAAAAAGAGGAAAAAAGAAAAAGGAAATAAGGAGAAAAAAGGAGAAAGGGAAAAAGAGAAAAAAGAGAAAAAAGACGAAGAAAGGAGAAGAGAAAAAGGGAGAAAAGGGGAGAAAAGGGGAGAAAAGAAAAAAGAGAAAAAAGGAGAAAAAAGGAAAAAAGTGAAAAAGAAGAAAAAAGGAAAAAAGAAAAAAGGAGAAAAAAGGAAAAAAGAGAAAAAAGAAGAAAAAAGAGAGAAAAAGAGAAGGAAGAGGAAAGAGAGGAAAGAGGAAAAAGAAGAAAAAGGAAAAAAAGAGAAAGAGGAAAAAGAGATGAAGTGAAGCAGAACAGCATGGGGTGAAGAGATGAGCTGAGGAGAAAGCAAAGTATTTTGAAATCTCATATTTCACATTGCCAGGCTCTTAATCATTTTAAGAGGTGAAAATTGTGACCTCATTTGCAAAGTGTTGTGTTCAGAGTGAGCATCCCATCACCTGTACCTATTGAACCTGTAGGAAATGAAATGGAGAGGATGAGAAAGGCAAAACGTGCTTTTGAAGAAAAGAAGGCAAATGCCCCAAACAGAAAAACCCATCGATCTATTTGGAAGCATGGGAAGAACAAGGAGGATATTTTGTCAGATTCAACCTGCAAATGGCTCGCCACAACCAAGAGCAAAGAGGTGACAGCTGTCCCACTGCAGCCCCTTTCACCATGGCTGGAGGATCCCCAGCCAGGCAAAGCTTCCAGAAGCAACGCTCAACCATTTTCCCATCTTTCTTTAATAACTGTTGGGGACAGAGCAGCAGAAAGAAGAGGTGGAGAATAAAAGCTCAAGCCATTGAATCAAATGAAATATTTTAATAAAATCGCTCCTGAGATATCGCTTTTGAGAGCATCACATTTGCATGGCAAAGGGACCATCCAGGTTAATCCATGTACCCAGCACCAGATCGCCTGGACTCAATATTAGGGTTAGGGCTGTCTGTATCTCTCAGCCTAGGAGATTAACAGCTTCACAAATTCTATGTTCACAATTTGCTCACCTTGGACACGATTTTAGAGCTCTCACCCATTACTCAGCTGGAGTGTTCTGCTCTCAGACCATGTGCTGGGCCAGGAGAGCATTAATTCCATGGCTATTCCCTTCCAATCACCTTCATGTGAAGAAGAAACAAGTGCTGCAGCACGTGACAAAAGTGTTGCCTCAAAACTCAAGAGATGCAACAGGAGCCTGCTTTAGTCTGCTTGGTAACATTGCAGCTGGAGCACGAGGATGATTTTGTGATGGAAACGTGGCCAACAACAGATAATGGGATTTTTATTTCTTAAAAAAATAGTATTTTTTAGATTTTTTAAGATCTATTTTACTGTGGTTTTGGTAAAATTCTTCCAGGCTGAAAGCACTGATCACCCACACAACCTGGGCTCCGTGTTGTGCCGGGTGTTTGGGGTCTTCTCCCCAATGTTATTTCTCTGACATCACCCAATGGCTGCTCGAGCTCTCCCTACAAACCGACACAAATCCCCTTCCCAGGAGCTTGCAGAGATGAATTTATCCAACAACTGACAGCACCATTACCACACTGCAGCTTTTTTGGGGGGTGACACAGACTTCCTCACTCCATCTCCTCCCCCAAAGCCATCAGAACCCTGATCCTGGCTTCCTGCAAACACTGGCCTTTTAAACCAGCCTAATTTGACATATGGGATTACAGCAAAATGCAAGTTAATGTTTCCTGACGTTTTGTCCAGTGCCTAATGTCTGTTAATACAGCTCTTTAACCACACAGCTCTTCAGCTTTCATTGCTGGGAGATCATCTTTCCCTCCTAGGTTCACCGCCTCGATTAGCCCAAGCTTTACACTTTTTCTGTTCTTTTATTCCTTCAGGATGCTGAGAAAACTATTAAAATGATGGATGGACCCAGAGAGCCCATCCCTGGGCCTGGCATTTCCTCTCCAGCCCCATGCAGGTGGAACTCTGCTCTCCTGCAGCGGGGCCACGCACAGCAAAGCCCTCCAGCACCCGGATCCCCCTTTTCCCTGCTCACCCTTCATCTCTCTGCACACTTTTCCTCTTACCCACCAAACGTTTTTCTTGCCTTACTATGATTTCTCCAGCAACGTGTTTATGCACGATGGGACAGATATCCCTGTTCTCAACACCTGCAAACCCACAGCTGCAAGTGGGCCAGCAGCTTTTAGTGCAGCGTCGTGCAAAGCAACTGCTTTGGTTGCTGTTCCTATCGACACACGAGTCCAATATTGAACCCAGATCTTCTCATGCAGGTACATCCTCATGTAGAGATGCCCTTCTCTGCCACATCAACTACTTCAGAATGCAAACTGAAGAGCAGATATGGAGCTCATGAATCTGTCTCCTGGAACCCAGCTGCTACCACAGCTCAATTCCTTTTTAATGAGTGCACCAGGGTTTGGTATTTAGGAGTAAAGCTTTCCTCAGTGAATTGCTTGATGGCTCTGTGCCTCAGTTTATCATTTCCAAACTCTACTGGCCATACATGGGTTCCATATACAAAATAAGCTGTAAAACCACACATGCTTTTCTTCCAGGCTTCTTAAGAAAGGACTGCAGGGAGGGTGAAGAGGATTTGCAGAGAGAAGGAGTTGCACCTAGGAATTTCCCAGCATGGGATCCAGCTGATGGAGCTCAACTGGGACTTCCCTCACAGTGTGCAAAAGCCACTTCTGCTGGTAAAAAAAAAGGTTTTCTGCAAGGACAGAACTTCATTTTCCAGGGAAATTGCATTGAGGACAGTAGATAAGATGACAAATGCTGGAGAAGCTGCATTCAATGACTGCTCTGCTTCTTCAGCCTCTGGAGAGCCATTTAGAATCATCAAATCATGAAGGTTGGAAAAGCCCTCTGAGATCCAACCCCAGCCCATCCCCACCATGTGCAGTGAGCCATGTCCCCAGGTGCCACATCTCCACAGTTCTGGAATGCCCTCAGGGATGGCAACTATCCCACTGTTTCGATGCTGAACACTTTTGGAGAAGAAATGCTTCCTAAAATCAAATCTGAACCTCCCCTAACACAACTTGAGGCCATCACCTCTCATCCTGTCACTGCCACCTGGGAGCACAGGCCGACCCCCCCTCACTCCAGCCTCCTTTCAGGGGTTGTAGGGAAAGATGAGGTCTCCCCTGAGCCCCCTCTTCCCCACACTGACCCCTCCCAGCTCCCTCAGTGCTGTGCTCAGACCTTCACAGCTCCGTTGCCCTTCTCTGGATTCTCTCCAGCACCTCAATGTCTCCCTTGCAGTGGGGGCTGCCCCTGTGCACAAGAGCAGCTCAGCAAAGAGTCAACAGCAATTCTTCCTCTCAGTGTGGACAAAGATGACTTCCTAATGGAATATCGAGCTGCCTCCAGCAGCATCTGCCATGCCAACAACCGTAATCTCCCATCAGTGCCAGCACACTCATCACTGATCTTTGCTGAAACAGCAGCCTGGGCTCGCAGTATCTATATATATATATATTTTTTTTTCATTTCTATTAGTTTTGAACTTCTTGATGCAATGCATCTTAAGCCCATCGCACCCATCCATCCCATTTTTCCCGCCCAGCTCAGAGTTTGGCACAAGAGATGTTGACTCTGGGGAGGTTAAAGGTGGCTGCCTCGGCCAACAAATGGGTTTCAGCAAGAGGGGAGGGCTGTTGTTTTTTCTGCCTTCAGGAATGAAGTGTCAGGAAGATATAGAGGGCAAACAAGCCCCGCTGAGCAGCTGAGTGACAGGAGCAGCTGCAGAGGGTGATGGGGCAATGCGGGACCCGGGGGTTCCCACATTTGGGGAGGGTCTGCCGTCTCCTTTTCCCACATCTGAAGTTGGAGGAACAACAGAGAGAGCTCCGTGGGGAAAAGGGGGTCTGAGCAGTTCAGCTGGGAGCACAAAGTGATGCGCGGGAAAGGAGCTGTGCCCTATGGACAGAGCCCTGCTTGGGTCCCACATGGCATCCTGTACCTCCTCCCGGATGAATCCGATACATCGATGGACAATCCCCTCTTTCCTTCTATATTCCCCAAATTATGGATGTAAATGGGATCTAGCTGCTTGTGTAATTAGCTGCAACTGGAAGTAGGATGGGAAAACACAGACGTAGGCTTGAGCTCATGCCAACCCCCAGCAGCCCACATGACATCAGTGGGTGGGCGTTACACGTGGTGACACGCACAGAGAATGTCAATGACATATTTTGTATTGGCAAAACTTCTCTGGCCTGTGACTTGGATCCTCCCAGAGCAGTGGCAGAGCTCACAGATCCCCTCTAGACAGAGCAATCTCTGGTCTCTCCTCCTGCCAGGCAGTGGGAAACGTGTTTTCATGTTTATTCTCCACTCAAAAAAATCAACAGATTTAATTACATAGGAGAGCTCTTCCTAGAGGATGGATCATATTTGGTGTTTTGCAAGGAAGTCAAGATTTCTGTGAAGATAAAAGGTGATGTTCTTGGTCAGAAGGTTCTGGACTAAGCCCACCTGGTTGCTTGGGAAAGCCCAAGCTCTGAGACCCAACAGGAATTGGAATGAGAGTACCTCTCCTCCATTGGATTCCTGTAAGTGTTACAACTCTGAGTTGTACAGAAGCCAAATAAAAGTAGCACTTAAAGCCCTGGGAAAAAAAAAAAAATGAAACTGAGGCTCCATGTGCACCTGGTGAACCTCTCTGTGTCTATGAGCAAACACAAAACCCAGCCCAAATGATGGGAGGAGAAGGGAAGGAGGCACACACCCTATAGCAAAGCATGGCAAGGTGTTGGGAATGGCTGCAAGCAAAATTATGGAACCATGGAATGCACAGGTGTATGAGTTATCCCTAAAAACACAGAGAACAGCCATGTAGGAAGCTGCAGGAACCCCAGTGTGGCTCTCAGAGGTGTTTGGGGCATTCCCTTTTCCACCCCTCTGCGAAAAAGGGATTGAGAGCAGATTCCCCGCTAACGTCTGTCCGACTGCGACGGCTCCAGGGGCTGCGAATCTGCTTTCTGTTAGGAAGAGCTATAAAACTTTCAACAGAAGATGAAAAACATGTCTCACATTGGCATAAAAGCAGGAGATTTCCTTGTAGGAAGGAGTAGCATACTGCAAACTCCCTGGAAAGTGGAGCACAGAGGGAATTACTGCCACTGGCTGCAGCTATCAGCAAACACGAGTGTTACAAAGCTAGCAAAGCAAAAACCCCTCAAAGCTGTGCGTGAGCGTACAAGCCAGATTTAACATTTTTTTAAACTTGCAACTGTGCCTTAAATCATAAATAATCAGCAAAGTCCTTTCTTACTTTTATTTCCCACTTCTTGAAATTTGGCATCTGTTGAATTTGGTACGAAGGCTTTTTCCAGCCCCGAGACTTGGGGAATTTTGTTAACAGTGCCGTAAAAATAACTTCATAGCATTACAGGGAAACACTAAAACCCTTTTATTTTTTGTGTGCTGCTCTTTCCTTTTTTTTTTTTTTTTCTCCCCCCAAAATTAAAAAATACAGACATTGTTTCTTTAAAAGTCTCCATCTGCAAATCCCATTAGATGTGCATATAAGGTTTCGGATGATTAATAGGTGCCTGCTTTGCTTTGGTTGGAGGGAGCGAGCGTGTGTACGTTAACCCCTCCCTCCCCTCTCTCACATTTCACTTCACAAACTTGTCACTCTCTCCCCAGCACAGTATTTAAAAAGTGTTTCACTCATGTCCAGCACTTTGCAGGGAAGCGAGCTTCGGGCCTTGGGAAATGGTTGAGAGCGATCGCCGCGTCCATCTGCTTCCCGCTCTCCAGTTGGGACCATGAAGACCTTGAGAAGAGTTCCCAAAGTAACAAACTTACAACAGCCCAAACCCCACATGCAAAGTGTTATTTAGGGAGGAAATCTGGGCCGTGTAACGTTCGGAAACATTTCCCCTCCGCTCCTCTCCTGCTTGCGAAGCCTCAGCGACGAGCGTGGGACGCGGATGGATCCCGCCGGCAGCAGCTGCATGCGCGGCCCCCAGCCCCCAGCCCCGCTCTGGGGTTGCCTACGGGGTTCCCACGCCGACGTCCCCACAGCCCCAGGGCTGCCCCACTGCTCCCCAGCCTCCTTCTCCTTCCACCCCAAGGCGGATTTTGCTGCTTACTCCGATTTCTCCACCTCGTGCCTGCTGAGCGCTCCCCACTGCGTCCCGCCCGAGGAGCAGCCCCTGTTCCATCCCCACCCCGAATGGCACCAAGCGGCCACCGAGGCCAGGAGACGGCTGAACCCCGGGCTGGCTTTGGCTTCTGGGGATGCAGAAAGCCCCAACCAAGGGAGCGGGGCAGGAAATGAAGATTACGAAGTGCCGGCAAACACCGCGACGGAGACGGAGAGAAAGGCGTCCAAAAGGAAAAAGGAACGCTCAGGTAGGTGGTGTGGGAGCAGGGACGTGGGGTGGGGTGGGCTGCAGGATGAGGGCACCTAGGGATTAGGAATAAAGCTGATGAAGAGACTGTTTTCATAGAATCACTGTAATTCTTGACTGGGGAAACCTGTATGATAATTGTGTTGAAACAAAGCTGCTCGTTCCTTGATGACCTCCAATGGTTGCATTCTGCTCATGGAGATCTTATTAGCTGAACCAGACCCTTTATGCACCAGCACAATACAAATTTGCTGTGACTAAACATGGTGTGGATGCACTGAGCTCAGAGCCCTAGGACAGGGAGTCGCACCTTGCCACCCATCGGTCATCCAGGTGTAAGAGAATGGGAATCAAAGGGCAAAGATCCCCCACCAGCCGCCTGCGCTCACTGGAAATGCTACACTAGGGTTTTGACATCTCAGTTCATGGTACAAAATGCATCAAAGTCTCTCAT
The DNA here is from genome assembly GCA_013396635.1 of Penelope pileata. Lineage (NCBI taxonomy): Eukaryota > Metazoa > Chordata > Aves > Galliformes > Cracidae > Penelope > Penelope pileata. The sequence goes on from WBMW01005163.1 coordinate 140,473, forward strand.
TAGATATAAATTCTTTTTTAAGAATGAGAATAGATTCTCGTGAGATATAAATGCTTTTGCCAGAAAACAGGAGATATCAAAACCCTGCTCCTCAGTACGATGCCCAACAACATGGAAAACAACATTGATGGGTTTTGTTGCATCATCCTCACCAGCAAAATCCATTCTTTCTACAGTGCCACGTTAGAGAAGTTCAGATATATGACATCTGATTTGCTGCTATTTCAATTCCAGTTATGTGAAATACGTATAAAATTATTTTCTCGTAAGGAAGCTGTTAAGTTTCTGATGCTTACATGCACACATTTGCTGTAGCATTCATGTGCAAACCACACTGTGTTTGTCCCCATGGCACTGTTAAGAAGCAGGGAATACTTTCCAGCATCCCCGTTTTACGGTTGGAGAACTGGGACGTTGATTTGATGTAGAAATAATACAGATGCTTGTCAATCCTGAGAACTTTCTTTGAAGCAGGGACAGATTCAGAGCAGTTAAAGAATGGCTTTGTTGTGGAATGGCATCAGTGGCATCTGCTATGTGAGTGCACACACACATCCTTCTCTTCCTCTACATCTTTAATTATTTGGATGCTGTTTCCAGCCCTGGTGCCCAGGCACAGCAGATGACCTCAGGTTGGCAATGAGCTGTGTCCCTGCACCCTGTCACAGCCGTTGACATTCACAATTTATCCAATGGCACCCAACCTAGCAACTCATTTATAGCAATGCCTTTGTAATCACAGCATTAAGGAGGCTGGAAGATGTTGTGATGCCTTTGGGTTTCATACATTGTTCGTATACTACAAAGTAACGATGGAACAACTGGTCGATCAGTAAGGAAACTTCAAAGGGCTGAGTTAATCATTAAAACCAAAAGATAAGCATTAAAACTTGAGGGACACAGAGTGGGTGGAGGCTGTGTCAAAAGAAACACCTGCCTCTGTTTTTACCTGCTGAACATTTTTGAGAACCAGTTGTAGACAGGCAGTTTGGACACCCCAACTTTCCCACCACGTAAAGTGAAGAATAAGGCAACAAGAGACAGTGTTATTATAAATATGAGTAATAACACGCTACATAATAGTAATCCAAACAGCTTTATTGTTATTATGGGAATGTTCACAGACACGATGGCATAAAAAGCTGAAATCAGAGCAGGTGGCAGCAGGTAGCGACTGAAAACCTGAGCAAGGGAAGCACAGGTGTGTCCCTCTCCAATTTAACCTCATCTGTCACAACCATGTGTGCACCCCCTGTGCATCATTCCATGAGGCACACACTGAAGTTCCTCCTGGTTACTTCATCATCCGCTGCCAAACGAATCAGCTCTTCATGAAGTCACTCCACTTGGCCAACGTTCCTGATAGCTCTCAGGGTTTTATGTTCCATGACAGCAAAATCCATCTTACTACTTGATTTGCAATAAATATGCCCTCCAAGTCTTTAGTACGGGGGAAAAGTAACATCATGCAGATGCTTCAGGTTTTTATTATGCTTTCTTCTACTGCGGGGAAAGCTGCCTGCACTGGCAATAGTTCCCAGAATGGCACTCACCGGGTGCCTCCAGCAGAGCTGTGGAGCACCACGAGCTGCCAAGCAGACAGGATCCTCCCCGACAGCCATTGGTGACCCCCATGCTTGCGCTTAAGCACCCTCCGTGTGCCCAAATCCTGCGTCTGCAGTCCTTGCATCTCTCCCAAAGGATGGCAACCAACTGAGCTAAGCCTCTCTGCCACATTTCTCCTTGCAACACAACATGGGGCACTGCCTGCTCTGTTCCCTATTGCAGATGATTCACGTTGTTTGGAGCTGAACATGAGTGACACCTCCAGCACCAACTGGGGTTTGTGCTCAGCAAGGTTTGGAGCAGCAGAACGGCTGCAGGACCCCGTGCTGGTTCAGGGAATGCTGCTTCCTCAGCACTGCTCCTTTCCCCATGCTCTCCCCTCCCAAGGTTCCCAGGCCATGCTCCAGCCCTGGGTGCTTACTCAGCAGCCTCCCCTTACCCCTGTGCCAGGGATGCTCATAGCCCATCATGCACACAGCAAAGTGCTCCCTTTGCTTGTAGAGCACAAAGCAGCCTCCAAAGTCAGGGGAGTGTCGATATGTATGTACAGAGTGAAAGATACAGGGAAGGAAACGACTGATAGTGCTGTATGGATGCAACGAGAGCAAGGGATGAGAGCTCCAGGCCTTGCTCCTGGGGGTTGGGTGATGCACCCACCCCACCTTCCCCCCCTTGAAGCAAAGGCTGACAATGCTTTTGCAACAGCAAAGGGCACAACGTGCTTGGACATCAGATCTCTGCAATGCACACATTCACATGATCAATGTAAATGCAGATTGCACGTGTGCTTCTTGCCTCCTAGAAAGCCCAAGCGTTGGCAGCAAGGCAGAAGGCAGCAGCAGGTCACGGAAGGAGAGGACAGCGTTCACCAAGGAGCAGCTGAGGGAGCTGGAGGCGGAATTTGCCCACCACAACTACCTGACCAGGCTGCGGAGGTACGAGATCGCCGTGAACCTGGACCTCACCGAGAGACAGGTACGACTTTCCCTGCTGCTGTAAAGCAGACATGTCCCTAGAGGGTGTGCTTCGAGGTGTTTTAATACCAAACCTTCATGTTTGTTAAAAAACTCTATAAGTGGTTAATGCACATGATTCTGCTTTGCTGAACAACAACAACAAAAGGTATTTGGGAATGACACCCACCGAGCTGTTGTTTATCAGCACCCATTTGTACGTGCTGCTATGTCAGAGCTGATAGATGGGATATGGGGGTCAGACTCCAATTATCAGACAGTATTGGAATGATACATTTAGATGTGTGTTCCTCCTGGGTCAGGTGGCATTTCACAGTGATGGAGATAAAAATGCAGAGTTTTACAGGGTTGGATATTTGCCCTCTCACTGTGATCTCAGTCAGGGTTTCCTTATCAAAGCTTCGTGGACAGCACAGGAGTTGCTCAATTAAGTGAAACCAATTGAAATATTCCCGATGGATTAAGATTGGGTGGATGTTAGAAGGCATTGGGGTGTGCTGCGCCCGTTGGATTGCCATGTGTACTTGACAAGGATGGATTCCAGGTGAAGCACTTGTACCATCTCAGCTGCTCTCAGCAACATCAGCCTGGAGCAGAACTGCTCCTGCCTTCATTAGATGGAGAGCACTTAATGCTGGGAGGTTCCTTGTGCTTTTCCTCTAGAATTCCACAAAATGCATCTATTGATGATAAACTCGCAGTCTGCTCTCCCAGCTCAGCTGGAGGCAGCAACTCATCGTTTCCTTTCCACCATCCAGGTCAAGGTGTGGTTCCAGAACAGAAGGATGAAGTGGAAGCGTGTGAAGGGCGGGCAGCCCGTGTCCCCCCCCGAACACGACGCGGAGGACGCCGACTCCTCCACCTCCCCCGGCTCCGAGTAACTCCGCGGCCGCGGGAGCAGCGCGGGGACGGAACCGCCCGGAGCGGGCGCGGAGCTGCGGCCCCGCGGTGGCTCCGCCCGCGGTGCGGGGACTGAGGGATGCGCGGTGCTGGAGCCGGCGGGGGAGATCGGGAAGCCCGGGGGGGGGGAGGGAAAAAAAGCCAGAGGAGAGCAGGACTGGGAATGAATTTAGCTCTCTGGGACTGTCTTACCGCCGTAGACCTATCTTCGGGATTAAAAAAAAAAAAATGCTAAAACCACTGTAGCAGGAGTAATGTTTAGGCTGTCGAACACTCAGAAAATGCAAGTTGTCAAAAAGGGTCCAGTGGGTGAGAATACAGCTCTGCTCTCCTCCACCCCTTTCCTGGTCATTTCTGCTCATCCTGCCCTTGGCACATCCTCCTGGTGCCTTCCCACAGCCAATGAGGGCTGGGACAGTGATTTTCTTGCGATACAAACCGACCACACACAGCCAGGCAGATTGCAAAATAAAACGTTGAGACCAAAACCGTACACTCAGAGCTCTGCTGCGCAGCCTGGGAAGGGCTGTCCTGGGCACAGCCTCCCTGATGGCAGCAGTTTGCAGAGGGAGATTTCTTCCAAGTTTACGGTAAATCCAGAAATCCCATTGCCAGATTCCAGCCTTAACACAGCCGTTACCCAACATCACAGCAGGTTCTCTGAGTGCGACAGCTTTCACTGTTGTTTTCAACATTTACATCTGTTTAAATGAAGGAAAACCTCTCTCTAATGCTGCATTTCTTTCGTATTGATGAGATCTCACCGGGTGCTCACAGCTCTCTCGGTGAATTCAGGATTGCCAGGAGGAGCAGAAAAGATTCTGCGGGGCAATTTAGCTGAGTTCATTATCCACAAATTCTTGTTTCATTTTGCATTGGAGACAAAACTTTTCTAAGAATAAACACCCACATGCCTGTGTTTAAATGACATCCCAATCCATCCGTCAATCCAGGTGCTGTGTGGATTTACACTTACTTCTTGGACTTCCCAATTGCTATGTGCATTATGTGACCACCTTAGCCCTTTTTGCAAGCTTCCTATTCATAGGTTAATTTTGCGATTTTTATTTTATTTTTTTTTAAGTTTGCAACGGATCAAACATTTCATACAAATGAAAATATCCTTGTCCTTCACATGTCAACCTCTTGTGTCACTTCTACCCTTCTATGTTGGTTTTACTCAGTGTTTGCTCATCTCAACCTTAGATTTTTGCTGATCCCAGGACGCTTTGCCAACAACCTTTAAAGCCCCTGGAGCTGATACAGGCAACAGCCCCATTTCTGATGTGCACAGTGTGTAAGAGCAGCTTTCCTGCTCAGGATGACAAACTGCCATGGCACCTCCTGAACCCTCCTTGCATTTGGCATTGCTCCTCTTTCAACCAAAACGTGTCAAACATCAGAGGATTGAGTTTTCTGAAAGCACAGTGTCTGCTGCCATTTCTTTTGTCTTTTGGTTTGACGTACTCCAATGTGATTTTACCATGTTTTAAACAGAATTTTACACTGGAATAGTATAGAATGGCTATTAAACATGAGCTCAGTATCCTCAGATATTTGAAAGATGCCCATTCTTTGCAGCTATGGCACAGTTATAACACCTTCATTCTGGCTTACTGATAATATATTTTCATTTTGAAACACTATGATGAATTATTGGGTTTTAACGTGGTCTGCAGATATGCTGGATATAAAGCTGTATACCTGCATGATATAACAAGTAAATTAAAAAATAAAAATAAAAAAAAATAAAAAATAAATGCCCAAGCACACAAAGAACCAAGGGGCAGAAATTCTGTTGCTCATTTCCCTGTGAGCTCTTAAACCAACCCCACACCATGCATTTCTTCAGGAGCTCTTTCTGGAAACCAGAATTCCTGAATGAAAGTTGTTTGCCAAAGGAACAGCAAACCATCAGACTATCACTTCTAAATGCCCTGTTCATGTTTATTCACTTGGGTACATTCTTAGGTCAAAATATTTTCAGACATCACAGCTTTCTCCAGGAATGACGCAGGGCATCGTGCAGCCAGGTGCTGCAGTGAAGTTTTCCAGGAGTCATTAACGTTAATAGAGTGGCTGTGCAGCTCCCAATAATTAACAGTCAGCACAGCTGAACTGCCAGTGCACAGCTATGAGGTTACTGGGCTATCAAATTCTGAGCTCCCTAGCAGCTTTCGTGCTGGCCTCAGCTGTTAACCCCCCAGGGGCTTTCAGAGCCGAACAATAAAGGTCATCTTTAAACACCCCCAAAAGCTTCTGCATTTGCTGCAGAGTAAACTCTCTGCAGGGATGCTCTGCCCTTGCAGGATTCGGACACCTTGCAGATACCATTGGAAGCAGCAAAGCAACAGCCAGGGACTGTGTTTGGCTATTTTCTTCATCTTTTTTGATTTTTTTTTTTTCCACCTAAAACCTTTCTATCTGTCACTAAGTGATTACCAGCATCCCGTGCTAAACACAACTCTCCAAGCACATACCCAGACAGCCTTACAGAGGACAGGACCCTAGGCAAGATCCCGTCCTTCCCATGCATCTCAGCTCAGAATATGCTTCCCAAGAGCATCCCAAGATCCCTGCTGTGCCCGCAGGCTGGGAGTTAGCACCCTGGTGGGGAATTTCCTATCGCTTTGTCATGTTCCCTGCAAGGAGAGGAGAACGCCTCGCAGCTCGATGTGAACTTGGTTGCACAGAATGAGCAGCTCAGTCATAAGCTCCATCCAGGGAAATGCTCTCAGAGAGCAAACAGTGGCATCAGCCTCCATAAATCACTGCTGTGCCTGCAGCAGCTGGGCCTCTCCCATCCACCATACCTCCTGCTGCTGCTGCAAATCTGCCTGCCTGCAAGGAGCCCCTCTCTGTCAGGATTACAAGCTGGTGAAAGCCAGAGGAGCAGAGACTTGCTCACAACTGCACTTTTCACCGAGGCTGGTAATAAAAGGTGTCCAATAAAAACACGACACTTCCTTTTCCATAAGGTATTACTTAAGTGGATGTGGCTGTATTTCATCATGGAGACAGCAAAGTGAAAAATTGGAAGCAACAGCCCCGTTTCCCTTCAAACACTATTTTAAAGCTATGACATATCCTTGCTAATGTTTTCTTAAACCACCTGCTTGGACTTCTCCCTGACAGCATAAAAGGCAAAAACTGTGCAGAGAAGAGCTGTGCAGCACAGTGGGAATAGTGTTTGAACAAGCCCAGAAGCTGTGATGTCTTCTCCAGCTCCTCCAAGAGCCTTACTGCAGGGTGTGTGCATGTCTGTGTTTGTAGAGATACACGGAGGTGTGTTTGGTAAGAGCCAGGGGAGAGCATCCATCTCCTCCTTACTAAATACAACAGCAATTCTGCAAAGATTAGAAGCTTCCTCCTTCCACCTCTTAAGGCCAAATACGATCGGGTCCTGAACTCAGTTTCTCCCATGGATTTTATATCTTTGACTTCTATTACCAGTATTTAAATCCCTCGCTTCCCGTGTGCAGAGGAATCATACCAAGGCATTAATCTCTGCTGAGATGCCGCTGTGCTGCAGGAACAACAATCTCTGTCAATGGAAAGTGAGAAAAGCTAACTTGCCATCTTTCCCTTTTCACTGGATACACCTTATCATATGACCAGCAAAGCCTAATGTTTTGCTAAGGAGTGCAAAGGTTAACGTGCAACAGATGGCAGAGAACCGTGGTTCTGGGGAGGCTGCAGAAACACTCAGCTGGAAACGCATCCGCGAGAGCTGGGGCAGAAGCATCAGAGGTTTCTCAGTACTTTACACAGAAAAATCCAGACTGAATGCAAACCCCTGGAAGCCCAACCAGCTCTTAAACATCCCCAGGGCTGCCCTGTCTCATGCAGCACCGCGATTTGTGTGATGTGTTGCTCTATCCTTGAGCATGTGTTGGACCAGTGATGGGCAAAGCCCTCCCCGAGGTGATGGCACTGTGCTCACAGCTCTGCTTCACCTTCATGGAAAGAGCAACAGAAGCGATGCGCTCACATTCAGCAGTGAATGGATTCTTTAGGAGAGAGCCATTATTTTTTAATGAGAGCCCCACTGAGGTCTTGGAAGCAGCCTGAGTTCCATCTGACCGCCTTTGTCGTGCTGCTGTTGTCACCCAAAGCACTGTCCCCTCTCCCAGCTCCACGCTCCCCAGCTCTCCGTAGCCCTTCTCCTTCCTGCCCACCCCAACCCCTGGGAAGTGACTCACTGCTTCCCACTCAGTGACACACGGTGCTCGGGGGTGCAGAGATTTCACGCTGCTCCCACCACACGTGGGATGTCCAGCAGCTGCTGCAGCCCAGCGTGCTCCTCCAGCTCTCCCCACAGCTCCCACCCCATCCCGGGTGGAGGAGGGGAGCCCCTAAAGCCCCACACATGCCAATGTGTGTCTACTAACAAACCAAATCCCCCAGTTCACACTGTCTGGAAAACTCAGGAACCATTTTAGGAATCACTCCAGAGACAGTGAATGGTTCATATTCAACATGAGCAAAACTTCCAAGTTCTGCTTCCAGCAGAATTCCTCCTGCAGGGAGCCAGGCACAGAGCAGATCGGGGCAGCTGATGGAGCAGACACACAGTTTTTTCTGTCGCTGTGCTTTCTTGCCCCCCCTCTAGCAGTGCTCCTATTGAGTTTCATCAGCCTCTATCTTGTATTTTGGGTAATCCCCTTCCCCTGGGGACAGTGCACTGCCCCTTCAAGAAATATCATATGGCAGCGTTAGCGACCGGGCTCCGAGCGCTGGACCCACGCAGCACTTCCGAGCAGATAGACAGGAAATCCATTTTCTTTCAGTGATTACAGCAGAAGGGCTTCTGTCTGACTGCAGCTTGCCCAGCGTGGCTGTAAAACAATCCCAGCTCCGAGCGATCTCCTTTCAGCCCGTATTTGTGAATTACGACGGGGCAGCTTCCACCGCAGCGCTGCTTGGGGCAGGTGTCTGCAGAGCCCTCCAGCTCCCTCTCCCCATCCTTCCCCTGCACAATGCCACATTGTTTTAATTTGTGCATGAAGGAAGGGTTTTCATCCAGGACCAGACTTTGACACCACTGTTCCTTCCCTCCGTACCGTAATTTTTATTTTTTTTTTAAATAACTTTTACATGGGGGTAGGCAGCTGGTTGCTTGGAAGCCCCTTTGGGAACAGATTGCAAAGAGATAATGGGAGTGAGTAACAGAGAGAGCGGTGACTTCATACCACAAAGGCTTGAGTCATGTTTCTCTCTTTCCTTTTTAAAGGAGAAAGAAGTTTTTTCAAACCTCCCTCCATCACGCTGCGGGTGCTTGGCTTTAGAATGAGAAAGAGAGGACAGCTGAACTGACACTGGGGTGATAAAAACAGCTTTTAGGTTTTGATTCAGTGGAAGATGCCAATGCCCCACGCTCATACCCGGTGATCACCTGCCACATCCAAGGCATTTCCTGCCCGGGGGAGTTTGGCACCAGCTGAGCACCAGCCCAACAGTGCTGTAATGGAGTCAAAGATGGAAGAGCCATCAGAAAGGATCACATCCTCCTTACAGTACTCTGAGTTAGAGTAGAATAAGTTATTTGACTGCTTTAATTTATTTTTCAACACATATATATGCACCCTATCCTCTATTCTGCATCTTCTATCAAGAAAATGACACAAAATAAGGCTCCTCATGTAAAAGACCTAACAAAACACACCCATATCGAGCGGCCCCAAAAGCCCTAATTTGGCTGGATTGAATTATACCAAAGTCACAAAGTTCTATATACAGCTTCACCTTCAAAAGTATCCATTGAAAAGGGAATGAAAGAACGAGATGAGAAATTATCTGTCTCACAGGAAAACGTTTTAAACACATCTCTCCCTTGTTTATTTGCAGAAGAGAAGGCAGACAACTGGGCTATGTTTTACGTTACACGACATAAGGGCTTGTGGCATTCCTGTCTGCACTGAGGACATGTTTATACTGTTGGGTTCCATTACGAATCTGTTTAATATCCTGTGGATGCTCAGAGTCCTTTGCACACTCCAGGCAGGAAATCTTTAATGCACACACTGAGAAGACATTTCCAACCATTCCAACGCCAGACAAAGAAGCATGGAAAAAAGTCATTCTGCTGCAGGAATCAAAATCTGTCTGCTCCTGTGCTTTTGCAGCGTTTCTTGGAAAAAGCCTCCCAGTCCTCGTGGAGTGTTCATAAAGTCAGAGGGTGACATAATGGAAACAAACTCAGTGGGAAGTGCTCTGAAAATGCCCTGTTTGGTATCACCACGAGGCTTCAGCCCAGCTCAATATCCAAGCAGAGTGCTCCATCCCAAAGGCACTCGTTATTTAAAATAGGTGACTTCAAGACTTCAAAAAAGCAAAATTAGTCCCCAGAAGCACTCCTTCTCCATCTGTGGAGTGGGGATTTGTGCAGTGCTGGTGGGCAACCAGGACTTCTGGAGCCCAACGTGGTGGTAGGCCATCAGCAGCATCCTTCTTACCCTGGTGATAAGGACCCACTCTACTCGCTGGTGAGATCAGCCTGGCCCACAGCATCTCACTCCTGATGGTACCCAACCACTCCTTTTGCATTTCTTTTTATTATTATTATGGTGAGAATTTCTCCATGATGCAAAGCAACAAGCTGAGAGGGCACCTGGACAGCAAATTGCACCCGGAGCTTTCTGGAGCTGAGGATGAAGCCATGGGTATGGGACACGTCCAAACCTTGTCCTTTGCTCATCAGCCTCTGGATGTTGAAAAAAACAGCTGCAGCCCCTTCACTGCTTTTTACATACCTGAAGAATATAACTCACCATTTGGAAAACACAGGGGTAATAATGTTGGATTTGGAAGCTGTGTACAGCTTCAGATGTGAAACTTGGCTGGAATTTTCACTTTCCGTCAGTTTTTTAGGGCTAGCTTGACTAGCATTATTTTTAGGAGAAAAATGATCTCTTATTGCTGTCTTCTCTCTGCTGAAATTTCATTCTCTCTGTGCCAGAATCCAGGTGGGGCGATGCCAAGAAATAGGATGAGCTCATCACATTTAACGGTATGAGGTTTCACAGCTAAAAACCTACAGTGCTCTGCTCAGAAGCAGACAGTGGTACACAGCAGGGTTAAATGGCAGGTAATTCTTGATGGCAATTGAAAACATCTCTTTCCATTTTATCACACAGGAGAAGGGATTTGGGGTTTTCAAGGAAATTTCTCTTGCTGGCAGTCCATCAAGAATGGATCCAGTTGTCCTTCCGCAGGGATGGGATTTCTGTTCGGTCACCGTTATTGTGTTGTCACCGTGCTTTTATGACAGTAATAAACAAACAAGATAAATGGCATTGATAAAACAGCGGTGAAAACTGAGTTATAAGAAAATTCTTTGGAATTTCCTATTGCACCAGGGCTTGGGGATGTGCAATCAGATCGTTCCATGCAAGCTGTGCAGCCCTGGCTGCCAATGAGCCTCATTCTCTATATTCCAAAATTTAAATAAAACTTGGAGAAGCTTTTTTCACACATCCTTATTAAAAAGTCTCAGCTCTGCTGCTGAGCATCCCATGGCTCTTGTTTAGGAAGCAATGGGAGGATATGGCCCACTCCTTCTCCTCTGCTCTTCCCGCAGGACGAGGGGATCAGGGTCCCCGGTGACTTTGGCAGCGGGGTCGGCGACGTCTCGCTGACACCATGACCTCATTTGTTATGGCTAGCAGGAACGGGGAGACGTGAAACCCAGGGGCTGCGATTAATTGGGGTCAGGTTGAGATGATTTATGATCCGAGGAATGTGCTCGCTCCGACGCTATCATACAAACAGCAGTATCAACCCAGCTTCAGAATCAAATCCGAGTTGGGATTTCCAGAAAATGAGAAATAGTGCAGCAAGAGCTGAAGGAGGAGGCAGAACGGGGGCAGATGAGGCCATATCTGCTCTGCAGAGCCAGGCCCCTTCTCCTCCCAGACTGTCAATCAGCCCTCGGGTCCTGACTTATCACGATTCAGAGATGTTGCCAGGAGTGGGCCCACGCCAGGAAAATTTCATCTGTCTGGAATCCGACAGGAAAAAAGAGGGTTGGAAATTTCAGAGGAAGGTGGGATTGGGGCTGGTTGTGGTGCCTCTGTTTGTGCTCCCAGCTGGCTCCTGTTAGCAAGCAGCTCACAGAGGAGCCCTGCCAAAAGGTTTTTCCATCACTCAGGAACCTGGAGCTCAATCCCAAGGTGGGTCCTGCAGCAGATTCCCTGTGCCTCTGCTCTTAACCTCCAGGTTTGTTTTCTCTGTGGGGTTGAGAAAAAAGATTGCAGAAGAGCTGCTCTGTTTTCAAGCACTCAGACACTTCAGAAGTTAAATATAACATAAAAATAAATTGATTCAATCTTATTCTTTCAACAAAGATAGCACTGATTTTCCTTCCTAGTTACATCTCCTCCACTCCTCCTTTCCTACCTTTGTGTTCCATCACTGCACCCCATGCAGCCATCTGAGCCCAGTACCACCAAATGAAAAAGTGGAGATGAACAGAGCCGTCCGCCCTCCAAACCCAAGAGGTTTCCCAACCCGCTTGGAACACCCAACTGGGAGCCCAAGCCTCACAGCCAACCCCACAAGCACCTTATTTCAAGAAATGCACAGCATTATCCCTAGAGCAGCCACAAATGGCAGTGATTTCTTGTGCTACTTGCAAGACCAACAACCCCACGGAACCATCGCACGCTCCTTGCAGCTCTGGCAACGCTCAATGCGTTGGCTCCAATGGGTGGGAGCTCCATCTTTGTGCTCTGCTCTTAGGAAAGCCTGGAGAGGAAGCAGTCGTCTCCTGATAGCGTGCTGCTGCCGAGACCCAAGCACTGCGTACATCCTGAAGGTTTAGTTTTGTTCCTTTTTCGTTGCTTTGCTTTAGTTTTTTAGTCCCCCCCCTTTTTTTTTTGTTATTGTTGGCATTTGGATGAAAGTCTATGAAACAACTCATGGGCAGTAAAAGGTCTAACAAAGATTGAAAATTGCAGACAAGACTTCCCTCCTCCTCCTTCCAGAGCAGACATCTCATTCCTGCTGCCTGGGGGCTGTCACACTGCAGCTCTTGTGCCTACCTGGGGCTTCCTTGGTGTTTTGTTGGGAAAAACCAAAAATCCTATAGAATGCAGAACTGTGCATCGATGTTCCTTCAGCCACCATATTTACTGGGATACAGAAGAGCATCTGTGCTTCTGATTGACACCAGTCTTACTCAGACATACCCTCACCTGCTGGCTGAGTGCAAAGTGCATTAACCCTTTACCTGCCCCTGCCCTAATAGGGTTTGCGCATACTATTCTATAGGAGGTACTGTACTGTACTATTCCATAGGAGGTATGAACCCCAAACATGTAAAACTTCTTAGGGAAAGTGAATTATCAGAGGGATGCAAAACGCTGTGTGAGGGCAGAAATTATCTGCCATACAAAAAAGCCTGCACTGGGGGACCTGCGGTGGGTCAGACTTCATCTAATGGCACTTGCTGAAAGAGCAGAAGGACATCCCACCCAGCCACCCCCATCCCAAGCCCAGAGAACCCCAATTCCAGCACTAGGGAAGCCAGGAATGTCACTTTGTCCTTATAAACCTTTTCTGTCTCTCTCATCTGTGGGATTGTTACTGGATGCAGAGTGTGGCAATAAATACATTTGGCACTGCTCTTGGCTACCTGTAGTTTAACTCCCAACCAAGCAGCCCACAATAACATGGGGTATTTATTCAGCTGTGCTTCTCTGGGGATCCTGGGGAGAAAAGAGATGTTCTGGCCCCATTAATCACTTCATTCTTCACTGGAGTAAACAGGAGGAGCTGCAGGGGGTTGTCTTTGCTCAGGGGGATCTGCAATGCATGGGGTGTGCTGGAAGGGACACCCTCATAGAACAGCATGAAGGTTCCTTGCTGGAAAAGGGGGGGAGGTGAGCTGGGGGGGACTCGTGTCTTATCTTGGAGACGAGAAATGGAGCACAGAACAGGAACAAGCGATAGCCCAAGCAGCACCTTTCTGTCCCTCCCAACACATCAAGCAGCATCTTGCCTGGTACACCACATGCTGCACTCAGGGGGTAGGGCTGGAGATGTTCCTTAACACATTGGAAAGAGCATCCAGCTCCCTCTGCTCCTGCTCGGTTTGTCTGAGGAGCACGGATACAGCTGGGCTGCAAGAGCTCCTGGGATCCAGGGGCTCACGGGTGGTTTTTTGCATTCCCTGCTCTAAAATATATCTTCCTTTACAAGGCACAAATATATCCTCCTCTGCAAGGCACAAAGCAGTGCTCCTTTCCACCGAAGACTCGGTAACGTCTCTTTTCAGCCCACCACAGATGGCTGCAAGGCAGGAGAGAGCCATGAGAGCTCCGAGCTCTCAGCTCTGCTGTACTGAACACCTGGGATGGGCCAGTGCTGGTGTGGTGCCATGCAGCTCCATGAGAGGCAGCTGAGCTGGTGGCATTCCCCAGGCATCACCAAGCCTGGACCCACCTTAGGTGAAAGCCTCTGAAAGCCAAAAGAAGGATTTCTTTTTCTCTCTTTGTTCCAAGTCTTCAAAAAAATGAAACGCTACTGGCCGAATTAGAACAGCTTTGGAATGGTGAATTTAAAACAAACTCCATATAAAACACATTCTATTTGTATACACTTCGATTTTCAGTACACCACACACTAGCTTGGCTGGCAAAGAAGCCATACCCAGCAGGGCTCCATTCAGAAAACAGGCAGGGCTGTGGATGGATGACTCACTTCTTCCCCTCACTGAGCACCAAAGTCTCTCTGGCAAGCAGGGAGCTTGGCCAAGCACCAGGACTAAACAGTTTATAAAGAAAACAAGGTAAAATCTGATAAAGCAGGAGCCTCTTTCAGATTTCTGGAGTTTTAACTTCACTCTTACTGCAGACAGATGAGAATCTCAGCTCCTGCAGCTCGGTGACATTCCAGTCCCTAGGCAGCTCCTTTACAAAAGGTGTTTCCTCACATTGCAACTCCTTGGATTTTTCTTACTGCTTTGCAAAGGGATATACAGAAGTGAAACATTTTTCACCCAGTCTCCTGGTGTTTAAAAGCTTTTTCTTTTTATTATGTGCAAGTAGAAGTGAAGAAAAGTCAGAGGCGCCGAGCAAAGGGAGAAGAACAAAAGGGATGAGCATCCGAGGGCTGGATTTGCTACGGCAATTCCAACACTTTTTAAATTGAAAATATGGGAAATATGAAAATATGGGAAAATATGGGAAGCATCCAGCTTCCATGTGGATGCTGCAGCTTCCTTACTGTGAACCATGAGCAAGAATCCAATCTGCCACAACTGATCCCAACACATCTCTGGAGAACCAATTTTCCCAAATACCCAACTTCTTTAGCATCAGTGAATTTCTGTTCATTTCCATGCAGTAAATGGGGATGACAGAGGATCTAACGCTTTCCACAAAGCACTTTGCAGGTTCATTGAGCCAAATTAAGCATAGCTGGAATTTAATGCATGCCATAATCTGAATTATTAGATTTTCAGGAGGTCTACGTTAATACCTTCTTTCAAGATGCTTTTCCCAGTTTTGTAGTGATTTAATTCCATTCCCATGTCTGTTGGATCCCTGTTTAGTTTCTGACATAACAGAGCAATTTCCTGAGAAGAAGCAGTAGCAAGGCAGAGATTCTGCTTTGTGTCTTCCAGCCTTACCAATCAATCACTTCTGTCTGGACCTAGACAGTGGGGAGCTGCTTTGGGGACCAAAAGATGACTTCAACGAGAAATCAAATCACATTTTTTTATTCTCTTTAGCTTTGTGGGTTATTTTAACTTTGGGTGCCAAGAGACTCTTCACAATACTCCTTTGGGACACCAAATCCACCTCCCGTGCTGCCCCAGGCTCGGGATGCTGTGCTGGTTGCTGGGCTTCTGGCCAACTCCTGCAGTACAAAGAAGCTGCCTGCTAATTCTAGGTTTGCTGTGAATTGCCTGTTTGGCAGGGGGAAAAAATAAGTTCAAAGTCCTGCAAGATGAGCCTGTCACTGTCACCAGTACCACCACCCCCACTGGTGGGCACTCTGCACTTCCCAGCTGTCAACTTCTCAACAAAAATCCCAAAGCCTGGCTCTGGGTGCCCAGGTATTTCTGCTGCATCCCCTTCCCTCTGACAGGCACTGCCCTGCAAACTGCAAATTTGGGAGCCAGGCTGTCTGTATTGCCCTCTACTGGGCTGCAGCAGGACGGATGCTCTCCTCTGACACCACAGGACTGGGAGGGTTAAAAGTCTGCTGCAAGTTTTGTGGCTTCTTTCCAAAAGGTTTCAGTTAACACCAAAGGTCTCCTGATAGCTCACTCGCTTTAATAGATTTTTCCCATTGACTTCTCACTTTATAGACTATCATTTCCTTTTCTGCAGGGGAGCTATTTTCTGGGTCACTGATCCAACCAGCTTAAAAGGGATTTCATTGATTAGGTTTTATTGGTGCTTACTTCAACCCTAATGGGGTAAGTTGCTGGTACCTGCTAACAGCTGCGTGTCTCGCTGGTACCCCACCTCTACCCAGCCAGCAGTGAAGGCTGGGCTCCTCTGTGCCTTAATTGAGTGCTTGGTAATTAGCAGCACCTTCTTTACCTCCTGGTTATCTTGGTTGCTTTTGTCCATAACACTTTAAGGAGTGATGACCCATGTAGAACTTCCATCTGTGTACGCCTTTCAGTGCTTTTTTTTTTTAATTTAGGGAGATGTCATAACGATTCTGCAATTAGGACAAAGGTGCTGAGCTGTGTTATAAGACAACAACTGCCATGGTGTGTGATAACCTGTGCTGGAACAGTGTTCCCCAAATCTTGTGCTGTCCTGGTCACCTTCAGCACTCTGCAAGCGCTGATTCCTGCATCCCCATGAAGCACACAAATAGCACAGAGTTATCTCAAAATCTTTAAAGATGATTCTTCTCTGCAGCAATACAGGTGATTTGCAACTTATGTGTTCTAGCTCAGTTTCTATTCCTCTAATACAGCTGCTTTCCAGGCCAGAAACTGTTTTTCTCTTTGTGCAAAGAGCCCATGGAAAAGGACACAAATCTTCAGAAGTTTTGTGAGAGAAACTGAACAACCCAGGAGGGTTTCCCAATCCCTGGGCAACCTCAGGAGGAGCAGGATGCTCGTAGAGCTGCCCAGAGCTGGCAGAGCAACCTCTGTGCTTTTCCCTTTTGGGAGATTCAATTCTGCAGCATTTCTGCTTCTGCATTGCTGTAAAGAGGAGGGGTTCGATGCAACTTTGCAGCATCAAGAAGTAGAGACCTTCCCTGTGCTCCTCATCTCCCACAGGATGCAAGGAGAAGGAACTGAGGGCAGCAGACTGCTTGCTGCCTGCTCCCATTTCCCTGGAAGACATCCCCCCTTCTCTACACTTTGTCTCCATACATCCTGAGCACAAATCTCTCTATTTGCTGTCACAACCACCCTGGTACATTATAGCAAGATGACAATCAATTAACTGCTCACTCTATCACAATAAAGAAGCCACCCAACCTTATATAACTCTTTTTAATTGTTTTCTCACATTATAACATTTTGCTAAACTTATTCTGCCATAAGATATATCATTTAATTTCTCAAAGTGCTAATAATTTAATTGCTTCCTTCCTGCAGACAAAGTGCCTGAGCTGTCTTCTCTCATTCAGAACATTATAAAAAGTAGCTGGCATGAATACTTAAAAAGGGCATTTTGTTCAGGAGACCTCATAGAAATCTGCTGTCTCCAGATTCTGGGTTGTGTGCAAGGCTGCCCCAAAATGAAGGAAAGTTGCCCAGGTTCTTCCTTGCACACTGGGACTGCATATACTATAGAAAGTATTATACTATAGATAAGGAAGGTATAGAAAGTCTCAGAAACAAAGCTTTATGGGCTACTGGAAATCTGCTGAATTGCTCCCATATAGTAATGTGAAATTAAAGTATGACATCTGAATAAGTAAACAACTCGTGCTCCCATAGAGCTTCGTGCAGGTTGCAGAAAGACTGAACAAAGTCATCCTTGCAATTTAAATATTTGTGCTTGAGGAAGAGCTTACTAGCAAGAAAGCACAGCATTTTAAACCGTGATCAATAACTTCTGTCTGCTAATTATATCCCCCCTTTCTCTAGGAACATGGAGCGATGATGCCAGATTTGCTCTTGGGCTTCCTTGGGCACAGTCACTCTTTATTTCGCTTTGTCTCAAGATGAGTGGTGATGGGGATGCTGCCAAGGATCCATCTTTGGAATCAGATGACATGGCTCCTTTCATTCATTCTAGCTAGTTTTCCGACTGCAGTTTGCAAAATAAAAGGACCCACGCTTCCACAGCCCGAAGAGCACTACCCAGGGGCTGCTGCAGTGACAGCAGAATGCAACAGAGCTGCAATGGACCGGTTGCAAGGGCTCAACCCTAGGGCCTTCCTTGCCAAAGCACAAAACCACTGTTGTGCATACTACAGGAGAAAAATAAGCTAGCCAAAAACACAGAGAGTCTTTTCCCCTGGCGAAGCATCCAGCAAGAGAGCCTGTGTGTGTGATACCTGCATCAGACTCTTCATTGAAACGCAAGCAGAGACATTCCCTCAAGGAGCATCCTCCAGGTGATGCTCCCCCTGGCTGGCTGCCTCTGACAGCAAGAGGCAGCAGCAGTGCCCAGGAGGAGCACAGCAGCTCAGGGAACACACTCCTCTGCAGCCTCTTTCTTAAGCACTGTCACTCATGAGGCTGATTTGGAATTAAAGAAAAGTATGAGAAAGTGTTTCCTGGGTCAGAATTTGTGTTTTCTCAGACATTGCATCGCTTGCTGGACCGTGCTGGCTGATACCAACAGGTGATGAGCAGACTCAGCACCTCAGTCACAATCTTCCTGCCCAGGGAACAACGGGGTATTGAGAAGTGTCTGGACTGAATTCACTTCTGATGGTTAGAAACCTAAGCTCTTCACACAGCTGTTTCTTTATTTTTGTAAAGCTGCAGGTCTGTTCATGCTCTGTTCTACGGCACAGAGTTTTTTCATCTTGTGGTTTGCCCCGTTCTAAGCCTGTTTGTGTCAAGGTCCATTCGTGGGAGCTTGACATTGCACAAACCACAGCTGGTGGGGACTGCAGGGGATGCATCCAGAGCTCAGGAATGGGTTTTCTCAAACCAATATAAGAGATAGAAATAACCAAAACACAGGGGCAGACAGAAAAGAGGAAAAAGCTTTTGTGTATTTTGAAGGTTGGATCTGCTTGGTATGGCATTGTCAGATCCTTAGATTATCTGATGTCAATGGGGTCGATTCCAGAGTGTCTATACAGCTTCTTGTTGTAAATGGGTCTCTGCATTGATGCACTTGACAGCAATACAGAAAGGTGGAAAGGATTTTTCTGTGTTACAGAGACAGGGGAGTGAGAAGACCGCCGTGCTGAGACGTAAGGGCTCTCCTACTACACCAGTTCTGTTACTGCCCATTGGATGGGAAATGAGAACATCATAAAGCAAACAAATCCTACAGTAGAAAACCCCATCCGGTTCAGAGCACAGCCATATGTTGAAATCAGATCTGTAATAACAAAGGCTCCATTATATGAACCAGGAAGCGTAGCGCTAAGCACCAGGAGTCAAGCTGCTCTCTTGCAATGATCCGTGTAGGAAAAAGTGCAGAGCACGGGTATCTGATGGCTCGTGGGCTTTGCAGGACACTGGAATTATCAATGGCCTAACAGCAATCTCACTGGGAGAAATACTGTCTTGCAGCTCTCCTATAAAACAAGACTAAAATTGACAGCTTGAATAGATTGTTACAAAGCATGCAAACAGAAGCTAGTGCCATAAAACTGAAAAGGAGGAAGATTAACTCAGCGCTTCAGTGGCTTCTCAAGTCAGGGTAAGTTGGATTTCGAGAGCTGCATTTAACCACATCTTTGTAATATTTGGGGACGTGGTATAAGTTCACACGTTCTTGTTCTGCTCCCATGAACTGGTTAAAACTATTTCAGTCCCTTTTCCTGTCGGAATGCGATCCTGGCAATGCTGGAGCTGCATTCTGCTAGCAGAAAGATTTCAAAATATATTAACTAAATACTTTAAAATGTTGATTTCCATAACAGACAATTCTTCTGTTGTAAGCATGTCATGCTGATTGTGTAAGCTGTAGAGAAAAATGTCAAATATGCACAGTTTCTATTTAGCATTAGGAATAACTTGTGTTCTTGTCCCTTAATGTGTGCAAGAGTAAAACAGGTTTTGGTAGCTAGGGCTTTAATTATTTAAACTCCAGATGCATGAATGAGATTTTTCCAAATCTTGTTGAAACTTGAAGAACTTCCCCGGAACAGAGCTGAAAATAACCTTAAGACTGTTATAAAATGACTGCAGCGTGGGTGAGAACTGGCAGGCCCTGCCGTGTGCCACGCTGGGTAGGAGTCTGAAAGTGCAGGCTAAGCGCGCCCAGCCAGCGCAGTTCGAGCTCCTTCGCAGCCTTTCATGAATGAACTTCCAGAGTTTTTTTATGAATGGGCGCTCCGTCCTTGAATGAATACCAGAGCGCCGCGCTCTGATTGGCCCGTGTTGCAAAAGCCACGCCCACTTCCCCCTGGGTGCGGGCCTGAGCGAGCCGCGATTGGTGGGCGCGCCCCAGCCCAGGGCTTCATTCACGAACTCAATGAAACAAAGGAGTGGGGAGCAGAGCTCGTGAAGGCGGCGATGCGCCAATGGGAGGCCGCCCCCGGGCGCTCAACGGCCTGAACGCCCGAGCGGGCGGGGCCGCGCGGGGCTCCGCATGGGCCGGGAGCCGCCACCGGGTGAGCGCGGGGCCAGCGGGCGGGGGCTCATCCCGGGGGCCGGGGGGTACTCAACGAGGGGCTCGGTCCCGGGGCTGGGGGGCTCGATCCTCACCCACTTACTCAAGTTCTAGGAGTGACTCGGAGCCCTACTAGGGAACCGCACGGTCCCAGTTCCTCCAGCCCAGTGGGGCGGGGGGGGAGTGTCCCGCTTGCAACCCCTGCCCCCAGCAGGTGCTGCCGGCCCGCCGTTAGCCCCCCCCGTGCCTCCTCCAGGTGCCCGCCGAGAGCCGGCAGCTCCGCGGCCGCGGAGGTAGCGCCCGGGCGGCAGGATGAAGGGGTACCTGGACCAGCAGGTGCCGCTCACTTTCCCCCAGGTGAGTGGCGGCTCCGCCGGGCGTGGGAGGGGGCTCAGGGCCGGGGCAGCCCCCGCTCGGAGCCCCCGCGCTGATCCGCTCCTCCCGCAGCCGCCGCCGGGCCATGCGGGCCCCGGGGGCCGCGCTCCGCCGGGCGCTGGGAAGAGCCCCATGGAGCCGGGCTTGCAGCCGGCGCAGGATTCGGAAGGTAAGGGGGGGCCTGGAGGGGAGGCTGGGGCTGGGGAAGGCTCTGGGCAGGGAGCAGGTCCTCCCCCTGCGCCTCCGCCCCCACCTCCCCGTCCCGCCCGGCATCTCCGCGCTGGAGCATCCCCGCTGTCCCTCCCCAGCGCTCCACTGAGGAAAGCTCTCGCTTTTCGTGCAGACCTCTTCCAGGACTTGAGCCAGTTCCAGGAGACTTGGCTGACAGAAGGTAAGCTCCTTCCCCTCGCTCTGTTTTGGTTTCTTCGGTCTTTCTCTCGTTTGTCTTTTTGGTGTTTGTTCTGTTCCTTTGCTTTGTTTGCTCAGCTCCAAACATTGAGGATTTTTTCAGGCTTGCCAACCTCTGGGCTGTGTAAATGAAGCAGCATGAATCACACCATTGTGCTGGGTGTTTGCTTATGAATGGAACTTGGCTGGGAGCCCGTTTTCCTGGTTACAATTTTTGTTTCAGCCTCTACTTGTAACTGGTTTGATTTTATGCTAATTTGTCACCGATCTTTGTTAGTTACCAAAACATTTATGTTTTCTTAAACAATGAGGTATTATTTTAATTTGGGCAACGAGGTGCTTTTCCTAACACTTCCAAAAAAAGAAAAAAAAAAAAATCGCTGAAAGTACCTTCCTGGAGTTTCTTTCTCTGTGCTGCTCAGTTTGATGTCCAAATCGTTTTTGCCTTTTTGACTTCAAGGAAGAGAAAACTTCACGTCCCAGCGAGTGCCGTTAATTCCAAGTGAAAAGAGTTTTAAACAGTGAAGTGGATTTGTGCTGATTTCAGGACTACAGATGATGTGTTCTAGAGGAATTCAAAGTGGGCCCTTAAGTACAGAACTCTGAGAAATGTGAGAGCACTCGCTGGGATGCAGGCACTTAACAAATATTTAACGATAACATAAAAATACACATGGAATTTTGAGCAGTTATTTCCTTGAATTTTATGACAGCAACAAACCTGTCAGATGGTTCTCAGTGCTGTTTTTCTAAAAGCCTCCAAAAAAAAAAAAATAAATAACTAAAGTAGAGTTATTAGGGAAAAAATACCGAATATTTCATATTCTTTTCAATTTGAACTGAAATGCTGTTGTCCAGGTGGTACTCGGTGAGGATTGTAAGGATGTAAGAGGAATTATCTGAGGCTGTTCAGGGATTGAAACCCTCAGCTAACTCAGAGCAGAAAAATAGATACTAATTGCTGCTCATCTTTGAGATCTGATGGATGTGCACGCTTCCTTGGGGCTGATTTCTCTTAAATCTTCAAAACCACGAACTGCCAACGAGATGTGTTTGTGTCAGAGTTGGATTCCAGCAGACTTTCAATGTTAAGCTTTCTAATATTCGATAACGCTTTAAAATTGCTCATTAATCTGAGGAATTTGCATACATTTGTGAGTTCATTCTAGACTGCTGCTGACAGATGTAACCTCAGGGGAGGGGAGGGTTGCATCAGGCTCTCATAGCACTGGGTGGAAGAAGGGAACCTGTCATTAACACCTTTCATCCTTCACAATGCAAACTTTAGAAGGAAACCAGCAGCACGTTGTATTTTCTGCTGGAAACCTGCTCATAGGAAGAAGCATTCAGTGGCTGTAAGAGCAGAAGATGCTCTGGGTTCTCCTGCCAGCTCTGTTCTTTGCATCTTGTTGGCTGGATGCGCCTTTCATCCCCCTGAGCTCCTGCCTTCTCGCTTTGCTCTAAGCATTAATATTTTGTCATTTTATAACACCTTTCCTTCAAAGAATTTTAGAAACCTTGCCACTTTCTATGAATTATTCTTCATAACACATCTAGCAATGTGTTGCAGTCTTGATTTTTCTGCTGGGGACAGCTGAGTCCCAGAGCACCCCAGTACCTTGCCAAAATCCCAGAGCATCCCAGCAGCTTGTCAGGATCCCACAGCTGAGAGTGGGCTCCAGGTTTCCCCTTTGCTGATTTTCTGCTGTAACCACAAAAAGCGCAGTGCCTCGTAAAACTTAATGAGATTTTTTTTTTTTGATGGAAATGCAGAGATTTCTTGAAATTACTAATGAATCTTCAGAGCTGAGAAGACAAGATTTTAATGGGGACAGAATGAAATGAGGTGATGGAGCCCAGAAATAACGAGCGTTGAAGTGTGGTAGATACAAAGGCTTTGGGGATGGCTTTGTAACAGGTTACTTTTTAAAGTTACAGTGGAATATGGAGGACAAAAAGCTGTTGAAAGCTGTCAGGTTTTGTTGTGGGTTGTTCTGTCTGACTTAGTAAGGAGATATTCCCTTCGCTTGATCTTTTTATCAGATGAAAATTTCAGGCAATGCAAGAGAACCGCCTGGCTTTGCAGGTGCTGGCTGGTCACAGTGCTAGAAGTGCCCTGGGACAGTAAGTGCTGCGTGTATTCAGAAAAGAGGGGCTCTTACACAGCTCATCTACACCCCAAATCTGCTGGAATGTGCTGTGGGGCTGGTGGCTGTGCAGAAGGAATCCTCACGTGAAGGTGTCAGCAACGCACTAAGCTCAGAAATCCAAGCTCGGCTCGTGTGATGCAATCGCCGTTTTCTTCTGTTTCAAAGTCACTTTTTAAGGATGGTTCATGACGTGAATGAGGTCGGGTTGTTTCTGTTCCCCTCCCTTTACCTCTGATGGTTCCCAGTAGCTGCCACGTTGGTTATTTTAAGGAGCAGAGATTGCAACGAGGGGAGCTTGGCTCGCTCCGCTCTAATCCGCCGCCCGTCCTCGGGGTGGGATTATTCCCTGAGGTTTATTTTTGGCAGGTCTTGGCTCTCCTAGCTCCACGTGACCGAGATTAGTGGGCTTCCATTCCTCATCTCCCTTTACTTTGCATCCCTTCAGAGCTAAGTGCAGTCTTTGTTCCCTGCAATACCCAAAGCCAGGTCTGCCACGAACCGGCACCAACGCTGCTTTCAGCGATAGTTTGCGAGAGATTTTGTGAAATAAGCTGCAAGCTGTCCCTTTCCTGCAGTTAAAGGGGCATAAAAGTAATAGTTGGAAGTTGTAAAATATTATTGTAATGCAACATGTGCTGTCGTTAAGGTTTTCCCCAAGGCAATTCCTCCCGGATGCTCAGTTCATAGAATCATAGGATGCCATCAGACCTGAGCTTAACGCTCCAGCTGCTGCCTCTGGGCATGGGAGGGATGCTGGGGGGAAGGGGAATGCTTGGAGGGATGCTCAGGAGATGGAATGAGGCTGCACCTGAGCTAAGGAAAGAGGAACAAATCCATCCTGTAGGAGGGGAAACTAAGACACGCTCAGCAGTATTTGTGGTTGGAGAATTGGAAGGAATTGTTCCCTGTGTGGATGCGCAAGGGTGAAGCTGACGGATGCTTCTCTTGGTAAATGGGAGCAGGAAGGGGAGGAGAACACGTGTAGCTGATGGCTGTGAGATCAGAAAAGCTGGTAACTAAAAGTGACTGAAAGAAACAAACCAGCAGCAGTTAAATACAGCGACAGTCTTGTGTCAGAACAGGGTCTAACAGCACTCTGGGCTATGGAAGCTGTTGATTTTTTGAATGTTCATCTGTCAAGGACACCCTTGTGTACCTTGCAATAAAATCCTTTCCTCTTTTGTGCTGCTTCAATATGTTTCATTACATTTTGAAATGGCTTCAAAGCAACCAGACGTGGGCTAAGGCCACGCCGTGGTTGGTGACCCCTGAACAGAGCGATTGGAGCTGGGGATGGGATGGCTGGGAGCTGGGCTGGCTGGGTGGGCAGCTCCAGGGAACGATGCTGTGGGGCTCAGCTCAGCTGCCAGCCTTCCCCACATCCCTGCTTCCAGAGTTACATCTTCCATAAGCATCACATTAAGAATTCTGATGCTTAATGCTTGAATTCAAAACAAATATTGAGACCGCAACGTGATGAAGCGCACAGTGCAAGACTCCCTGTGCCTCCACTGCAGATGCTATTGGAACCCCTCTCTCTGTGAGCTCTTCAGCTTGAGTCTTTCATGTAAATCAGAATTAATAAGCAGGAACCCCTGGGCTGTGAAGAGGCACCAACCTACGAGCAGGGTGCTGCTGGCTTCGTGCTGTGAGCCCCTTTGGTTTGTCTGAAGGAGACATTTCACCCAAAGCCTCTCAATATAACTGAGATCTGATGTTAACAACTTCATGGCTTACCACAGTCAGCAACGTTTTGTTCCAAGTATTATTTTTTTTCCTCCTGAATGTTCTCTTTCTGCTGATCTACAAACTGCAGCCAAGCCATCCACTGCTCCTGGAGCTGCTGAAAGGATCCCTCCTGTATGAAGGCGTGGATGGTTCCTGGGCTCCCCATCGCTTCGGCACAGCCTTCCCAAACCTAGCAGCTGGTTGCTGTCTTTGCTAAATGTTCAAAAAATCTTTGCATATTGCTTTTCTAAGGAAATCTGTGAACCTTGAGCTTAGAAACTTGCTGTTGTCCTTTTTTCAAGGTAAGAGAGCAAGGAAGGGACGGGCTGATGAGGCACAGAGGAGCTGGATTCATTGATCCCAAAGGAGAACCAGCCTGAGTGCTAAGTGCATCCCCACGGAGGGCTCAGGGCTTTCCAGCCTGGAATGATTTCTACCTTATTGTTAATTACACCATACAAAGTGCCAAATCTAATTCTCCTCTCTCTCTCCCTCCCTTCCCCCTGGCAGCTCAGGTTCCAGACAGCGATGAGCAATTCGTGCCTGACTTCCATTCAGAAAACCGTAAGTGGCGTGGGGGAGAAGGGCAGGATGTGTGTTCACCCCAAAAGTGTCCGTGGGTGCAGGTCAGGTATTGAGGCTGAAGGGCTCTGCTCGTTCCTGCTTTGTTGTGACAGTGACCAAAAAAAAGCAACTGTCCCTGTTTGGATGGTGCAAGGTGTCTGTGTGGTGGCACCTGGCAGTGCTCTGAGCTGAGCCAGTGGATGGGATTTAGTTGGTGCACGTGTGAGTAACTGGGCATCCCTGAAGAGCTTCTAAAGTGCATTGATATGGTAATCAAAGGCAGAATTTGTGCTCTCGCTCCTCCCAGAGGGAAAGGAATCGGGCTGTGCGTGGAGTTCTGGGAGCTGGGTGTCCCTGGGGTGCTGCTATGGGGATCTGCCCACTCGCAGGAGCTCGTGCTGCAGGATCACATCTTGCTGCCTTTAGGGGCTGAAAATAGGTGCTGAAAACACAGCGTGTGTGCACAGGGCTGTACAGAGCACAGCCCTCACATTTGCTCTGAGAGCTGCTCAGAGCATCACCTTGCAGAGGAGCTGAGCAACGTGCAGGTTCGGGCGTGGATCTGGGAGCTTCTCCCCGTGGCTGTGCAACAATTCCACAAATCCAGGCGTGAAATTCAGGCACCTCAGCCACCTCATCCTCTGGGCACACGCCCAGCAGCTCACCGAGAGCAAAGACGTTCATTTACAGTCAGCTTTGGTGCTTTCCCATGCTGATACCCCTCTGCTTGGGGCAATTTTCCCCATGAAAACCCAAACGAAACACTTTGAGCCTCTCTCTCCCTCCTTCCCCACTTGGCTCGGGGCTCTCTGAGTCACAGTTTGTTTCTTCCTCTCTCTGACCTGGAGCTGAGGGCTGCTCCCATGCTCCGCTCCCCATGAATGAGGCGGTTGTAAGGCCATCGCCCTCCCCAGCTCTCAGAGCCAGGAAGAATTGGCTGCTCCCAGCACATTTCGCTTCTTGAGGTTTCAATGGAGCTCAGTGTACTGCACAGAGCATTTTCTATTTTATTTTTTTTCTTCCTAAAGGCTCAGCCAACACATCAGTGTTTTTAGATGGGTTCTGTCTCTCCTCTGTACATTGAAAAGAGCTGCTCGGGGCTGGCTGTGCAGTCCCTGGTCCCCAGGAGGAGCAGCCAAGAGCAGTCTGAGGCTCTTATGGGTGCGTTTATTTGTCCCGATGGTGTCGGGCTGTTGGGATCCCTTTGGGCCCTGGCACGATGCAGAGAGCAAAGATGGGCTTTCCTGGAGTGGGCTGAATCCCAAGGCAGGCAGAAAGAGTCAGATTTGTGGGGTTTTTCTTCCCCTCTTGCTGAGACCTAATTCTGGGGAGGGGTGTTGGCAATAGGAAGCGGCCAGAACATCCCAAAAGCAGCTCCAGCCCCTTAGCATCTCGCTGTGGATGGCTCAGGTTAGTGCTGAAACAAACCCAGCAAAATGAGCTGTTGGCAGCTCGGGATGTGACCTTCCACCCTTGGAGCCAGGATCGCAGCTCTCCCCTCCCACCCCTCGCAGGCAGAGCTGTGTCCACTCAAAGAGGTGGGAGGAAAACTGGCCAAGGCACTGCAGTGAGCTCAGTTTTCATTTGGAGGACTGACCTCTCCCAAGTTTGAGAAACAAGCTGAGACCTGGATACTTCTTTGGGATTGCTCTCCTTTCCTTCCTAAGTGTCATAGCCTCCCACCAGCAGCAGAGCTCGGAGGCAGAAGATGCTCACTGTGTCCGTCAGCCAGGAGATTTTTCTAAGGAAGTTTTCCTCCCTGCTGGATTTAATTAAGCACAAGAAGTAACAATACCCACATCCTGGCGCTGAGAACTGCGGCCCACGTTTGTTATTCATGAAACTCCAACCAGCCCAGAACTGTTCATCCTATTACGTGTCGGGATGGAGGCTGCAGGGAGGACCCACGAGCTGCTCCTGCAGCCTGGAGGAGGATTGCAGTGAGAGTGGGGAGCTGGAAGTCAGGTTCTGCTTTGTGCTCTGCTTTATCCCCAGTGCAGCTCTTCTGGAGCAGGGACTGTAGCTCCCTGCCTTGGTCACTGCCTCTGGAAATGCCTCTTGTGCTGGTCTGGTGACAGCCTGGAGTAGGATGCAAGATGTGTAATAGTGTTTTCCCATGGAAAGCTTTCAGCTCGTTAGCTTCATCTACAAAACCCTTAATTTATTGCCCTATAGGACAAACTGTGCTATCAGGAAATCTGCAGCGTGGCATCACATCAGAGCATCGTAACTTCACGCAGTGTTCCCTGGCGATGCTTCCCATCAGCCACGTGTGACAGAACCCAGCAGAAGAGCATTCTGCATGGCACAAACCAAAGCTTTGCTTTTGCGTGTCGAGGAATAGAATATATACACTCTACCCCTTGGGACTTCCTCTGTAAAAAGGCAAAGTTCCAACTTTTTTTCTGCTTTTCCTCTGCAGTAGCTTTTCACAGTCCTCCTGTGAAGATTAAAAAGGAGCCGCAGAGTCCCTCCTCGGACCCCACGCTGTCCTGCAACCACAAGCAGCCATTCCAGTACCGCAATGGCGAGCAGTGCCTTTATGCCAGGTAAGGGGAGCTGGTGGGAAACCAAGTGCTGCTGTGTTAGCTGATGAGCTGCTGTCACCACGCTCTGACCTGGGAGAGGGCAGCGTGGTGCAGATCTGCAATACAGATCACCCAGGGGTTGGTGTCTGCAGTGCATGGGACGGCTCAGATCCATGGGGAGATTTGGGCCAGCATCTTCTCCCCAGTGCTGTCCTGATGCTGAGAGCGATCCTGAGTGCAGCTCAGCCATGGGATTGTAACACTCCAACATCTGTTTGACCATCTCAGTGCCTATGATCAACCCAGACCAGTTGGGATCAAGTCCCCTGACCCAGGAACCCCGATACAGTCCCCGCTCCAGCAGTTCCCCAGACAGGACAGGAGCTTCCTGACCCCTGCGGGGCCACCCCAGCCCTCTTCCAGCTGTGGATACCTCGTTGAAAACAGGTGAGTTCCTGCTGGAGGAGACAGCACTGCCTGGGTCTGTCTGTTTGGGTTTGGAGAGGAGGAGCTGCATCCCTGGAGATGCTCAGGGCCAGGCTGGATGGGCCCTGAGCTGGGGGGCACCCACAGCAGGGGCTGGAACCAGGTGATCTTTAAGGTCCCTTCCAACTTCAGCCATTCTGTGATCCAGATCCAAGTGCCCAGCTTCCAGCAGTCACAAGATCCCCCCACCTAAAGCACCTGGGGTTTGAGGGGGAGCTCTCAGACACGGAGCTCATCAGATATTGTGAGCGATGAGCTGTGCAGCTGCCACAAATCCCTCCTGCAGGTTCCCTCCCCTGCCCCAGCTCTGCATGCAGCTCCTCCAGCCCCTATCACAAAAACTGTGTCCCCTGGGCAACCCTACGCCAGAGCAGCGGGGCAAGAAACCATCCCATACCCTCTCCTCTCTTGCAGCTCAGCCTACCAGCCACCCGTGGAGATGTGCCGCTCCTTCCCCTCCTCCCAGGGCATGGCCAGGGAACCCCCCACCACCTACCAGCGCCCCGTGACCGAGCGCTGCCTCCAGTACCCCCCCCAGGGCTTCAAGCAGGAGTTCCACGACCCCCGCTACGAGCAGGCGGGCAGCAGCTGCCAGTACCCAGCAGCCGTGGTCATCAAGCAGGAGCAGGTGGACTACGTGTACGACTCAGGTGAGCTCCTTCGGATCGTGTAAAAATGGGACATCAGCAGTGGGCGAGCCAAGCCCTTGGGTGTGAGCATCCATCGCTGGTGGGTTCTGGCCTTTTAGAATTGTGTGTTTTTCATCTTCAGGAGTGTGTGTGCCTTGTGGTGGGAAATAGAAGCAGTTCTGTCCTTCTGGTGCATCCGAGAGAAGGGCTGGGCATCCACTTTCTGTGCAATGTTATGGGAAGAAATTCCCAATAGGTTGGAAACGTGATGGAGGAGCTCACAGGTGATGATAACCCCACTCAGAGTAGATTTAAGACATTCTGTTTTTTTACTTTCCAAGGGAATAAGCAGCCTTTGGGGAAGACTTTGCTGATAGTTAATTAACCCAGAACATCCTTATTCCTAAGGATACTTTGGTAGCGCTGGAGGTTAAATGTTTCTCCTTGTCTCACGCTGAAGATGAGCGTCCTGGGGCAAAAGCTGGTTTTCAACAGGATGACAAGCACGTTTTGACTTCAATAAATGTCCTCCTGGCTCACTGCTTCCTGGTGAGGCTCAGGAACTGTTGGGTAGAGCTCATCATTATGTCCCAGTCAATCTGAAGACCAAACCGTGGGTGTTTTTGTCCTGCCCACAGGCACAGAGCAACTTGTAAAGCATGGTTCAGTGCCCCTGTGTTTGTAGGTAATCAAAACCCTGGGAAATGGCCATGCAGTGCCATACCTTGTCTCAGCCAGCCTGGATCCCTCCATTAATAAATACTGCCCCTTCCATTTCCATTAATGGAACCAAAACAGAATTCTTGGCCGGAGCCCTGGCTCTTGCAGTCTTTAAAACCACTTTGGTACCTGGCCAGCCCAGCACATTTGTGAGGTTTGGACAGAAATCTTGCATTGTTAGATATATTTTTATCTGGTCAGATAGTGCTGATAGTTCTGGTTGGATTCCAAGGGCGAGTCCCTAAAGGAAGGATCCCGCTGAGCCAAGGGATGGGCAGAGAAATTGGGTCGGGGCTGGTGCCTCTGCTTCATTTCCTGCCCTGGGAGGATTCTCGGGTTCTCTGGCATCTCTGGAGCAATGCATAGCCACTGC
This sequence comes from Penelope pileata, assembly GCA_013396635.1. NCBI lineage: Eukaryota > Metazoa > Chordata > Aves > Galliformes > Cracidae > Penelope > Penelope pileata. Next base: position 170,601 of record WBMW01005163.1, read on the forward strand.
CACACAAGTGATGCTAATGAAAATGCACAGCAAAGGGAACAGTCTGTCCCATTGCCAAGGAAGCAGAGCAGCCTCCTCCCAGGTCTGTGCTGCCCAGGTCCGTGATCCAGGTTACAGCTGGCACATCTGGAGGTGCAAACACACAGTAATGGACATAAGCAGATGAACTTTCTCCTAGCTCAAGGCAGAGGACAATGTGCACTGTGAGGGCTTTTTCTCACCTTAAACTTCTATTTATCTCTCTGCTCATATGCTATAAGACGCACCAGAAAAAGGATTTTAGAGGAATCCCAAGATTCCTGCTATTCACTTTGTATGAAAGGCATTCAGAGACCACAGCAGTGCCTGGGTAAAGACCCTAAACAAGATGAATTCATATGCTGGAGAGCTCAGTGCAGTGAGCTTCAGCAGCAGGTGCTGCAGTCCCCAACTGAGAGCAGGAGAAATGGGGGGGACAGAAGGGATGTTCCCAGCTTCACAGGGAGCTTCCATCTTTGGGGGATGCGTGAGCTGGTGGGTAGCAGAAAGGGAGAGACGTGAGGTCAGCTTGGAAGGAATTCTACCAAAACCCTTCAGCAAATGGCAGCAGAAAGGAGGGAATTAAATACCATGGAGCCTGTACAGAAAACCCATCTCGGGTCTCTGTAGCAGGTGATGCCCCTGAGCTGCTCGGGGTGCAGGGCTTGTGCTGCCCAGCCCCGCAGCTCCCAGCCCCACAGCTCTGCCCTGAATGGAGGCAGCAGAATTTCATTCACAAAATGGAAGCGTCGGGATCGGCTTTCACCGCAGCATCGCACCCGCAGCTGCTGCTGGAAACCGGAGCAGAGCTGCTGTCCTGTGCAAGATAAACCTGCTTCATTCCAACGAACAGATCTACAAGTTTACAGCTAGAACAGTCCAAGGGTGCTCCCACCAACCCAACCCATCCCAAGGATGTGGAGCACAGAGCTCTGTGCATGCAGATCCGTGTCGGAGCCAACCTCTGCCTGCTGCATCCCCACGGGACACGCAGAGCAAACAGCAGAGGGTCAGAAAGAAAGTTTATAGTTCCAAAAACAGCTCTCTAGATATCAGTGCAATCAGGTAATTCTGTTGGTTTTAACAAGGGAAAAAAATATATATATATATTTTTTTTTGCAGAGCTGCCCAAAGATTGGCTGCCCTGACAGCGCTTGCCCGATGCGCTGTTCTAGAGGGAGCATTGCTTCTGGTCTCCTGGTGTTTTAATGAATATTTTGAATTTGTCCTTTTGGCAGAAATAAATACATCAATAAAAGCTCCTATAAGAGCAGGAAGACACCTTTTTGCCCCCGCTGATACCATGCTTTGACTGGGCCCTTCTGTCCAGGCAGGAGGCGGAAATGTGCAAACCCAGAAGAACACTTTTTTAAGTGTAGTTTACGATTGTAATAATGCAGAAACTGTCAGCTCAGAGCATCCTTCTGCCCTCAGCATCAGCAAAACATCAGTGGCTGCAGTGGTTTGCACAGGGGGGCAAAGGATGAGGTCGATCTGCCCAAGGCTCCCCTTGTAGCTGGGGCTGGAGAGCAGGTTTGAGTGCAGGATGCAAGGGAGAGAAGATAGAAATTGCAGTGCCCAGGCAACAACATGTGCTGCACAGAGACCTGATAGAGCCCTGCTGCTTGTTTCCAGACTCGGATTGTTTTTGTCTTTGTGTTTTCCCAGCTGCCTGGGAGAATGCTCTCAATGGGAAGAAGCCAGGGAATGTTAAGATAGGAGAGGTGAGGCAGTGTCTGTAGCAAACATTTAGATGCTGCTCCTCTGTTAACATCTCCATAACACATCTGGAAAAAATGTGATGCCTTCTCACCCGTGAAAACAGTAACAGAGTGCACAGTTACCTTAAATCAAGATTCATACAGGGGAGAGGAGTCGTGCAGTTCAGCCTGGTGTCCAGGGGTTTGCATTGCAGCCAGGCAGCACCGCAGAGATGAACCAATTTAATCTGTGGCCAAAAGCAGGGTGAGGATGAAGCTGTGTTGGGATGGCTGGGGCAGAAGGAGCCAGCTGCCTGCCTGCCTGCAGCCCTTCAGGAGGGCCCGAGTGATGCTGCAAAGAAACCCAGCAGCTGTCATCTCCTCCCTCTGTCTCACTGCTGCCCCATCCATCCCTGACCCCTTCGTGGTTTCCTCTTCCAGGCTGCAGCTATGAGAAGCAGATGAGGCCCTTTGATGATGTCGGCGTTGTTCCAGAAAAATTTGAAGGTTAGAGGAAGAATCATTGCTACTTTGGGTGTCAGATGGGATCATCCAGCATCTTTGCTGCCCACGTTGTTCATTGCCCTGTAATCTGGCAGCTGTGTTAGTTGTGATTCATCCCCCTCTCTTTGGCACCCCATTTCCTGATATTTTTTCATCTTTAGCTTAATCGTGGGGTGCATCAGAGCTCCTGCCAAATTTGCCACTTTAGTTTACGTGAACTGAAATATTCTGGGGGCACTTTTGAGAAAGATGCTTTCTCTGCGCTATTTCCCGCTGTTACCCTTAGAAACACCTTTTTTTCTCCTTCTCAGCAGGAGACATCAAGCAGGAGGTGGGAGGGTACCGGGAAGGACCCCCCTACCAGCGGCGGGGATCTCTCCAGCTCTGGCAGTTTCTTGTGGCTCTGTTGGACGACCCCACCAATTCCCACTTCATTGCCTGGACTGGGAGAGGGATGGAGTTCAAGCTGATTGAGCCAGAAGAGGTGAAGCCATCTCGTTTCTCTGCTGTTGGCAATGCCCTTTGCAATGGCAACGAGGATGGCTCTGTGCTGCACTTTGAGTGCTGCTTTTCCTGTTGAAGAGCTGATAAAAAATTGAGTCTATTACTTAAATTTGTAAATAGTTTTACGTGGTGTGGTGCTTGCGAAGATGATCAGCTGGATGACGTTCCTTTGTCCCTGGGATGAGCTCACAGCCATTCACTCCCTCTGTGGCTTTCTCCTGCAGGTAGCCAGGCTGTGGGGCATCCAGAAGAACCGCCCAGCCATGAACTACGACAAGCTGAGCCGCTCCCTTCGCTACTATTACGAGAAAGGCATCATGCAGAAGGTGAGCTTGCCCAGCACTTGGTGCTTTTATTCCACTCGCAATGCTCCTCCTGTCCAAGCCAGGACATCTCGTGGGTGCAGAACACCCCTGGGCTCAGCGAGTGCCCTGACCTTGTTTACCCCTTCGCAGCAGGTAGGGGAGGAAGGTGTATAGGAGCTGAATCCAGGAACGACATAAAGAAATGACTATTCCCCTTTGTATTCTTTTCTTGCATGTGTCAGCAATCAGTGTGAATGTAGGCAGCTGCACGGATGTACAAACAGCCCAGATCTGCTGTCAGTGAGAGAATGACTGCCTGGGGCTTGGTCCTGTGTGGTGGGGATGGTCCCATCCAGATCCAGGACACTGGAGGGGATAGCAGTGTGTGTGACAGTGTCACAGTGCCCACCAAGCAGGGACTGCTGGTGCTGCCTGGGCAAGGAGGCAGCTGGCAGCATCCCGTGCATGGGAGAAATCCAGGGGAAACAGGAGCAGCAGGGCAGCACGAGGAGAAGTCTGCAACCCTGACGTGTCCCAGGGCAGCGGGCTGGAGCAGCCAAATGATCTCAGCAGCAAAGCTTGGCAAAAACCTTGCCCGTGTGCTGCAGCACTCTCCTCTCCCCACAGGTGGCTGGGGAGCGCTACGTGTACAAGTTCGTGTGCGAGCCCGAAGCTCTGTTCTCTTTGGCCTTCCCCGACCACCAGCGGCCGACACTGAAGGCAGAGCTGGAGCGGCAGGTGAGCGAGGAGGACACCGTGCCCCTGTCCCACCTGGACGAGAGCACCGCATACCTGCAGGACCTGGGGAGCCTTCCCCCGCAGCTCTATGGCAAAGGCTACACCTATTAGTGCTGCTGGAGCCGGCCGTGCCCCTGCTCATGTATATAAGGAGGTGGCTGCTCGGTATCCCAGCTCTGCAGGCATTTTCCCAGGTCAGCCCGAGGCTGCATGGAACTGTGCATCCCTGCTGTGGTCAGAAGGGCTCGGGTTGGTGTGTGGATGGATACCAGCAGGCTGAGTGGGGCTCCTGGGTGCTCATGATGCCATGGGCTGGCAGGATGGGACCAGTTCTCAGCATGAAGACATCATCGGAGCGGGGCAGCTGCAGCTTCACAGCATCTCAGGTGGTCGCTGCCTGCAGCCAGAGCTCACTTGCCCCATCCTTCCCCGTGGCTGTGGGGTGATGCTGCTCTGCTCAGCTTCTTCTCTGATCTGGGGATGCTGCAGCTGCTGCTGGGCTGGCTCAGATCTGCACAGCCCCACCACTGCCCTCCTGCCATGAGGGCTGCACTGCGCTGACCCCAGCCTGTATCCTTCCCTGCAAGCTGCTCCAGGGCAGTGGGGAGTGCCTGTCCTGTATGTGCATGCTCCTGCCTTGCCTCCTCCTTGCCCAGAATGGGGCTGGCATCTGGAGATGTGGGCTGGGATGAGAGTGTTTCTGAAGTGCCCTAAAAGCAGCCCAGGGGAACCAGAGCTGCCTCATGTGCTGCTCTGGGTGCAGGTCCAGCAATGTCACCCCCTGTGCCACCCTCAGAGTGACACAGCTACCCCAGCCTGGACAATGTCTACAACTGTCCTTAGGATCTTTGGAGGCTCCAGGGCTTGGCCAGAAAATCATCTGAGGCAAGAAACAAACCTGGTGGAGGTGTGCTAAGGAAATGCTCTATACTATAACCTAACCCAGAGCTCCTAACAGCTGAGACCTGACCTCTGCATGTGTTTACTTCTAAAGGGAATTCTGAAGAGGTGGAAAGGCAGACAGCTCTGCAGCCCAAAGCATGTGCAGCTTAACTGCACTTCAACTGTTCCTCCACAATAGTGAAAATTTATAATAGGCACCACGCCTCCAGGGAGAGGGGCTGTGCTTCCCTATGAGCTGCTCCGGGTGCCCAGGGCAGTGAATCCATACAAAACAGAGCCCCTCTCCTCCTGCTTCAGATCCATGCTCTGCTGAATGCAGAGCAGTGCCAACGGGGCAGCCTGGAGAGGAGGAAGTGGTGGTGGCTGGAAGGCCGATTTCCCCCATGCCTCAGCCCTGCAGCCCCTTCCAGGGGGGCAGGAGCAGCCCCCTCTGCCCTCTCATGCTCAGAGCCCTGGGAGCTCCTGGCCCTGCTGCCCTGTCCCGCTCCTGGGTGCCTCTGCTGTCCCAAAGAGAGGGTGAAGGGGAACCCTGCCATTGGTATAATCTGCCTTTCCTATTTATGAGTGTAAAAATGCTATAATTAATAAATTGGTCTATGTCTTTGGCTGCTGCCCCTTCCTTTAGCCGCCCACTGGCCCTTCCTTGCCCTCTGAGCTTCATTTACCCACCTCCTCACTGCCTGCAGGGCTGTGGGGTGACTTTGGCAGAGTTTGAGAAGCAAAACTCATCCCTCCCTGGGTGTGCTCCCAGCCCTGCACACACACCTGCAGCCACAGCACCCATGCTCCCACCCTCCCACTGCAATGAGCTCTGTTTTTAATTAAAACTTTTTCCTGCACGTCATCTCTGCATTGAGCAAGAAGCGACAACGATGTGGCAAAGCCCTCATCCTGCTGTGGCTGCTTCCTTTCCTAGGACAGGCATTTGCATCCCAAGTTGCCATCAAGAAGCTGACATGGAGGTGTGGGGTGGACCCTGCTGTGTTGTGCTTTGTTTCCTACAAATGCGGCCAGCGCTTTGCTGTGATTTGATGCTTCAATCTGCAGGATGTCCAAACCATTTTGTTTGCTTTCCAGTATTCTTTGGGCCACCCTCCTGCTCAGCCCATCTTCCTTCCAGGAAGCTCAGGGTGCTAATTCACAGCTGGGTGACATTGCAGCCCCATGTCTCACTCGGGGCTGTCACAGCAGTGCACAGATCGATGCTGCACGGAGCAGTTCTGGGAATCAGCGAGATCAGAATCGGTGAGATCAGGTTCTCATAACTGAGGGGCAGTGACCTCCAAAGGGCAGAGATTTATAACACCCAGACCAGAGAATGGGGATACACTCTGCAGTCCCAGCCCAGGCAGAAGAGGCTGAGGGGAGGTGCTGGGGTGACAGCTGTCACCATTCCTCGTGCTGCTCCTAGAGCTGCCAGCCCCATCCCAGCACACACAGCATTTTCCAGCACTCACCATCAGACTCCAGAACAGTGACAACCACTGTCCCTTCCCCCTTTGAATTCATGGCACATCACTGCTCCGCTTTCAGTGCATAGGAGAGGTAAGAACATACACCTCACATCATCGTTCCCCATGGAAAATCCTTTAAAGGCAGAGTTCTGCCCATGACAGCACTCCCGACACCTGCATGCACACATTCTGACAGTTTTTCCTGTTGCTTACACACCACATTGAAGATTTATCCTAGTGGTTATTCCTCAGGATATGATGGTGCTTTGGGACCAGCTGCAAATAAATCCTCAGCAGGCAGTTCTTACTAATGGCATTTTTTCCAGCACTTCTTTTGCAGTGTGCTTGCTGCCGTTGCCATGGCCTTGCTGTTCCTCTGCCTACAGTAAGAGCCCAGCAGGATGCACCATAAATCTCCTACATAGAACACGATGCAAAGTTCCTTTCTGGTCACAGTAAATAATTAACGCGTAACATTACAGCATGTCCCAGATATACCCTCGGCGTGTGCTGCCCAGGACAAAGGAATCAGCCCTGACAGGTTGCCAAGTGGAGCTGAGCCATACTGAGACCACGTCTGGGGGTTTTTCTGATGCAATTTGCAGAGGCTGACCCAGGAAATATCGCTATGAACAGATTCTGCACCCTGCAATAATCCTGAATAGCGATAATGAAGAACAAGAGCAGCACAAACCTCACCAGAATGGGAAGGCAACGGTTACTAGAAAGTGCACACAGCACTTTTCTGCACCCAGCACAGACTGCAGCCCATCCCACCTAGCTGCGTGGCTGCAGGTCCTGTCCCAGCACCCAGAGCCCGATGGGAGCATCGAGCAGAGCTCTGGGCAGCTGCAAGCAGCACCGTTACCCAGCAGTGGGTGAGCATGCATAGCTCCAAGGGCAACAGCACCAGGACATCTGACTCCTGGCAATGTTTTATGGAGGTAGAACACCCCTGAAAAGGACATTGGCATTCCTTTGGCTGATACACCCAGGAGATTTGCTCTGATCAATTAATCAGCCCTAATGACACCTCTGCACATCTCCCCCCTCCTCCTCCTCTGTGTTTGAGTCGCAGTAATGGTGTCATCTGCCACACTGCTGGAGAGCATTTGGCACAATCAGCATCGATCTCTCTGTGCTGAGATGGCTGAGAATCCACACAGCAGCGTGAACACGGGGCGGGGGGAGCAGAGCTGCCTGCAGCATGAAGGCATTAACAACCATTCTCGTGGCCATCCTGGAAATATGGGCAAGTGTGGGTGAGAAAGCAAAGCAGCAGAAAGGGAAGCATCTCCAGGGAGCTCATTAGCTGCACAGCTAATGGCACCTGGATGCCTCTGATGCTGCTCAGCTGCTGCTTCGTGGCACCTGGTCTCATTTCTCTCAGTGAGCTCCATGCAGGTTCTGGGGACACTGCTGCTGCTGCCCCTTTTTGCTTTGATTCTGATGACAGACAGACATACAGACCCCCCTCAGCCAGGGTTACCCAGACACACCCCACCACTGACACAGCATCTTCCAATCTGGTTTCTGCCAATTCAAAGACTGTGATGCAGTTAAAGCAGCCCAGTAGAAATTAATTAAAATACATGAGTTATTAAAGAGGAGAAAAAAATGAACCTCACAACATATCAACAGTCCCACAGATACAGTGCTTTCCAAGCATTTGCATTAACACATAACAGGAACACAGAAATTATGAAATCCTCCCACTTCTCTTAAGAGAATAGAGCAATAAATCAACACAGCAAAGGGCCCAAACATCTCAGCACAGGGAGCAGTGCCTGTACTCACCCCTGGTGCCTGCAGGGGCTCTGGGAGCTTTCCCAGGCTCTGATCCTTGAGAGGTTCCCTGGGTTTGTTCTGGAGAAGCTCAGACCTCTGCTTCTCCCAGGGGGGACCCAGCAGCCCCAGATGTGACATGCAGGGAACAGCTTGCACCCCTCCACCTTCCCCAGGGCAGCAGCCCCCTGAGTGCCCCCAGCTCTGATCATTGCCACCCGTGTCACCCATCAGCTCCTCCTCCCCTCCCTGGCTTTGCTCAGGTGCACAACTGAGTGCTCCTTGCCTCACCTTTGCAAAAGCTGCACAAAGCTTCAGGTAAAGGTCATGTGTAAGGGGACAGAGCAGAGCAAAACCTTCTGCCATGTGTAGGCTTAAGTCTTAACCAGACATGGTGGAGAACTGATCAAACACAAGAGAGGCAGAATTGGTTTTCTCCCCACACCTCTGATAATTGTTTCCTAAACTTGAAGAAAGCCTAACAGTGCATTTCCATCAATGGGGCTTTCAGACACTGACACTGGGGCAGACCTTGGTGGCAGGAATTAACAGCAATGTTCTGAAATAGCCAGGATCTGCCACAACCCAACTCACACCCACCTCTGTGCCTTTCTTCTGGCAAAAGGGAACTGGTATTGAACAAAAAGAGGACATCCCTGCATTCACCAAAGCAGCACTCCTTGCAGTGCAGATCTGTGTTTGGACAGAACACTGCCTACAAATCCAAGAACTGCAGGACCCTTTTCAGTCCAAATGAACCAGCACATCCAGCCTCACCACCTCCAGCATAAGGACAGACCGGTCAAGGGTTGATGTAGGTTACAGAAAACGTAACATACCAAACACATTTGCTAAAAACAGATTCTTACTCACTGTATCCCCACGTGGTTTGAAAGAACAATACATTCATAAATGAAAAATTCCACGAAGCTGCTAATGGGTCAGTATCACAGCCCCCTGCAATTGCCACAGAAAGCTCATGAAAACTGAATTACCAAAAAACAAAGCCCCTATTGTATGGGCAGCACTGTGCTGTCACACTGGCTCTGGTAACAAGGCCATTAATGAGGGTAAGGTAGTTACTATAACAGATGGAGCATGTGTGAGGGTGGCTGTAAAAATCATATTTATCTTTCTTGTATTAAGGGCAAAGAACTGTTTGGACGTGCACAGGTGAATGTTTACGTTATTGATCTGAATCCTTTGTGACAATCTGCTAACACGTGGATCTGAATCTGCTAACACGTGGAAATTGGCCTATGGCACATGCTGCCCACGCCTGAGACACAGCATTGTTTGCTTTATCCCTTCAGAAGGACCCACAGCCCCACAAGCAGAGTGAAGGCCCCAGCTGGGGAAGGAACCCCACAGAACCTCCTGGGGAAGCAGAGAGGGGATGGGAAGCAGCCCTGCCTCATCCATGTTACCTGCATCAAGCATTCCACAAGCCCCAGTGTTGTTCAGGAGTGGGGAGGCTCACAGGCAGCTTAGAATTCCTCAGTGGAACCACTCAGCATCTCACACTGCTCCTTGGCCTTCCAGGAAGAAATAAGATATTATATGTATAACATAAAATAAAAGCAATCATATCTTGTGGCAGCTCACCAGCACACGCTGTGGGATGGTGCCAGTCTGGCTGCCTACCTCTTGTGGGAGTGGCAGTCAGCATGATCCTTCAGTTTAGTCTTGCTTAGTTATCCACTCACTGTCTGTAACCTTTTCTCCCTCTGTTTACTTGTAGCTAATTTACTACTGGCTTGGTCTGTGTCAACCTGCAGAAAGAAAATCTGCTTCAAAGACTATTCAATAGGACAACTGTAGCTGCACAGTGCTATAATGGAAAAAAAACCCAAAACTCTCCCAACATACAAAGTTTCTAATTGTATTTACCTTTGCAAAGATGTAACACCAGGAAAGACCTGAGGGTATTTATACAACAAAATAAACACTAGATACAACAGCCTTACCCACCTTTGTACATAGATACAGAGTTCCAATATGTCCACTTTTCAGTGTGAAACATTCTTCTACAAAACTGAATGTAAAACAACCAGCAGTTCTTTCCAGTCATTTCAACAGTAACGTTAGCAAATGTCCCAGATTTGGGGAAAAAAATAAAAAGTGGCTATCTCCAACTATGGAGTCAAATAAGTTTCATCTGTTTGCAACAGAAAAAATAATTTACAGATAGCTACAGCATGACATAGCACACACTGAACAGTCAAATCTGTTTCTAAACAGGGAACTGTTACACTGTGTTATACAGACATTTCAGCTGTAAGAGAATATTCTATTGAAAAAACAAGTTGTGATGTCACCCAGCATTGTAAGTGGAAATAAAACACATGACACATTGTAGAGAAAGTCTAAACATCTGTAACCACTTAAGTTCATAGACAGGGCCGTGCTACAGAGTGGATGTGGTTAATTACCATTTGATATACTAGCCTTCAGCACACAGGAGATGGTGATGAAGGATAAGACTTGCAGTCTGTCCTGTCCAAGTATAACAGACATTCTAGCTGTTTTTCAAGGGATCTTTCCTGCATTATTCCAAAGCCATAGATACTAAATAGCTCGCTGCAGATGGCTTACCTAAGAGACAGATAGTTACAGTGAACAGGAAAATGCATAAAATACAAAGAATGGAGAATAAGCAGCTCCCAAAAAACAGCCACTGTAAGTTCAAATAAATCCCTTTTAGCAAGGTAAATAAACAAATTTCTGTTTGGTCATTCAGAACAGTGAGGTTGGTTAGCAATTATTTCTTAATCACTGTCTTTTTGTTGTAGTTCTGCTCAGTGCCCAGATTTCTGAGTCTGAAGATTCTGACTCTTAAAAAACAAAAAAAGGGAGTGACTAAAAAAAAGTGTTTCAAGAACCATTTCTAGAATGATGCAATACACTGAGGAGACCCAGGACATTTGTCATGCAGCTGTGGAATCTGAAGAGCAACTGACACAAGCAAGCATTGCCCCCTTGTGCTTTTGCTCTGAAAACGCATATTTTCTGTTCATTTTGTAGGTAAGTTTCAATTGCAAGTGTCTTACAATAAAAGATACTCAACAGTGAAAAATCACAGTCCCACAAATATAAAATCAGTAACAGTCCATGGGTTGGGGAACTAGATTTATCGCCGTCTGAATGCTCGGGATATTCTCCAGGCATTGGGCTCCTCGTAGCGATTGTACAGGGGTTCAAGCCGCTGCTGCTTCTTCTGTTTGCTCAGTTTGGTTGGATCTGAAACCTTGAAGAAAGCTGGTGCAAATTCCACCAGCCAGCGGGGATCGATTGTTGTCACTTCACGCATATATTCCTTGGTGGTCAGCACCAGCTCATGATACACCACCCTGCGAGAAGAGAGAGCAACCTGGGATATTAACATCTCCAAACACGAGGAGGCATGGCAAGGGCTGCAAGTTCAAAACTCATCCCTTTATCTCTGATTCTTCTCTCATTCAGTACAAGGCTCCAAAAGAACCATCCATAAGAGCCATCTTCTTTTTCCTCTCCCACGTCTCCAGCATAGAACTGCTCCACTCAGTACAAAACAATTCACTCTCTCTCTCAACATTCAAATTAAATTCCACAGAACAGGAACGCAGAGCTACAACTACTTCAGTCCCAGCCTTGGTTCTAAAAATCAATCTTGTGCACAGGCACAAATTTTAGCAGTAGAAAGAGCCAAAAGCAGACTTGAAACTTTTCTCACTCTGCTTACTGCTGAGAAGATGGAAGCCTATGCTTTATCTCTATATAACAGTGCACACCAAAGGCTTTAAAGTTATAAAGTCTGAACTGAAACAGAAAATTACATGATATCCCCTTCCTTACCATTCTGGCTGCCTGTTGAAGAGAGCACTGGAGGGGTGGATGTAGACTACTTGTTGATCAATGAGTGTCCGATAACCCTCCTGGGGATCCTTCTTTGCTGCATTTCGGAAGAAGCCACTGCAAATGGCCTTCTGGACTCGAACTGTTGCCTTGCCACAGGACACCACATCCAGCTTGTGCCTGCCAGAAAAGAGTCAGGGAGAAAAAAAATTAGAGCTCTCCAGATTCAGGTGGAGCTACTAACATCATATTAACAAATTTTGTTTAGCTACTAACAGTGTAAGAACACTGCAAAAACAAAGTCAGTATCTGTTCTCCTGGAGATGCTCACCTGTCCATAATGCCCAACATTTGCTTGCGGATGTCCTGTGCCCTGCGTAAGGAGCGGGCTTGGATAAAATTTTCATAGCACCAAGGATTTGAAAACTTATTGTTCTTCCAGGAATTGTACACAGCCAGCAGAGTGAGGTGGTCACCTTCTGTCTGATGGAACTTGGCTTTCTTTTGATCAGCAAGTGCTTGTTTATCCTAACACACAAAATATGCATCTATCAGATACCAACATCTTACCAACAAAGGTACTGAAGAAATGGCTTTGACCCTGCTGCAATACCCACCCCTCCCCACTTGTCCAATCTGCTCATAAGACATTAATTAGACCCTGTAGTTATATAGTCTGTTAACTGCAACGTTGCTCTAAGTTGCAGCATGATGAAGAAGCAATGGATTTAAGAGGAGTCTGCTGTGGAGGAATCCTACCTCAGCATAGTCTGCTGCTTGGTGACTTAAAAGCAATCAGTATAAGCTTGCCCTGAAGAAATACCTTCTGTGTATCTGAAAATGGCAAAGCCATTCTGATCTCTAGAGCTAAGGTTAACTTGGCTTAGGACTGTATGTGTTTACTAGTAAAGGCAAAAAAGACCCTAAGACTTCCAACTTCCATCTTCCCATCTGCAAAGAAACCACCAACATCCACAGCTATGGAGTATTTATCCAAAAGGAGTTTCAGATGTGCAATGCATGAACCAACAGTCCAATCTAGCTACAGGTTTATTTTGGCAAATACGCTCACTACCTAAGGCAGAAAACACAAAACACAGAAACTGTAACACTACTGCTTCTTGACTGTGTTCCTTACCTTTGGCCTGTAAAACACATTCTGCACAGACAGCATGGAGACTATTGTTAGCATTTCCTCACTGCATCCCAGATGCACAGACATGATCAACATCTTACACAACATGGGCTCCAAGGGGAATTCTGCCATCTGCAAAAAAACAGTTTCAGGGTACCCTGCAAGGCCTCAGAAAAAATCTTGAGCTCCCCCAATGCAAGAGAGAAAAGCCCTATCTTCTGTGCTTTCTTATCAAAACAGTGTGCATCACTCAGAATAAAACAAATGAAACAAATTATTTGTCTCTATATACACTGACAAGGATATCCCAATACCTACAGGAGATTACTTTAGATATTAATAAAAGTGATCTTATGAACAAGAAGAAATAATAGCTGCTCCTTAAAAAGCAGAAAACTCCTAACAACTGCTCCATGTCACTCTCTAAACACCTGCAACCCAGTCAGCACCAAGAAGTGTTCTATTTAGCCTACCCTGCGCCCAAGTCGAGTGAGCAGCCCCTCGTCGTCCAGAGCTCCCAGAGTGTACAGCTGCTCCATGGCAGTTATGAGAGTTTCCATCGGGGGAGCATCCATAAAGTCAAAGGACAGTAAATCATTGATGCCCATGGCCTGGAGCAGAGGGAGTGGAGAAGAGCTAAGTTACAACACTGAGGAGAAGGAAGACACCAAATTAAAGCCAGATATATAAGCATCAAAATAACAAGACACTAACAATTGACCAGACCCTCATGCTCTTAACCCTGACTGTAAGCAGAGTCATGAAAACATGGCTTTATTTCAACACTTGAGAAAATCTGCATTGGTTTCTGGCTTTCATCCAGCACTTAGTTTTCTACATTTCTTTAGTGGTGTTCCATACTTCTTTCCAAGCAAGATGATTCAATCTAAGCAACACATAGGCTAATTGGTGGTTTTGAGGACTTCCTGCCTTATAAATTAGTGAGACACAACAGCTTCTACATTCTGGGTTAGATACAATTTGTGGACTTCCAGAGGGATGATACACACTTAAAAGATACACATGTGGGTATCAAAAATCTTTCTGAAACAATGCATCTTATCTGCTTATGCCTAACAACATAAATGTACCTTACACATGAATTGCACACAGCCCATAAAGATTTCTGTTTCTCAAGTCTCTTGCAACTAATTGCTCTGTGCAGCTAAAACTTGTAATTTAGCTAGGTATTCAACATTACAACCCTCAATAGAAAAATGCAAGAGTAGGCTCAGTGCCTGAGAAGTGCATATGATGCAGTCTCCCTTCCAAAATATCTGTTTGCTAAAAGGATCTGAGATTATGGAGATATTTCACAAGGCTCATCAAGGCAGAGGCTAATTAACTAAAAGGCCTATGATCAGGCTGACTTGATACATGTCAGAGGAATACTCACCTTCAGGGAGAGTACTGTACTGGCTAAATTTGTTCTCTGGATTTCAGGCACATTGGTGGTTAGCATTTCATCTCGATAGGCACGCTCTGTATATAGCCTATAGCATTTTCCAGGTCCTGTTCTCCCAGCTCTTCCTGCTCGCTGCTTTGCTTGAGCCTAAAGGTAAAAAAGCATCTCAGTGAACAAGTGCCAATGGGTACAGTTGAAAATAAGTGAAAGTGATTAATTATTCACCATTTTATTTGTATTAATAGGAGAAAAAGATTTCAAACACAACCCAGAAAGTATGTTTCCCTTAGAATGGCCTCAAGGAATATCAAGGAGTTCTCAAAACTCTGCTTCCACATGCTTGGACTCCATATCATCAAGAGACATGTTAGCAGCAGGAAATATGCCCACCTGTGAAATTGGTGTAACAACCAGCTGGTCAATTCCAGTCTTGGAGTTGTAAACTTTCTGCTTCACAAAGCCAGGATCAACTACATAATATATTCCATCAATAGTAAGCGATGTCTCAGCAATGTTAGTGGCAATAACAACCTAGAAAGAACAGTTTGATTCAGTAACCAGTTTGTATAGGTACAAATGCAATTACATACTTTCTCCAAGCTATGTATAAGCCACCTTTTCTCCAAAATCACATCACTTTCTTTTAGTTACCACTTCAGACAATCAGAAATGCTAAAAAACAGTATGCTCAGCACTGTAGTACACCCAATTATTAAAATATACAAGCAGAAAATGAAGCCATATTTCACTAAAATTACCTTTCTGCTTCCTGGTGGGGCTGGGTCAAAGATCCTGGTTTGCATTTCACTGGGTAAGGCTGAATATACTGGGAGAATAATGAGCTCCGGAACATCAGGTCCTAGAGACTTCATCCTTTCATAAAGGATCTCACAGGCAGTGTCAATTTCTTCCTGACCAGTTAGAAACACCAGAATGTCGCCTACACAGGAAACACAACATGCACAGAATCAGTGCTGCTTAGTTCAGTTCCTGTATTACCACGTTTCCATCCATCACCTTTTCCATTTAAAGCAGAGATCTCCACTTCTGCTAGCCCCTAGGCAACAACCCTTAGCCAGAAAAAACACACTTGTCTTTCATCCAACATCATCAGCATTTTGTTCACTGTATTTGCAAACAAAAGACTACAGTGCCAAGGCCACTATTTTGCTTCTGTTAACGAGTCCATGAGTCAGAAAGACATTGCTCACAGGTATTAGAGTCCCTCAAACATCTATCATCACCATAGCTTCACCATCCATGAATCATCATTCTCCACTCACCTGGTGGCTCAGTTAAGTGGATCTGCATTACTGTAATCAGACTGGCATCCAAATAATCTGTCTCTGGCTCTTTTGTGTACAGAATTTCTACTGGGTATGTTCTGCCAGGAATTGTGAAGATTGGAGCTTCGTAGAAATACTGAGAGAATTTCACAGCATCCAGCGTTGCTGACGTCACTATCAACTTCATATCCTGACGTTTCTGTACTGTCTGTAGCAGGAAAGAAAGTTCTCAGGTCATTTATCATCTTTGGGACGATCAGTATACAGCATTTGACTTCAGTCAAATAAATATTTCATACTGCATAAAGAAATATGATCAGTTATATCAGGCGTTTTGACAGACTTTGAAACCTCTACAAATAATTGGGCAGCTCATTTCAGCATCCAGAATTTCAAACAATTGACCACTAAGCTCACGTTTCAAATCTTTCTTGGCAGCATCTACTGCAGAAAGTCTTTGTCAGAGAAGGAAGAGCAATGCAACAACATTCCTCTGCTCATCCACCATTAAGAGCATCCTGGAGAGCCAAAGCCCATTGTTTCTGCTGAATGTTGTTTGCTTTATCTTCACACAGAGAAAATTTTGGACTACAAATTATTAGAAACATTTGCATTACTTCCTAAGAAACTCCTGAAGAGTACCTGAATGAACTTGACTTGGGTGACCTTGGCTTTCCATAGGGGCTCCTACCCATAAGTAGCACACAAAGGACACCAAAGCAACAAAAATCAACTGCTACATACCTTCTTCAGGAGTCCAAAGAGCACATCCGTATGAATTGTCCTCTCATGGGCTTCATCCAGCATGATAATGGCATACTGGGTCAGATCCGGATCTATCAAGCACTCCCTCAGCAACATACCATCTGTCATGTATTTGATGACAGTTTCAGGGCTAGTGCAGTCCTCAAATCGAATGGTATAGCCAACCTGGGAGGAAGAGTTGAATAGAAAAACACGCTCTTTTTACATTAAAATTGAATCTACACCAAAAAAAAAAGTTATTAGCACCATATGTTCCTTGTTTGATTATTCTGCCAGCTCATTTTACAGCTCACAGGGGAACAAACACATGGACACGAGCAAATAAACTAGCTCCACTACTGATTTTCCCCACTTCATGCTTATTCTGGCACATTCTTCAACATGGAAATTCACCTCTTGTCCCAGACAGCAACCAAATTCTTCTGACACTCTCTTTGCAACAGACATTGCAGCCACTCTGCGAGGCTGAGTGCACCCAATCTTTCCTCTTGACGTATACCCTGCCTCAGCCAGGTATTGGGTAATCTGTGTTGTTTTCCCAGATCCTGTCTCTCCAATAACAATCAGAATCTGGTTGTCGTGCACAGCCTAGAAAAGGTCATAATAAATACATATATTAAAGATTTTAAAACAGAGAACAAACAAAAATCAACGTAGTATGTTTAGGATTAGACTGAGCACCTACTGCTCTTGCTCCAGCTGACCCAGACCAAAAATGACATGCTCTTACTGAATGAGTCAGCAATCTCCTTAGTTGTTTGCCCATTTGATTCTAGTTTCAATTTTGATTTACATCGATAAGTATCTGGAGCTTTACTGATAAATATCAATAAAATAATTAAGTGCAGAACTGTAGCTGAGAGTAAAGTTGCCAAATGGCTATTAATAGGCTAAAACAACCGTATTTATATTAAATTACTGCTTGCTCAAACAAGAACACCATTTCAAGAGTCTTACCTGTATCAGCTGCTCCTTCAGTCTGAAGATTGGGAGACTCTCTCTCTGCTCGATGATAGAAAGCTGTGTCTTTTTACCATAAGAGGCTTTGTTGCCACCAAATGCATGTTTCTTCCACTCCGGGATATCATTGGGCATCATCCCAATACCTCTCATGTTTGCAGCTATTTGTCTTCCATCCACTAGAAAAAAAAAACAATTTCATCATCACATTTAGGTTCAGCCAGCACAGATCCTAATAATCCTGCTCCTATGACTCCATCATCCCTGCCTTCTATACTTTCTTGTGTATTTAAGTTCATGCATTTTGTAAGTTCCTACATGTATACCCCTCTCTATCACATTAATTATCAGGTAAACACAGGGAAAAAAAAAACAAAAAAAAACACAGTTTCATCATCCATCCTGCTCTCTAGTAACACATTCTCAGCTACCATTAAAAAAAAATGAAAAGTGTATATTTAGATGTGTTCAGGCATACCATCAGGGAGAGGATCCACCCAGTGTGTGTTGAGTCCCATGGGGATAGAATCCATCTCTGCTTCCCTTTGGGCTTGTTTAAGTTCCCTCCTTTCTTTAGCTAAAGCACTTTGCATCATTGCAGCCTGGGACAATGAACCATCTGGATTCTGAAAAGCAAGAAGAAAACATTAAGATTTCAAATGTTACCAATCCTTCAAATTATTTCTCTGTCACCACTGTTCTTTTGAGGCTTCATCTGAGGAGGCTTCATCAAAAGATTTACCAACTTTTTGTGTATTTGAATTCTGGAATGTTCCCACTGGTCCAACCTTAGGAACCTCACTTAGCTGTTACTAATGCACAGCACCCCTACACTGTTTAGTCAGATGGATAACAGGCACTACCAAAAAAACCCAATTATTTCTCTATCGTCTTCTCCTTTCAAAAGGAAAGAAAAAGCAGAACAGAAAAAGTATATTCCAGCATGTTTCTGTGAAATGGTTGCTGCTGCAGGCTGATGTGCCTTTTGGTTCTATCATTCTATTTCCCTGTCATCAGCTAAGTAGGAACCCAGCTTTACACGTAAAGAAAGGGTCCTGAGTTCAGTGGTAATGTTTTTCAGGACTCTATGCAATGTCTAAGTAGAAAACCGGCTATTAAATTATTTAATAACATCAAGTACACTGTCTTAGTCTTACACTGTTCTTAGTCCTGGAAATCTCCCCTTACCTTTACTATTTTGATAGGACTCATATCCATGCTCTGTTTAGTATGACCTCGAAGGAATGGTGGCTCTTCCTCAACTAACTCAATCTCAAGATCTTCATCTAAAATCCAAAAGAGACAAGTTTAATAGAAAGTTCTAAATGTTTAAGAAAATTATAAAATGCTTCACACTCACTTTGAATCAAAACGTGTACAGAAATAAGGAATTAACAACCATAAGATTATTTTGAAATAATACCTTCTTCATCATCAACTTTAGGAAGAATCCCAGTCTCCTCATCAAAGTCAGGAAACTCTTCCTTGGAAAGCACATTAGCTGCAATCATCTGGTAACAGAATGAATAAAACATGAATTTGTCCCTACGAACGAATGCAACTTATGCCCATGAGGTCTCAGTCCTAATGATATTGACAGACTTGTAAGTCAGCAGCAAAGGAATGTTCTGATTTCAAAACAAAGGACCAATCCTTTGCTGAGGACATTCCTCCTAGCAATTTAAAGATAAGGAATAAATTAAACAACCAAGGATCTGTATTTCAAGTCACAGAACCCTCGCAATTTTATTGAGTGGCACCCTACTCCCCTCAATACAAAACACACCTGTTTTATTTCCCATTTCTCCGGGTCTGAAATTCGGGTGAGGCGTTTCCGTTCCAGGGTATCATCTTCCACCTCCGGGGCATTCACCAAGGACAGGTGACTGGGTCTGTCTGGGTTTCTCATAGAGGTTTCTTCATTGGTTTCTCCAATCAAGTTCCTCCTCCGGTTTGGGTTCAAGTCTTCCCCAGTGTCTTGATCAACATCCTGTATCAGATTGATTAATCAGTCATCTCTACCTACATTGCAGTTCTCATTTTCTAGACAAGCATAGCAACAGCTTGAGGTTTCACCTGCCACTTAGCTAAATGTCAAGTGAAAAACTGTTAGGACCGTTCAGAAACACATACAAAAGAACCTAAGGAAAATGAGTAAGAAGTAATAGGTTACTTAGAACTGTAACTAATTTTTTTAACTCTTGACTTCAAGGGCTGTGTATTAGTGTTCAGTAACAAGATAACGAAGAGATGTAATCTTTTAACATCTTAGCATCACATAAACTCTATTCTATACACCACAGAACGTATTCCATACCTTCATGCTCAGGCTAGTTTTGGATCCAGTGAAGGATAACACTTTGACCTTTACTCTTTGTCCTTTGCTCACAACATCAGCAACATTGGCAACTCGTCCTTCTCTTCGAAGCTCTGAGATGTGGACCAAGCCCTCCCAACGCTTCCTGGAGGTCAGAGGAACGTAAGATGTTGAACACCATTACTCAGACAGTCCTTTAGATCATTCAGAGTCTAGATTAAAATATTTTGTTGCCAATCAACTGTCTGTATATGTTCATACACTGTTTTTTTCTAAGGATAACATTCCCTGCTGTCTAATTTATTTTTCTGAAGCAGAACTTCATTTTTGGCATCAAAACTCAGCATACCTTACTGTAGCATCATAACCTCTTTAAGACACGAACAGAAAACAGAACACAGAGGGAATAGTACCAGCTTTGTCGTAGAACATACCTTAGTCCTTCCAGCTGCACAAAACATCCAAACTGCATTATACTGGTGACTTTCCCATTGTAAATGTCTCCAATGGAAGGCTCCTCAGGCGGTGGACGGTCTACGTGCTTGTCTCTCCACCTCTCACTGCTCTTCTCAGCATACCTATCCCGATCCCTACGGTCCCTGCTAGGACTCCGACTCCTGCTCCTTGAGTGGTATCTGGATTTTCCCCTGTTCCTATCCCGAGTCCTAGAACGAGACCTAGAGCGGGATCTGTGCCTTCGTCTCCTGTCCCTGCTACGGCTTCGGCTCCTCCTCTTTTTCTTTGCCCTTAACAAACAAACATTACATATTCGCACTGAAATTCCACATAACAACAGAGCAATCAGGCAATATTTACTGCCAACATCCATTCCACCAAAGATGTGGTAGAAACATACCGGTGGTCGCTGCTCCTTTGCTTGCCTTGCCTGTCTGCACTAGGCATTAGAGCTTCAAGCTCTTTAAGCGCATCAGCTGCCACTTTCACATCATCTTCATCCAGCATATTCTGCAAGAACAGAGAATCATTCTGTAAGAAAGCTAGTAAAAATCTCTCACAGAGAATTAAGCTACAGAAAGAACAAGCTCATGCATTTCTATTCAGACAGAACGCAACTTTAAAATACATAATCAGGCAAATAAGTGACAGAGAAAAAAAAAAGAAGTGTGACAAAGCTAACTAATTTTGCCATGACAGCGTGACAATTCTGCTTTTACACAAACGAGCTTTATCTCAGCACCTTACATTATGACTGAATTACAAAATACAAGTTTCTAGAAGCATTTGAATGTACAATTTTTTTTTTAAATCTCATTTGTAACCCAACACTTTCAATGCTGCATCAGAAAGGCTAGGCTAGAAATTCCACACCACAAGAACCTCATTTTTCAGGTGTCCTACAGCATAAACCCAGCCCCTGCCTGCAGCAGCTGTTCCTGGTAACTACATCCAATAGTATCAGTTTTCTGGCTCTTTCACATTTTTTCCACACAGCCTGCTCTTATTCATGCTTTAGCTGGAGACACAAATGCTAACATGAAGAAAAACTTGAAAAAGAGACAGCAAAAAAAACCACAAATCATGTTTTCACATAGTCATGAAAGAAAACTGAGCTTATGACCTTACCCTAATGTTGGGATTGTCTGGCCTGCAAAGAGCTGGAAATAACTCCTTCAGCCTTTCCTTCTCCGATTTGGGTTTGACAACAGCCTCTGGTTTTGAGATGAATAAAACAAACAAAGAAAACTTAGAAGGGACAAAATGACTTCTCCTCAACTTTTCTGTAATTGAATATGAAGTTTAACTTTTGCCTGAATGCAAACATTGATACAGATTTCACAGATTTAGATTTGAGGATGTTAACTACATCGATCTCACCAAATGCAGATAAAAACTACAAAAGATTTTAGTCTTATTTTTGTTTCTTTTTTTTTTTTTTACTGAAGTGATGAAGGGGAAAAGACTACACATACCTTTACTTGTAGATGGTTTGGATGGAGGCCGCATTGTCTGTATGAGACGCAGCAAGTTACTAATAAGGGAATCCTGAAAAATGGAATAGAATATTTAAATCCAGGAAGTGGTTGCATCGTTTTTGTTCATTATTACAAAGCACAATTCAGGGGTAAATAAAAAAAAAAAAAGCTCAATTCTGAAGGTGCAGGTTCACTTTGTAAAAAGCGTCACTAAACTTCGATCACATCCTAAAAAGACACAATAACATGAATCTAAAAGTGACTGTGATAATTCCACCTAAGTGATTCCTTAAGTTACCTATTTAATCCAACTACAGAAATTTCTGAGGAACTCACGGACCCAGCATCTGAGGATCACAAAAACCTTTAAGCTAATATTTGAATCACAGATTCATAGAATGGCTGGGGTTGGAAGGAACCTTAAAGATCACCTGGTTCCAGCCCCTGCCGTGGGCTGGGTGCCCCCCAACTCAGGATGTTCAGGACCCATCCAGCCCAGCCCTGAGCACCTCCAGGGATGGGGCACCCACAGCTCTGGGCAGTGCCAGGGCCTCACTGCCCTCTCAGTGAAAAAATTCCCTGACATCCAGCCTAAATTTATCCTCTTTTAGTTTAAGGCCATTCCCCCTTGTCCTCCTGGAGTCTTCTCTTCTCTAGGCTGCATGAAAACTTGTTTCTTCCATATATGATTGCTCAACAAGACAATAAGCAGTTCCAGACCTCAGAAGGATGCCCACAAAGACTACGCGGGGTTAAAAACATAACAGAGGGAGGCTCTCCCTGGCACAAAGGGACAAAGGAACGCATAAGGTCCATTCGGATCCCACTTACGGTGAACTCAGCGCCATTCTTCAGGAGAACAGCTTTAAAGGCCTCAAACGTCGCGTTCTTCTCAGCGAGATTTATCACGAACTCCGCTGTGAGGAAAGAGCAGAAAATCAATCATCGCTGCGAGGGCAGCGCGAGCGCTTCCCCTCAGGACGGAGCCGTAGCCCGGGAACGCGGTGCCCACACAGACCGGGCCCGGCACCATCGTACCCCCCCGCAGCTGCCGCGGGCCCCGCCTCGCTCACCCAGATCCTTGTCGTTGATGCCCAGGTGGTTGTCGAGCTCGGTGCAGACCTTGGAGACCAGCGACAAGTACTCGAGCTTGGCGAGCTCCTCCAACGCCGCCAAGTCCGCCATGGCTCCACCCGCATAACCGGCGCCACTTCCGCATCCGGAGCGCACCGGAAGCCGCGCTGACCATAGAGAGGGCGGGGAGGTGTGTGAGAGTCCGCCGCGCGCACAGCCGAAGCCCCACCCACTCGCGGCCGAAGCCAATCAGAGCAGCCGAACGGGTGAGCGCCGTCCCCCTTCAGGGCGCCGGAGGTGCCCGTTGCTAGGCGACGCCGGCCGCCGTCATGTCGGCCTTCCACTGGGAGGCGCGGCGCAGGCAGGCGGCGCTGGACCGGCGCCGGGCCGCGCTGATGCGAGTGCGTCCGGGGTTGGGGCTGGGCCGGGAGCGCGGCGCTGGGGCTGCCCTCACCTCCGTGCCTTGCAGGCCGCCGCCAGCGCCAGGATGGACTCCGGGCACAGAACCGATACGGTCGCGATCCAGGCCTCGCCGCCCGGTGAGCGGAACGCTCGGAGCAGGAGGAGGGCTGAGGGCCGCCCTCAGGTTTGATCAGATCCGATCTGATCCATTCCTGTCACAGAACCTCAGCCCTACCGCTGCTCCTGCCCGTGTCACTGCGCCCAGAACACCAGTGCCAAGCTGCCCAACCGCTTCTCGGTAAGGGAGCACCCCAGGAGCCGGAGCACAGCCAGAGCACACGTAGCTGTGTGTCACTACGTGGCTTTGTTTTGTGCTTCAATGGTTAAGGAGGTGGTTGGTATGTTCATCCCGGTGTGAGGAATGCACGGTGGATGCTTCACACCCACACACACGCCCAGGAAACAAAGCAGAACTTCATGCAGTGCTGCGGTACAGACACAAAGCCATTTCCCTTTGCACCCTCAGTCCGTGCAGTACATGCAGCAGTGGTGAGGAGGAGGCCCTGCAGAGCTCCCTGACCTCCATCACGAGCAGATGAGCACAGGGAGCCCAACACCGCCAGCATACAGCACTGAGGATGATTCCACCACCTCAGCAGCAAAAGCCAACGCCTGAATAAAGCACTGTGCCTCCAAGGGAGCCGTCTCAAGCTGCAAGTATTCTCCCAAATCCTTACACGGGTTCTGTCGCACCCTGTCCTTCTCCCTGTACAGCTGCCAGGCTCTGGGGTCACTGCCTGAACGCTGCCCGCACCATGGTAGGGTGATCCCCATCCTTGAAAGAAAGGAGCAGAGATTTTCTTCCAACTGTTCTGATGCTTTGCTTCTGCCCTTCAGTGGGACAGATAAACCAAAAGGCTCAGCAGCTGAGTGCAAATTTCAGTCCAGCACCTCCCAGGCTGCATTTTTACCACCTGGAATGCATCAGGCAGCACCTACACTGGAACCTGTGGCACACATTGAATGCGCCATCACACGGGGGGTGCTACTGTGAGCTGCAAGGGCTGTTCCTCCTGTAAACTTGATTTCTCTCTTATAAAAAAGATTGGGAGAGATCTTGGGAGTCCCTGGAGGCCTCGAGGGCACCCTGGAGCACACTGGGGAGCTCGGGGAAGCCTCTAGGGCGTCCTAGGGTTCAGTAGGGTGTCCTTGGAGGCCTCTAGAGCACACTGAGGAGCTCAGGGAGGCCTCTAGGGTGCCCCAGAGCACCTCGGGGAGCCCCTGGGGGCCTCCACGCTCGCCCGCAGTCCCGGCTCCCTCAGACCGCAGTACCTCAGTTCGGTCAGCGCGTGGCAGTAGCGCGCGGAGCGAGCGACAGCCAATGGGAAGTGGCCTTGCTCAGCCTGAGGGCCGCCGCGGGGCTTACCGGGAGTTGTACGTTTCCCCGTGGCGGGAAAAGAGACGAAGGACTACAAGTCCCAGAATGCCGAGGAGCAGCGCGGGCCAATGAGGAGCGGACTTCTTGGCAAAGCGCGCAGACGTGGTGGTGGGTTGGCGGCCGTGCATTCATGTGGAGGTCAGGGGCGCTGCGGGCGGAGAGCGGGGTGGGGGGGCGCGGTGGGTCCCGGGCTGTGCTGCGGCCNAGGGCTGCCGGGCTTTCTCATTTCATTGAGCCTTCTCAAAGTGGTGGGTTTTTGCAGGAGGAACTTGTTAAAAGGGCTACAGCTGCACGTGTGAAATGGCTGCGAAGGTGTTTGAAAGCATCGGGAAGTTTGGCCTGGGGCTGGCAGTCGCAGGCGGCGTTGTCAATTCGGCTCTTTACAACGGTGAGTGGGGCAGGTGGGGCACTCCCAGTTGGCTTTCTGCCCTTTTTGTCTCAAGGTCTTGGTTGCTCTGTGCTTTTGCCGTTAAAATGGCATCTGGGGAAAACAGAGCAGAGCAATGCTGGGCTGTTCTGCGCCTTGTGCGTTGCATAAGCAGGAGAGCTGCATAGTGCCTCAAGAGAGAGCTGCCAGCAAGATGCTGCTCTTGTGAGCAGGCTGAGGGGTCAGGAGATAGGAATGAGTCCTCTCTTCTGTTAATCCTAACAATATCATTAATTTTATCAGTGTCATAGAGCAAAAGGCCTTATCTAACATCAGTAAACTGTTTCTATGGAGGAGGTTTTGGTGTTGTGCACATAAAACTGATGGTGATGCTGGAACCACGTTTGATGGGTTCTTTTCTTCTCCAGTGGACGCAGGCCACAGAGCTGTGATCTTCGACCGATTCCGTGGGGTCCAGGACACAGTGGTAGGAGAAGGCACCCACTTCCTCATCCCCTGGGTACAAAAACCGATCATTTTTGACTGCCGTTCTCGCCCTCGTAACATACCTGTCATCACTGGCAGCAAAGGTGAGTGTTTGGGCTGGGCAGCTCTGAGAGATCAGGCACTCTGATTTCTCATTCTGATGCTGCTTAGCAGCTGCGTGAATAGAGGTGTAAGAAAAAGCTTTGCCAGTTATGATTTTTATGATCTTTTAACCCGCTTAGGAGTATTGGTATGAGGGTTTTCTTTTCTGGACATGGAGATAACCATGTGTGCAGAGTTCAATTTGGCACAGTCAAGAAGAGTTTGATATTCATCCTTTAAATATAAGTCCCTTTGTTTACAGTAGGGTCGGTAATTCCCTGCATTGCCAACAAACTGAACCTTAAATTTTATCTGTAAGGCGGATTTGGATCCCTAGGTGACAGGAACATTAAAAACTACTCATTTTTATTGACAAAAAAGTCTGAATGTTTACTTTCTCTCTGGGGAGGATGACTTCAGGATATCTCCTGTCCTTGAGGTTTGCTGCTAAATTTGTGACTCTGTTTCTCTAGATCTACAGAATGTGAACATCACGTTGCGTATCCTGTTCAGACCAGTGACTGCCCAGTTACCCCGGATTTTCACAAGTATTGGAGAGGACTACGATGAGCGTGTCCTGCCCTCAATCACAACTGAAATCCTCAAATCTGTTGTGGTAAGAACAGCGTGAATGCTGCTGGGCTCCACCACCCATCACCTTCCTTTCATTTTAGCATCAACTGCTGGATTCTGGAAGATGTAGTGCTCTAAAATGAGATTTCTCTTTCCACCCCTCAGCTCTAATGGGCAGTCCAGAAGAGCTGACTGTGGCTATGCTTATTGTTTCTCTGTCTTTCTAACTACTTGGCTTTACTTTAGTCAAGTTGGTTGACAAGCAGGGCATGGAGAATGTGGGAGCTATCATCTCACTGTTGTCCATCTGACTTCAGGCTCGCTTCGATGCTGGAGAATTGATCACTCAAAGAGAATTGGTCTCCAGGCAAGTGAGTGAAGACCTCACAGAGAGAGCAGCAACTTTTGGCCTCATTCTGGATGATGTATCCTTGGTAAGAGTTCTTTTTCAGTTTTTCTCTTCACCCAATTAAGAGCAGTAGGGAAGAAAATCAGTGGATGACCAGAGGAGGGAGGGGTGTGGAAGTCTGGACATGTGGACTATGTCTGTCTGCAGTTGCACGTGATGTAGTGGTTACAGTGCAAGTCAGTGCCTCTGGTTTTCTCACTGGCCTTCTGTGTCCTTGAGCAAATTCTTGCAGGTGTTGCTGCACTGCCTTATCAACAGACTTCACAATTGCAGGGCTTTTATAGTTAAAGCGAGAAGCAAATGCTTTTGTGGATGATGGATCACTCTGCAGATGGCTGTAGAGGACCCTGCTGTTCCACAAGCACCCTGAGACATGGGCAGAAAGTCCTAGGCATGAGGAGGTAGTAAAAAAGTACGCTCTTGATAGCATCCTTTTTTTTTTTTCTTCTAAAGCTTCCTCATGCTTGTGGTGTCTTTTAAGACTACCCAGAGAGCAAGTGCTTCAGACCTTCCCACCTCCTGCCTATGAGCTTTATAAATTAAATCTTTTGCAGACTGGCTTGTACATGCACCTCTCTCTTCTGGGATTTCCTTCAAAAAAAACCTGCCTAGAGGAAAGGGAAACAAGCACTTTCATTTGCCTTTGAACACACAGGAATTGTTTGCAGGAAGGTGGCTTTGTGATTTTTGACTTTTTTTTTTCTGAATGTGCTACTTAAGGAAACTCACCTTTCCCCTGTAATATTCCAGTAGTCTGTATATGTCCCGAACAGCCCAGGCAAAGCACAACAGTGCATAATTAAGCATGAAAATAATCAGGGTTGCTGCAGGCAGACTGCAGGCTCCTAATCCTTAAGCAAGAAATGGCAGGAAAGCATGGTATGTCTCAAGATACTGGTGTTAATCCATCTGCTAGATTGAAGTTGTTTATGGTGTCTTCACTGAGACTTTTTATAAAAGGTAGGGATGCCCCCTTGGTGTAGTTTCTGTTGCAGTTTTTTTAGGGATACTGGCTTTCCATTTTCTCTGACAGGGGCAGGCTGCCTTCAGCCTTGGAGGTGAGGTGCACTGTTACAGTGTTGCTGTAAATGCTCAGTGTTGTGGACTGTGCTTTCTGCCCTGCAGACCCATCTGACCTTTGGCAAGGAGTTCACTGAAGCAGTTGAAATGAAGCAAGTGGCCCAGCAAGAAGCAGAACGAGCCAGGTTCATTGTGGAAAAGGTACTTTATTCTTCTGAGAAACTTTGGCTTGGAAGTGGTTTCTGGTATCTCTGTCACTTCGTCTCACAATGAATGTTCGATTCACCTGCCCAGGAGACCGGACAGGTGAATGACAGATGTCAGTCAGGGTCATAATGCTAATACAGTTCTCAGCTCTGGCACACTGTTGTTGGATAGGTAAAGCCTAAGGTTATGTGGTTTTTCTGCATGGATGAAACAGAGGACACACTCATGGGGAAATGTCATTTGTAAATGGGGTTCAAGGCTGAGATTTGCAACCCAGGTGATCCAGCTCCTTGTGAACTTTGAGTGGGTGGCTGAAGCTTTCCATGGTGTTTGATATTATGAGCATGGGGCCTGTGTCCTAGGAGTGTTACTAATTGCATGTGAGACTGTAATCTCACATCAACAACCCAAGATCTCAATGAGGAGCCTGAAATAAATTCATGTAAAAGTATCTCAGCAGAGTTGCAAACACGTGCCTGTTGAGATCGCAAGAACCTGAAACTACACCCAAACTTCATCTTGTGGATGCAGTAAAAGGCATATAATCAGCCAGGGTGATTAAACAGTAGAAGAGTTCTTCTGACCCTGGTTTTAGCTCCACTGATGAAGATCTCAAATCTTTCTTAGACAGCTTTCCACCAGGAGTGCCCTTAGGTGGATTGATGGTTCAGGAGGTTAAGATGAGGCAATTTCAAGATTTTTAAACCTCTCCTTCACCCTAAGCAAAAAAAAAAAAAAAAAAAAAAACAAACTTGAAGGTAAAACCACCTTCTATTTTAGCTCTTTTAAGTCTCCTTCTGGGGAAAAGAGCAGTAGGGTGGTGAAGTGGGAATTTATACTTTAAACATGACAGTAACATCCTCCTTCTGTTTTGGTCTTGTTTTGTTGCTCATTTTAATTCTCATCTGTTCCCTTGCAGGCTGAGCAGCAGAAGAAAGCAGCAGTCATCTCTGCTGAAGGAGATTCAAAAGCAGCTGAGCTGATTGCCAACTCACTAGCCACTGCAGGCGATGGCTTAATTGAGCTACGCAAGCTGGAGGCTGCTGAAGACATTGCTTACCAGCTCTCACGGTCCCGCAACATCACCTACTTGCCCTCTGGACAGTCTGTGCTCCTCCAGTTGCCACAGTGAACCTGGCTCTTCAGCCATAGCTAACCTGATCACCTTTACCTATCAGATCAACTCCTTACAAAAGAATCTTTGCATTTTCCTGATTGGGTAAAAGCAGGGAAATTAAAATTCAAGTGATTTTTGGATTCTTAAATAAAACTGAACGCTCTTCAGAACAGACCTGTGTGCCTCCCCTGTATGGTCAGACTAGTGGCTCCACTGACCGTTAATTAAGCTAAGTTTGAGAATTGCCCCATTTCAGGAAGCTTGAGTAAAGGAGTGGTTTTCTTCTGTTTGTTCCTGGCACAAACAGCAGCGTGGTGACTCCCAGAACACAAGAGTGCTTGTATCAGGTGTCCCACTG
This sequence comes from Penelope pileata, assembly GCA_013396635.1. Taxonomy (NCBI): domain Eukaryota; kingdom Metazoa; phylum Chordata; class Aves; order Galliformes; family Cracidae; genus Penelope; species Penelope pileata. The sequence goes on from WBMW01005163.1 coordinate 199,701, forward strand.
ATGCTCAGTGCCTTTAGGCTAGCTGAGCGGGATTGTTACAGAGCTGCAGGTCCTGGACTATGGACAGAGGTGCTCAGGGCTTGCTCTTCAGACAAATCAGTGCTTTTTCAGGTGTCAAGAGAGAGTACGAGGGCACCTTGGATATGTAGTGGCATTGCTGTGTCTGTGTGAACAATGGCAGATGCAAGAACAGAGTGGATTGTGACTAGGGATGAGAATAGCAGACAATCACCTTATGCAGTAGATGGATTTCAGGCATGGTGGAGAAGATAGTTCTGTAGGAATTTCCTTTTAAATGCATGCTGGACATCTTCACTTCTTCCCACTTTGCACACTGATCTGTTCTCTGCCACTTGTCCTGTTGTGTAGCATCAATTCTTTCACCAAGGTCAGTGGATGTGGCAGTTGGTCTCTTTCTAAACAAAAGTGAGGACATATGAGGTTACCTTTTTCAGAAGACAAAACAAATAAATTGAAGAAGGGATGAGGCTGGCAGCCAGGCTGCTCTCCCACCAGATGGCAGCAGCAATTCTGCTCTGTGTGCATGGAGGGTGGTGGGGACCAAGGTGTGCCTCAGCCTGTTAGGTGAGGTCACCCTGGCCTGGGTAGAGGATGCATGGAGCAGACTTGGACAACGGCACACACAACAGTGCACAGTGTCCAGACAAGGGAGAAAAAAAGCTGTTTGACAGGCAGTGCTGCTCAGGAAGGCAGGTACAAGTGTTTGCTTCTTGTACCAGGCTGTGCTGGTAAAACTCTGATGACCATCTGACTTTGTATTGAGCATCTCTGCTCCCATCTCCAGGTTTTAACCCCTCTAACCTACAGCAACATATTGAAATATGTAAATGCCTGTCTCCCATGCTAACTTTGGTTCCAGAGTGGCTTGGATTTGCAGTGTGTCTCCCTGCAGCCCTTTCAGTGTTCCTCCTGTGCTCCTTTCCTACCCTTGAAGGCCCTCCCTAGCGCAGTACTAATTCAGGGTGGACAGGAGTAACAGAGTCATCTAGGCTTTACTTCAGTGGCACAAGTTGCTTTAGCTTGACCTTAAGAAACAGAATCAAGGGTTTGGATCCAAGCCACCAGCATGATGAATTCATACTGGAGGACTCCAGTGTTGGTAAAAGCTTGGCATTATTCTGAAGGCCTGCAGTTACTTGGCACCACAGCAGTTACAGTAATGGCAGCACACTAATCACTTGTATTTCTCTGAACGCAGCCCAAATACTAGGCTATGAGAACCTGGTTTTGGATAAGGTCTGCTATTCGTGGGCAACATGAGACCTGCTGGGGATGCTTCAGGGCCCTGAAAGAGAAGCAGAACTGCCAGAATGCATCTCCCACTTTAGACCAAAGAGCAGCATTTGGCTTCTACCTTCACACATCAAAGCCTTACAATTCACGGTGAAATCTCCCAGCCCATCCCACTCTGTCTTGGCTGCAAACTTCCAAAGAAGTTGGGGGGAGTTCTTCCCTCCCTTTCCCCCAGGAGACTTGGCTTTACTACTTCTTCCTTTCATGCTAGTGGAAGAGCTCAGCTTTGCACTAACCACAGCAGCTGGGCTAGCCCCCTAGCAACACTGAGACCAGCCAAACAAGCTTTTGTTCATGATAAACAAACAGGAAACTGCCTGATTTCCTCTGTGTTCACCCTCTCTCTTCCTATTTAACAGATAACCAACCTATCTGAATTGTGAGGAGAGCAAAAGAAACCACATGGACAGGTACTCTGGTGCAGTTGTAACTTGCAGAATGTTTTTTTGCAGAGGAATGGGCATCTACCCAATAGCTGCTAATATATCAGAGCTGCTGAAGCTTCTCTAGGTAAGGGAACTCCTGGAGTTTATGATACTTTGTACCCTGCAGCAAGCTGGCAGCATGTCTGAAGTGGTTAGAATAAGGAATAGGGAGGAGTTTCCTTATTGCTTCCTTTGTGCTGTTTATATCCACATGGATCAAGTAGAAAATGCCTGTCTCAAAATGCAGAGAATGGTGGGGGGAAACACTTGTGGAAGTAGGTAGGAAGTGTATAGTTGCCTAAGCCAGGCTGGAGCTCAGCTGGACTGAGAGATGGAGAACAACTCTTAGGGCCAAACTTGCTTTAATTATTCCTTGCCAGGCACTAAGTAGCACTGAGGGCAGAGGGTACCCAATGAGCTCCACTGCTGCTGTAAAAATAGAATTTGAGATTCCCTACACTGGATCTGCACACAATGCTGATCTGGACTACATCAGAAACCTTCAGTGAGTTCCCCTTGACCTCTGATCTGACAAGCCAAAACCATGCTTAAGCATGGAAAATGGGGAAAATTGCATCCCAAACTAAGCTGCTGGAGGGCAGTGGAGAATGAGTCAGTGTGAGATGCCAGTTGCAAGATGTGCTCATGTCCCCCCAAGCTGGCAGAAGCAGCAAGGCAGGAAGGGCAGGAGGAGGCTAGGCAAGAATGTGTGCAGGATGCTTCTGAAGCAGTAGGTTAAAAATACACATCAGATGCAAGGACAGGAAGGAAGCAAAGGTTAAGCCTGAGCAAGGTAAGTCCATCTCAGAGACATTAACTCAAACATGACATTCATAGGGGTGAGTCTCACAGCTTCTGCAAAGCTGGTAAATACTGCTCTATTCAGGCAATTGTTTCCTCCCAAACACAGCTTTTAATGGATGCTTTTCAAACCCAGAGGGATGTTTCTACACAAAAAGCTAGACTAGAATAGTAGGTGTGAGTGGAAAGGACTGTAGTTAAACCAGTTTCTTCCTCACCAGCAAATGTATAATGGACCTGAACTGGCACTGCTTTGGTAGGGGGTTAATTCTGAACAGAGGTGCTCTTAACACATGAACAGAAGCATCCCCTCAGCCTGGTATGGTGATGTTTAGGTTTAACAGTTACTCCAGCACAAATGATAAAACTTAACTTAGGTAAAGGTCGTGGTACCAAGGCTGCTGGAGTTCAAGAAGTGCCTGGACAACACACCCAGACTCCTAAGTGAGTGGAGTTAGGAGTTGCACTCAATCTTTGTATGGCTGCTCTGCCCACATCCTGCCACTCTCAAGGTCTGATCAAGGGCATGAGGAGATGCTGGTGGGTGTTAACTCTACACTATTATTTGGAGGCAGATTATCTCTAATTGTGGCCTTACATTGAACTAGTAAAAGAGAAGGGAGAGTGGGAACAGGAATTTCCTCTGTTTGATCTTCTACTCTGCTCTGATAGAGCCTCAAAGCCCAACGCTCAGCGTGGGGGTTGGTTCCCTCAGAGAGTGTAGGGCTTCCTGTGACAAGAGCTAGCAGGAAAAGCCCTTTGTTTTCCTTTTGTTTCCTTTCCCATTGCTTAAGGGGATCCTGAATCCTGCAAGACATAGCAGGATACCTAAAAGTTAAAGTGTTAGTCCAAGAGGCAACTGGTCAGGTTGCAACCCAGATCAGCAAGGTGTCAGCACCCCTGTCCTTGCCCAAGTTTCTCCTCTCACTCTTGAGCAGCACCTAGCTCCAAGGGAGTTTCCTTTCTGAGGAAGGAGAAGGATTCCCACTTGCAACTGCGTTCTTTCAAGGTCCTCAATGCTGAGTTCAGGCTGTTTCCAAAACAGAACTGTTACGATGTGGTGGCCTCAGCAGAACAGCAGGTTTGTGGAGAAGGGCTAGTGCTGTTCCACCCTGCTGTGCTTGGTGCCAGCCCTGTCACCAGCACCAACAAGCCATCAGGATTCACCTCTGTGTGGAAATAGTGAGTGGGACAGAAGGAAGGCAGCCCATCTCCCTGCTGCCTGTAGGAAGAAAGAATGCTAGGAGGGCTGAAAGACATAAAATAACCAGAGCAGTCAATACATAGATTGCCCAGGAACACCCAGCTGTGCAAATCCAACAAGCTGGCCCATGCCACAAGAAAATTAACCATTGATAAACATAGGAACTAACCTCTGTTCGATTTTTCCCCTTCCCACACTGTGCTGCAGCTGGAGCTAGTGGCTATCCCCACCAAAGAGCTAGATGCATCTCAACAGCACTCTTATTCATCAGATTTGCTTTCTCAGCAAATCTAGAATATCCATTCCTATAGAAAAAACACAGGTGGGTGACACTGTGTTCTGGTGTGTCAAAAGCCCTTGGTCCTGTGAGTTCTCATACTATTGTAGTCTTTTTATTTTTAATCCTGGAAGGGCTTAAGCTGCTTAACAAAAAAAAAAAATCTGGCTTCCAGCAAGGATTTCACTTAAGAGTTGTATTGCTGTACTTCTGGAGTGAGCTGCAAACAGCTGCTTGCTGAAACAGTGCTGCAGTTTAAGGCAGGAAATGAAGATCTGTATCACCTGTTCCCGGCACTGCAGGCAGTGAGGAGGATGTGTGAGGGCATTTCCCATACTGGTTATACTCTAAACAGAAGGGAAATGCCAGAGAGAATAGGCAAGGGAGCCAGAGCATCTTACTGAGCAGTGAACAAGATGAATAAGTTTGCCTCTAGAAGTTATACAACAGCATGAAGGGAAGGCAGAGATGACAGCAAGGAAATCAGAGGGCTGATAAGGATCTGTGGCTGTGAGGCAGGCGTGTGCTAGGGAGCAGATGATGTGCAAGCAGAGATGTGGGACTGTTCCTGCATTTTGTTTGTTTCCCTCTACCTGGCTGACATGTCTCTTCATGTCAAAAGCTAGATCAAAGAGAGGGATGTAAATAGCTGAAGGGAGTCCTTGTGGGAAAAGGGCTGAGCGTTGCAGCCAACCACTCAGATGGATCCCTCCCTGGGAGCCAGCATGAGGATGTCACTCTCCATTAGCCAAGCAGCCAGGGAAGAAAGTGTGCAACTGCAGGGTGCCCTGGGCGTTCAGGAGCCAAATCACACAGTGAGGCTTGGAAGAGTCAGTCCTCTCTGCCACAGCCTCTTCCCCAACACAGATGCTGAAGCTATAAAGCAGGGCAGTAAGGACAAGCACTTTGTTGTCCTGTTCGAAGTCTGACAGTCCAAGAATACTTGCACTTGATCCCCTCCCTCTGCAGAGTCCTAGTGCCTGCTGAGAAAGAGGAACTTAACATTTCCTCTTAATCTCTGTACAACTTGTATTTGCAGGAAAAGAAATCATCTTTGTTGGCATCACCTGAAACTGAGGACACAGAGCACCTTTTACAGGAAACATCTCTGCAATCCTCAATGTAAGGGAACCTCATGCCATAGGTTCAGGGTTAGGAAGCCAAGTTAGAAAACCACAGACACAGATAACATCAGGGAAGGGGGAAGCAGCAAAACAAACTGGAAGACTAAATGTTCTTCCCATACACTGGAGAGAAAACTCACCAAGGCACTGACCTACTCTTGTCCCACGATCAGACACCAGCAGTGGCTGTGCCTTTGTACAGATATTGAAATAGTTGGTGGCTCCACTCCTCACCTGTGCTCTTTTGGAGCAGTGTTCACTGCTTTCCAAGGTCCCTCAGTTATCCCTCTGATAAAAATTTCATATTTGGAAGTGTCTCTGTGACTCACCGCTGTCTTGTTCATTCACCTGCCATGAAAAAGGTCCCCAGCATTTCTCTTCCTGCCCTTTCCAAAGTCTGAAATTCAGTTTCATGGCATCCCTCACCTATACACAATTAAGCAACAGCAGCACCACACATGCCCCAACATTCTCTCTTTATTTTTTCCTTCAAAGAGCTGCATTGCACAAGGGTGTGGGGCTGAGAGCTGGAGCAACAATGAGATCTCAAGCCCAGTGTCTCTCTCCCCTGGCTACCCCTTCCCCCTCCAGCTATACACAGCCACTGCAGAGATGAGAACAGCCTGGGGCCTGCTCCGAGCTGAGCCTGCCAGAAATAGCTCCCATGGGGCTGGCCTGAGCAAAGTGTGCTGTGCTCTGCCCCTTTCCCATGCCCACACAGCAGGGGTTGCTGGGGCAAGGAAGAAAGCTGGCAGGAGGCTGGAACCAGATGATCTTTAAGGTCCAACTTCCAACTCAAGCCATTCAGATTCTGATCCCACCATGGAGCTTCCCAGGCATATGCTGCCCCTTTTAATTTCATTGTGAACTTTGAGAGTTCCAACCCCTGCTCTGCACAGGGAGCTCAAAGCTGGGTTTTGTGTTCAGTAATCAAGAATGGGTCAAACACAGTGGCAGGTAGAGTTTCAGTGGGCAGCTTATTTTTTTTTGCAGAACCTCAAATTAAATACCCTACACTGTTAGGGGAGCATTAGCAGCAAACAGCAGATGAGGAAACAAACCACAGGTGAAGTAAGGGCTGTGTGCTAAAAGATTTAAAAAGCGGATTATGGCAGGGATGTGAGCCTGAACACAGGCAGGAGGGAGTCAAAGCTCCACAGCACAGAATTCCTGAAGTCCCCAGGACGCAGCTAAAGGCTTCCAACAGGCTGCTGCCCTTCCCCCTTTTCCTGTTTCTGCTACTCTGGCTAATTCTTTTGCTGCCGCCAAACCCAAACCACAGCAGTGCTCTTCCCTCCTACACAGCACTCAGAAGTGGTTTTTGGGGCTACGGAGGAGGCACTGCAGCTCCTGGGGGAGCACTGTGCCCACCTGGAAAGCAGCAGCCCTGACCCCTCGGCTTTTGGGGGGCCCCGTACCTGCCACAGGCAGCGAGCTCCAGCAACAACATGCATTTTTAGAGCTTCTTGCCACATCTCTCCCTCACACAGCACACTCAGGCCCTGCAGGTGGGTGCAATCAAGAAACCACAGCACAGAGTTCACCAGTTACAGTGTTTTAAAGGCAAGGGGAAGGCTGCAGCATACCCCAGCGATGGGGCTGGGCCAGACCGAAGCCCCGGGCCCCACAGCCCGCCGGTGCCCCGTTGACAGGACCCTTTGTAAGGCCTGACCCGGCTCCCACAGGGCCCTCCCAGGCATCCCCCGGCCCCTCGCAGGGCCGCTCTGCGAGGCGTTACCTCCCCCCTCCCCCATTACCTCCATCCCCGCGGCCCAGCACCGCCTCCAGCGCGGCCCTTCCTCCCCGGGGCTACGGGGGGCCTTCAGCAGAGCCACGGAGATGCCCGCGGGAGGGAGGCGTGGGCCGGGATGAAGCCACAGAGCGGGGAAGCGCTCGCCGCGGCTTGCCCGGCTCAGCTGACTGCAATTAGGGCGGCCTCTCTCATTACCTCAGCGGAGTAACGGTCGCCCCGGCCGCGGGCAGCCGGCGCCGGGCCCCTCCTTCCGGCGCGCGCGCCTCACCTGAGCCCCGCGGGGCGCATGGCGCATGCGCACAGCTCCCCTTACCCCTGCGCCTCACCTGCGCTGAGATGAATACAGAGGGGGGGAACAGCCGCCCGACGGCGCATGCGCACTGCGCGCTCGCTCACCCTCCCCTCAGCCTATGGGTGTCTCCCCCCGCGCGCGCGTGAGTGAACGCGCGCGCTCCCCCCCTCTCCGCCCG
>WBMW01005163.1:207187-257539 GCA_013396635.1 Penelope pileata
TGGGGGCGGCCCGGGCGGTGCTGCCGGGGCCGGGGGTGGGCACGGCGCTGGGAGGGGGCTTGGCACCTGCTGGGGGGAGAGCTGGAGCGGGGGGGTATGGCAGCACTTGGGCTGCCCCCTCCGCGGCTTTGTGCCCTCGCAGCCGCCCCGGGGGTGGTGGTGTGGAGCTGCGGGGCCCTCCGCGTCCTCCTCGGCGCTGGCAATGGTGTCCCCACCGCGGGAGTGCTGAGGGGAAGAGCGCTGCCGAAATGCACCCACTCCCTCCTGGGCCTGCAGTTGTCATTGGGTCGGTGGGGAGCTGGGATGTGGGCTTCCCCAGGAGCTGTGTGGGTGCGAGCAGGGAACTAACATGCTTTTCCTCAGCTGTTTGCTTAGGTGTTGTCTTCTCCTCAAGGCCAGGCTGGATGGGCCCTGAGCTGGTGGAGGGCACCCAGCCCACGGCAGGGCTTGGGATTGGGTGATCTTTAAGGTCCTTTCCAACCTGAGCCATTCTGTGATTCTCATGCTCTCAGCACATAGGTTGTAGGGTGCGTGTCCCAGCATTTTGGGGTTTGTTTTGCTTTTTTTGCTGTGAATGTTTCAGTAGAGGCATTGGTTAGAATGAAAAATACATGCTTCAAGGTAACATTTCCCTTTTAGTTTCAATGGTGTTATGTCAGTATCTTCTGTAGTCATTGCTGAGTTTTGGCAGCTTGTGCAGTAGAGGTGATTTGAGTCAGAGAGAAGTGCTGGATGCACAAAAGATGCGAGGAACACATGGTTTTATCTTTTCAGGGGGTGGTTTGAGCTGTATTGTTCTAGGAATGGCAACTGGCACACGCTCTGGCAGCAGTGTATGGGGTGAATCAAGAGAATGGTGGTGGGGAGTGTGTGCAAGATGAAGAAAGGAGCTGCAGCAGGAGCAGCTGAGTATGGCACTGTGCTGAGCACAAGCTGGGCACTCCTCCTCCTGCTGAGGCAGTTTGGAGGTGTTAGCAAAATGCATATCACGGGTGCAGGACTCTAGGCAACTTGTGTGGTTAAAATGCTGTGGATTTCAAAATCTCAGATAAAAAGGAACTAATATCTGTTGGTTGCAGATAATTTGCTTCCTTTACGTGGGTCAGCTGTTATCACTTGTTCCTATTTGAAACACCTTTCTACCTGCACATAAGATGCGTTTTTTGCTGCTTTTTAAAGATAAATCTATGAATTAAGTCCTTGCCCCGGGCAGCCAACCCTCAAGCTTAGATACTGATAATAGAGCTGGGATGTAAACTCTCAGTGTAAATATGTAGTCGAGGGATAGAGATTTTGAAAGCCTTTTCAGAAAGGATATGTTTTGAAAGAGGGGTGCCAAATCATGAAGGGTTTTTATTTTCCTAACCAAGCAATTGTATGTAACTGTCTGAGACTTAAAATTTTATTTATGATTCTGTCCAGTGTTTGGTGGGTTTGGTGTTCATGGGTGCTTCATTGAGTTGCAGAATAGATTTTGTGTTTGGTAAGATAAAATGATTTAACTTAGCATTTTGTTTTAATTTAAAAAAACTCAAATATTTACATGATCAAAAGAGACTGTCATCACAGACTTGTTCATTTGTCTTAAAGGACTTCATTGGTTATATTATTTCTTGTTTAATACAGTCACAGAAAGCCTTTGGCAGATGTTTTCTGGAGACTGACTTCTTCAGTTTTCTGTGAATGTTTAGGTGTGTACAGAAGCTAGATTAGAAAAAGCTGTGGGGTTCTGCAGCAAGTGCAAGGTACTGGGATGTTGTGGTTTTGCTCTTGTTGCTAGAATAACAGAACATAAAGATTTCAGACAGAGAGGTGCAATTTCATCTAAAGGTGAGAAGTCTCTGCACAAAAAACTGTTTGTAGGCTGGAAATACTTCATGTAGTGCAACCATACCCGGAGCATAAGGTGTCCCTGTAAGAACTGCTTAGGAAGAGTCCTTTGAGTGTATACAACTGCATGAAATCTGTATTTTCAGCAAACAAGATCACATCTTCTGTTCTGGGTATCACGTGCTGCATCAGTGCCCGCTGGAAGAGCGGTGTACCAGCATATCTGAGATATGCATACACATAGTTACGGTGGTTACAAAAGTACGTGTCATCAGTGACCTACTTCTGGGGCACCATACGGTGTGCCTTATCAGAGAATAAACCTTCTAACTCCACCAAAAAGGAGAGAGACAACTGGGAGAATGTGGCAATCAGTTGAGAAAGGTTGGTGTGTTCTCCCCAGCCTGACGCTGTGGGTTATTAGTGTGTTAAGATGTTGTATAACCTTTCTCTTGGTTAAATTCCTGCAGTACAAAACAGCTGATCTTTTAATGTATTCTGCTATAAAACAGCCCCTCTCTCGACAGCATCCAGATCTTGTCTTCTAAATGGAAGATTAAGCAAATTTTAAGAGCACACAATTGATTTAAAAAAAGTTCTTATTAGTTTTTTGCTACATCTTTGCTATTTGTCTTTTCAGAGTCTCATAGTACAGGAAAGGGGGAGACCCCCACAGTAGGTAGAAAAATTGTGGGTTCTTATGTGGAGGTCATTTTATTATCATGCAGTTATACACTTTAAATATTAATGCAAAGCAGTGTAGCAGATGCTGCCTGCAGTTGACATTACCCTCCAATGTTTTGAGCTTGTTCAAGCTGAGGAAGCGTGGCTGAATTATTTTGGTGTTTTCCATCAGGATGTGTAGTTTTTAACCTGTTGTTTTTGTGGGTCAGAAAGCCTAAATTGCAACTATTTCCACTGCAAATATTAGCTTTACAAATTTTAAAAACTTTGCAGTAATTCCTTTGTTGTATCAAAAGCCTAAAGAGCTGTTCTCTTAACTTACAAGGATGTTTTGTGTAGAAGTTTCAGATTTTATGCCTTTAAGAACATTTTAATAAAAACATGATTTAGCCTTGAAGTTGCAAACTCTTATTTACGCTCAGTTATAAGGGTGTTTAAACCAATTCTGCACTACCTCAGGTCTTTAAAGCATCTTCATTTTCAATATTTTGGGAAGTGGGTGGGATTTGCTTGTAGCTCTTGAGCAGAACTCAGGTAGATCCCATAACTGTTAGAAGCACAAGAGGCAGACTTTCCGAGTCCACTTGAAACATACATATAACCTAAACCTGCAGCACATCATTTCCAAATGAGCTTTGCAAAAGCTTTGTTTTCCAAGTGACTTTAAATTGGTGATTTTTTAAAATTGCTCCTCCCTCCTGAAGAACAATTGCATGGGGAGTGAAACTGGCAGCAGCTCTGGTGCCAGCAGCTTAAACTCATTAACGCAAGCAGCTTGCATTAGTTTCCTTGACACTTTCAGACACCCTTCCCTGAGGAGGTTTCAGACTGGTAGTTTTCACTCAAGAGAAACATTTTGCTATGCTAAGCAGCTACCAGCACTTGTATGCCCTATGCTCTCGCTTGTGTATTTTTCTGAGTTTTGAAAGTTGATTCTTTCTGTGAAAAAGTGATTTTAGAAATGTTATATGGAAATAAAGAGTTGGCCTGCTTGAAGATAGATCACTGGAATTAGGACCCATATGAAGACATTTGGGACAAAACGTGTTAAGCCAACTTCATCCTGCTCAGGTACTAAATATTATCAAATATAAAGTTTTTCAACTGGAATTTTGGAGGAATATTTGTGGTACCGCTATGAAATCAGATGGCCTGGTAGGATAGCACAGTAGGAAATCCCATGAGACTTTTCTAGTTTCATTTATTTACACAGGTAGAAAGTTTTATAGCTGAAAATTTACAGACAAGCATCCATTGATCCATGTATGTTCTTTTATGGGAATTTGGTGCACAAAAAGTTGCAAATGTTTGAGTTGGAGCATAGCTGAATCCTGCAGGTGCAGAAAGCTGAGTGCAGCTTGACTTCTGTGTCTGATGAAAGACTGAAAATCCGTTCTGAACTCTGTATTATTTGGAAGCTGTGCTTATTTGAACCTTTTTAGTGCTTATGTAATGCAAGGAAATTTATGGAATATTTCTTGGTAGTGCTGTGTGAATACAAATTGCATATGGTAAAAAATGTTTTAGTGGTAGAAGGCAAGCTGTTTCTAACCCAAAGCCTGATTGCTGCTAGTGGCTGGTATCCTAACACGGGGTAGGTACTGCCAGCTTCTGTGGTCACTCGTATTTTTGGCCACTTGCTGTGAGCAGTGTTTGTGATTTCAGTGATGTAGGTATTGTTTGCTGTATGTATTTTCAGGAAGCAGCTCTCCTCCTTCTCACAATTCTGTAGGTCTTTTGGTTCTGTCCTTTCTACTGTACTGTTTTATACAGTGAAGGGAGCTCTTCCCTTAATTCTTGTAATTTTTCTTTTATATTTCTTTTTTTCCCCCACAGGCTAGCAAATTTGAGGTATTTCTCATAGAAATGATGAGATCAGATAGGTTACAATTCCTCTGTTTTGTATTCTTCCTTGCTGTAAGAAGTTCTCTGCATTCCCTGTTAAATGATGCTCTCTGGGCTTAGATTTCACATTTTAACTGCATGTCACTGAGGGACTTCAGTTGGGAAAGGTATGACTTGCACTGTGACATCAGTAGGCTTGACATGAACGTGCAAGTTGTGATGTAGATGGGATTTCAGAAGTCTTTAGCAGCAACAGAAACTTATCCTAAAATATTTTCATCACCCATGTCATGTAATAGGAAAAACATTTGCTGTGAAAACTCTAGTTAGCTTTATCGTAACGTGCATATCTTGAATCATTCATTTCACACTTCCTGACTGCAGGCCAAAATCTATTGGGAGTGAGATACCATCCTGATTGCAGTTTGAAAGTCTGAGAAAAATTATGCACTGAGTTTAATTGCATCTTTTTGCTTGGCAGTTTTGTTTACACATGCACCTTGCTGCGCTTTCCCTCCAGCTGAACCTTTCTCAACTGATCCCAGATCTTCTGTTTCCATGTTTAGTGTCCCCTCTTCTTGTTCTTTCTTTATTGCAGTGCTTTCTACTGCCTTTTCCTAAACCCTGAAACTTGCTGGCTGCTATAAAGACAGCATCTCCGTTGCTGAAACTTGGAATTCTTGTGCTATGGAGCAGGGACAGAGCTCAGACCTCTGCAAAGATGTAGATGTGACTTGAAGCCTTCAATTCTGACCCTGCTGTTCTTCGAAGATAAATCTGTGGTTTTAGGTAATATACTAGTAAGAAGAGAGAACTCAGAACATTTTTATAATCATTAGGCCTTGGAACTCATTTTTGAGAACTGGAGCTACACAAAGGCTGAAGTCATTAGAGAAAAATTCCTGTTTGCTACAGGCTTTGAAAAAGCATTATTTTTTCAACATAAATTCGTAAGCATCATCCTCAGATTTATTCCTCAGATTTCTTGTTGTGCTTCTGGTTCTCATCCCTTGCTGTTTTATGGACATTGAAAGCCAGATTGCACCTGTAGAACAAATGGATTTTGTGAAGCAAAATCTTTTAATGGATGATAGTACTCACGTGGGTGCACAGTGAGCTTGGTTCACTGATCCAGCTGGAAACAAACCCCCAGGAATGATTATTTTTCACACTTGTTTCCAAAGACATCTCTCCTTGCAACGGTAAGAGTGCCAGTGCTGGCACAGAAACAGGAGAAGAGGGTACTGCCTCCTTTGGCTGTCCCACAGACTTAGATCAGATTAAAATAACCAAGTAACTTTGACCTTAACGTGGTTATTGTCCTCACTTCACCCAGAGGGAAATGTATCACAGAGCAGAGATAAGGTGTATGGAATTGAATAAGGATGTAGAGGAAGAACTGGGAATCAAATCTGCTGTTTCACTGGAGAAAGCATTTATGCTTGAGAATTGCAGCTGTCAAACATGAAGGTTGAGGTGGAGTGCTCCATGGTGCAGTGTTTTGATCACACCTTCAGGTGAATGTAGGCTGAATGCCTTCTTATCCCCATGTCTGGCTCTGTGAGTGTCTCCAGCCCTTCGTGTCATTTCTGCTTGCAAAGGTAGGACTCCTGCAAATAGGAGCTTCTGTTGAAGTATCATTCCTCAGTTAGGGTTTGTTGGAAGCTGATAAAATCGTGTGATGTTAAAGGTTCTTTGTTAAATTATGTCAATATTTTAAAAGCAAGACTGTATGTTTTTCCAAACATTGACTTTGTGCATCTAAAACAAACAGTGCCCAGTGTTTCAGAGGATTCAGTAGCCCAAAACAAGAGTAATTGGTAATGTAAGATTCTGTACCGAGCAGTTATTCAGGGCTTAGAGGAGCACTGTGACATTGTGCAAGAAGAAACACATACAGTGGTATAGTTTTAGTATTGACACGTTCAGTTTGTCAACACTAGCTTGCCTGAATGTCTCAGCAGTGATGCCAGGACAGCAGTTCTGGTGGCTGTGCCTGCACGAACACAGCTCTCTGCTTTGTATTAACCAGGAGGTTCAATAGAGAGGTTTGAGTAGAGTTTGGCAATTCAGTAGTTAAAATGCTGCTGGAAGTCATGAAACTGGGAGACTGCAGGCAAATGCAGATGTATTTTTTTGTGGACAGTTTGAAAGAGGATGTTAAGAAAAGCCCAGGTAAGGAAAAGCTCCTTGTGATGGTAATTCCCTGTGAGCACAGCATTTACCAGTGGGAGAGACAGACAGGTGGGACCTGCTCCCCATCTGCTGCTGTGCAGAGGAAGCTGTGCAGCATTTTGGGGGACTTTACCACCTTATTGCTGATTCCAAAGTCAAAATTACTTAGTCTGTAAAGAGCAATAGATTTAAAATGCAGATTTAGACCTTATCTGTAAGTACGTTCCAACAATGTGAGAAAAACTTTCTTGAGAGAAAAATTCACTTCCATGAAGCCAAAGCTTTTGCTATTGAAACATTTTTTTCCATCACATATCACTCTCAGCCAAGTTCCAAAATACTTAGCAGATTTTTTTTTTAACGAGATCAACTGGTAGACTAGAAGTGAGTTTTTTTTTTTTAAATAAAACTAGATTAGACAGACTCTGATGTGTGTGTAGCATCATGCTCTCAGCTCGGATGGGATTATTTTAAACATTCCATTAAAAGATAAATGATACAGGAGCACATGCTGTGTAGTATGGACTGATCAGCAAAAAATGTGTAAGCAAACAGCAGCATTACTGAACCTGTACGTGGGCTTCATCAAACTGAACCAGTCTGTGAAGTACAAAACTCATCTTCTTCATTCTGCACATTGCAAATATCTCTAGGGCTTGGGAAGCAAAGGGTTGAGTCTGTTCTGGGTTTAATTCTGGATGCAGGTATTCCTTAACATTTAGTATTTATTACTAACTTAGTGCTGTAATTCTAAGCTGAGCAAAAGCACCTTTCCTCTAGATAAATGTCCAGATGGAAGTTCCACTTGCCAACTTTACTTTGTGGACAGAGCGTTTACATTTTTTTAAACTCTCTCCACTGATCTCCATCCATCGATATGCTCAAAGGCACAGCTGCATACCTACTGCCACTTCTGTCACTCCTCACCCTCTGGGAGGAAAAATGCTAACTTTGGGAAACAAAAGCACAGATCTTGGTGACAGATTTCCTTTTTGTCTTTAGATCCCTGTGTTCGTAGCCTGTGTTGTTAGCGCCTTTATTCGCAGTCTCGTTAGTGGTGTTTGGTAAGAAGTATCATCGCTGGGCATCTCTGAAAATAAATGAGCAGTTGGAAACGTTAGTGGAGTTTTTATTAGTCTACAAGATATGCAAGCAGATAATGGCAAATGCAAACATCCTGACAAAAGCAAGAGTTTCTAAAGCAGAAAGGAATCTTGCTACTGCACAAGAAAGGCAGGCCAAAAAAAAAAAGTGGTTTGGAACAAAGGGCAGACTAATGGTGAAACAATTGCCTTTCAGTGTCGTGGCAGTTGTGTGGATTTGGGTGCATGTTTTGAGGAATGTACACGTTCAAAGGGGACAGATAATCTTGCTGTAATTAGTTATTACAGAAGAGTGATTAGCATGAAAGCTGTGTGTGCGTGTGTGAACTGCAGCTGAGGGGTGACTACCTGGGTTTGTTTTAATCTTGTTTTCTGGGGTTTTTTTTGCATTGAAAGAAATAGACAAGACTGATCTGAATAGGTTTGAGTACAAGAGAGTTCCTAATCCCATCACAAGCATTTAACTTCGATACATCTAAGGTAGCAGAAAGTAAAAAGACTTCTAATTTGAATGTATATCGTGCTTTCCTAGAACATCTTTCAAGGTAGTTTTGCCTAGAAAAATAAAAATGTTGAGGTCTGTGGCTGTCTAAAACTAGTTCCTAGCCACCAGAAAGCTTATTGCAAAAACGGAGAGATTATAATGCTGCTGGATGCTGAAATGGCAACCTCAGAAAGTATTTTCTGTGGGGATAATGCTTGAAAATATTCCAGATTCAGAGTTCTGGAAATCACTGGTTTGAAAGCCTTTGTCCCTCAAACCAGATTTCTAGATACAGCCAAATAATTCATCTTAAGGAATAGAACAAATCTGGAGGGTTTTTTTTTTATTCCAGCTTTTCTGTTTTGGCTGCAGGATGTTATATAAGGCATTTTCCTCAAGTTGGAAATGCAGTCTGCCTCATTTTTCCAGGAGGCTGTTAAATATTTAAAGGCAAAAAGACAGCTCCATACAGTGAAAATATGTTGCCTGCTGAGTTAGCGAGATACCTATCATAGATTATTTTAGGAATGGTTGAGAAAACCAAAAAAAAACTGCAAGATGAGACTGTCTGGATGCTGTCCTGCATCTTTGGCCTTTCCTCCACCATCCTGTCAAGCATACTTCTGCCCAACCTTTGCTTTGAGAACTGGGCAGTGTTTATTCACTCTCCATCTTTTGTTTCCTTGCCAAGAGTGCCTGCAATATTTTCAGTTACTGCCAGCACTGTTGTGCTGGTTGGGTTTCTTTTGTTTTATGATGTCTGAATAGCTTTAATTTCATCAAAATAGAAGCCACAGTGCCACGTGCGTTTTATATCTGATCCTTCATATGAGTGGATAGGAAAATCTTCAAGGGATTTCAGAGCTTGCAGTGAAAAGAAGAGGGCTGGAATTCTTGTTTTCACAACACAGTCCCAGGAATTCCTGTGTGAACACTGCTTCCAAACATCTGCTCGCCGTGTTAAACCGTATTCCCAACGTCAGTTGCCCAAAATGAACGTTCTGATGCAGCAGATAGGATCACTCTTCTCCACTTTCCTTTGTGGCTTTTACTGAGTGCTGAGCCTATTACAGATACCATCTCTTAGGTGGGTATTACTGATGGCAAAATAGCTGCCTGCAGTCTTTTATTCTGACATTAGGTGGGCAAAGACGGGCTTGAATACATCTAGAAATGCAAAAGCTGTGGCAGTGTGCTGTCTTGAGATACAATTCACAAGTTAGAAAGAACATATCTCCATTTTTTTTGCATATAAAGCGTCCGAGACGCACAAGAAAGGAGTGATTGTGTGCTGATCTAAATAATTCCCTCTTGTCCTGTAGTCCTGATTGCTCTCTGCTGACACGATGTGACTTGTACCAGATGTGGTTCACCATTAAGGGAGAATTACTGTGCCTGTGTGCTGCTCTGCTTCGTGCACCTGTTCTTCAAACTGTGCAAAGATACTGAAACTTTTCATGTGCTCTGAGATCTTACTGATGCATTGAAATGCACGACTGGAATGTTTGAGTTAAAGGCTTTCTTTCTGCATTACATCAGTTGTCATTTCTTGCTAATGTGCTGCTCAGAATTGACAGAAAAAAAAGAATTTGTTACGTAAGGATTTAATAAAGCAGAGTTACAGTGAGAATGTGTTAATATTTTGTTATTTTTAGGAAATATGCTGCAGAACTTTGTGTCAGGCAATGGAATTAGAGCTAAGTTGTGTCCATTAAATGAACACTGTATTTTTCTTACGCATTTTTATGTATTTCTGTCCTGTCATCTGATGAAATTGATGACATGAAATCGATTAATGGCTAACACTGAGTAGTGCAAATAGTTACAGAAGTGAAAAATCCCACTCCTGTTTACCTCTGCATCTGTACTTACCATTCACCTACAGCCTCTCAAACTAAACACAGTCATGCTTTCTTAATGTAGTGCTTTTCCTGTACCCAAATGAGGTCATTAATAGGTGTGAAAGTGTTTTACTTCAAATGATTTTGCTATGTTGAAAGGCTTGAGCCTTTCAGTATTCTCAATTCACAGTATTTAGCTGTCCTAGAGATTCCTACCTGTTGAATTAACTTTGACCCAACCT
Organism: Penelope pileata; assembly: GCA_013396635.1. Lineage (NCBI taxonomy): Eukaryota > Metazoa > Chordata > Aves > Galliformes > Cracidae > Penelope > Penelope pileata. Next base: position 217,392 of record WBMW01005163.1, read on the forward strand.
CAGGAGGCAGAGAAGCTGATGGCTCCAGTTTTAGTTTGAAATTTGGGTGATGCTCTGGCTGTGACACGTCCCAGGCACAGCATAGTGTTGGAACTGTATTCATTAATCCCCCCTACTATCACTGCCTTGCACCTGTTTCAAGTATACCTTCTTCAACCAATACTTGACTAGTTTGGAATTGGCATGTTAGCTTAAATAATGGAAATGATTTATTTATACGCATTTATTTCAATGCTTGCAAACTGCATGCAGCTCTGCTTGCCCCAGGCTGTGACGGAGCTGCTGGATTGCGGCTTCCACCAAAAGACATCCAAGATCCTCAGCACCTTCAGATTGTTAACCCATACACACATTGGTAATGATTTGTAAATTTAAGCATGGATTTTTATTTTTTAAACTAGTTTTCTGGCCCTTATGGTTATCTGGGAAGAGTGGGGAAATCTCCAGCTGTTAACTGAGTGATCTTAATGTCATCTGTGTCTGTTTGCATGGCACCCCTGAGCCTGCAGTACTTCTCCTAGGCATGCCAACCTATAGCAAAGTGAATTAGACCAGTGTCTGCCAGTTCTCAGATATAATACTGATAACTGAGCAGCAGTGAAACTGGTTTTTAAAAGAACCAATTGGCCAGGAGAGCGGGTCGTGGCTGGCTGGGAGTGCCCCCGAAGAGCCTTCCCATTCCTCTTCTGGGAGCCAACAGAAACAATCCAGGCAGAAAGAATGAGCAGTTAAGTGTACATCTGCGGAGCTGGCAGCCTGTTTATGATCTCAGGCAAACAGCTGTAGGCCATGCAGAGGTCAGGAGCTCACAGGGAGCCTTGATATGCAAGAGTGGCTGTGCTACCACTTTACTTACTAGGAAGGGTGGAATAAGCAGTATTTTTCTTTACGTTGGTGTCTGCTTTTGGTGGATGCTTGCCAGCATGCAAATCATACGTCCTTGACACAGATTGGACTAAAATCTGAGATAGCCAGGCTTTGAAGCTGCTCACTGTCAGAGCCCCTCGTCCAAGGACGTGTAATTAAAAGTCATTAACCTCTCAGAATATTGAACTTGGTGCGTACTGATCTCGAGGCATCTACTGAGTCAAAGTCGAGGCAGGCAATTGTGCTGGTGTTCTGTGTTAGAAACTGTTCTATTTTTAGTACAGAGGGCACGAAGCAATGTGTTTTTCTTCTGAAGTAGCAAAAGCACGATGTGAAGCGTTGGTCCCACATACACATGCTTCCTCCACCTACGTGTGTTTGTGCTTTTTTTCTGGGTGTGAGCTTTAGCATTCGTAGGTTTGCAAACATTTCTCATGATCTTGGGTTACTAAATGTTGCACGTTACCTCCCAAGTTCATTCTGTGCTCCCAGCAGTTATTCCTCAGTTTTATGTCTTGATCAGATTCTTCGAAAAATAACTTTAAAACTGCATATCCTGTTTACGTTTTAATCAGAACTTTTATTGCTTTCGTTTGTAGCACGGCTGAAATTCTCGTATTTGGGATCAGAAACTTGAGGAAAAACAAGTTGTGTTACAAGATTTGTTCACGATATTTAAGCTGCTGTCCCTCAGAACTGTCAGTCCTCCAACAGTGCATCGTTTGTGCTCAGTGTAGGAGGATTTTGCTTTCCCAGCTGTTGGCTGCTAAATAATTTTGTTCGAAAGTTGTGGGTCCCTTGAGGGTAGCAAGTGGTGCACTCAAAGTGAAAGTAGGTTACTGCTGCTGCACACTGAAGTGGTTTTAAGACCTGGTAGCTTTGATAACTCAGAATGTGCCTTTTTTTTTTTTNTCTTTTTTGAAGTGGTATTATGTTCATACAAAGTGGTTTATTATACAGAATATTCCCAAAATGAGCAGGGATGGCAGGATGTGTAAAGAGAATATTTCAACATTCAGTATTAGAGAGGAGGGAGAAGGTAAAACTTCCTTTTTCTGACAAGTTCTTTGCTTTTTCTGGTTATCTAGCAGCAGAATGTTGGTAGCCTTCCTGAATTACTCATGCGTTTTGTGAGAAATGCTTAATGAGCTGAGGAAATAATCAGGTGTGGTTTTCTACATGACGCAGTGATTTTTTTGGGCAGCTGAATAATTTATTAGATTTTGTCAAAGGAAAAGCCAAACAGTGGATTTCATCATGCCCACTGTTTTCTGAAGGCCTTCCTGGGTATGGGATTGTTAATTTTGGCTTGCAGTCACAACCAGCTTATTTCATTATTTACTACTATTTCCATCCCGACGTCACCTGTGATCGCACGCCAATGTTAACAGCCCCATCTCCGTGTATTTCCTGGCCCAGCTGGGGCTTGGCTCTCGTCCTCCTGCCTCTCACCTCTGGAGCAGGGACCCTGCTGGCATGGGGAGAGCATCCAGCCCAGAAGGCCAACCAGATCCTGGGCTGCATCAAGAGAAGCGTGGCCAGCAGGTCGAGGGAGGTGATTCTGCCCCTCTGCTCTGCTCTCCTGAGACCTCACCTGGAGTATTGTGTCCAGTGCTGGGGCCCCCAACACAAGAAGGATGTGGAGCTGTTGGAGCGGGTCCAGAGGAGGCCACGAGGATGCTCAGGGGGCTGGAGCACCTCCCCTACGAGGACAGGCTGAGAGAGTTAGGACTCTTCAGCCTGGAGAAGAGAAAGCTGCTGGGGGACCTGATAGCAGCCTTCCAGGACCTGAAGGGGCCTACAGGAAAGCTGGGGAGGGGCTTTTTACAAGGATAAGTAGTGACAGAACAAGGAGTAATGGTAGATTTAGACTAGATATAAGGAAGAAATTCTTCACTGTGAGGGTGGTGAGACACTGGAACAGGTTGCTCAGAGAAGTTGTGGATGCCCCCTCCCTGGAAGTATTCAAAGCCAGGCTGGATGGGGCATTGGGCAGCCTGGTCTGGTGGGAGGTGTCCTTGCCCATGGCAGAGGGGTTGGAACAAGATGATCTCTAAGATCCCTTCCAACCTGAACCATTCTATGATCCAGCAGCAGGAGCAGCTACTGGGGTGCTGCAGGGCTGTCTGCAGGGTGCTGTCTGCAGGGTGCTTGCTGAGTGCTTTTGGAAACACTGGAGAACTGTTCAAGAATGTGTTGAACTGACCACAGGCTTGTATTCAACCAAGTGCTTGTTGGTAGGGCACTCTTCCTAGTGTGTTATTTCACAAAGATGAGGGTGAGGTTCAGTCTTCAGGTTCATCTCCTGTTCATTTTGAAGGGGGAGATCCCTAGTGGCACAGTAAGGTTGAAACTGCAATATACACAAAATATGTTTGGAAGGAAGTTATTGCATTTGTAGTGTGGACAGTACTTTAACTCAGTACAAAGCAAAAGGAAATTATCATAAAAATCCGTGTCTGTATTACTGCTTCAGATTGGTTGGGTTTTATCACTGCTCCAAGAATAACAATAAAAATCAGGGTATAATTCTGCAAGGTCCAAACATTTTATACCGGTCTGCTGGATAGATTGTCTGGGGTTTGCAGCCTGGAACTCAAGGAGATTTTCAGACCCTGATAAAATGAATCCAGTTTTTTTTGTACTTAGCTTATGCTTATGTTAGGGACCTTCTCTATCATGTTTCATGGCTCTCTCAGATTCTCCTTGATGAACTTTTTCTGCACCCTGTAGTTGCAAGTCCTTTTTTTGTGGGCAGCTCTGACGTATTTCTGGCTTGATCCACACACAACCAAAAATCTTGGCTCAGTCTTGTAATCCTCTGTTACTAGAATGTAATTGTCCTGGTAAAAAATAAATGGGAGAGCTTGATTACTTGTATTCATTAGGGATCACGTGGTAATTTTTGCAAGAGGAAGTAATAGTGTCCTGGTCAAATTCCAACTTGGATAACTGCAAATGAAATGTCCGTGGGCAAACGTGGTATCAGTTGGCTGCTGCAGTGAGGAATAAATGGTTGGGGGAAGGGAGAAGGAGACAAAAGAATAAGGTGCCTTAAATCAAGAGGCTGTGAGGGATTTCTGAGATGGAAACAAGCAGGGAACACACTGTGCTTAACCTGATTCAGTGCTGCCAGTTGAAAATGTTTCCATTGAAATTCTTCATGCGTATCTACGTTAATGGAATGTTGTTTGGTATAAGAACTTGTTCGTGTGCCCACTTTGTGGGTAAGGGTGGGTTCACCGATGGAGGTACTGATGGAAACGAGGCATTTCTATGTAGGTGTACACTCATTTGATGGAGGGATGTGTGGGAGTAGTGCAGTGTCTTGCATCACTGCTCCGGTGTCCAGCAGGAACACAGAGCAGCACATTGGCTCAGCTTTGAGGCAGTGCTGGTGACCTTTGGCAGGTGGAGAGCGTTCATTTAGAAATTAATAGCATGCCTTGATGTCAGCTTCTTACAGGTCTAGTGGGCTCAGGCCCACATGGAAGGTGCATGTATTTGTACCTAACTCCCAGTTTTGCTTGAGACAGTGCTGTAGGGCAGTCCACCCACAGCAGATGCAGCTCATAGATGGTATACCGTGTGCTTTACTTCACTTGTACAAACTCAAAACAAAAGAATTTGCTGAGTGTTTTAGTGGTTTTTTTTTTTTAATTGACCTTATTTTCTCTGTTGTCTTTTATAGATAAAATGTTCAACAGCTCCTTGGCAACTTTCTTCAGAAGAATAATTACTACTGCTCGGCTCTTGCCATAATATCAGAATTCTGTGACCTACACATCAGTGCTAAACATCAGCAGAGAATCCTGTTTTGTTCCTTCTGTGTAGATGGAACAGACATCGGTCATGAGAACCCATCCTGATTTAAAGCTGCTTGCTTGGTTTTCTGGGATTAAAGGTGCTTAATGGATCAGGGCCCCCAAATGAGTCAAACAGCCAATTCTTGCCAACAGTTGGTTGAAAACTGTGCTGTGCATGTAGCAGGTATGGCGCAAGAGGACAGTCGCCGTGGTCAAGTGCCACCCACGTTTTATCATGGTGCCAGCCAGGAACTCGATCTGTCCACCAAAGTATACAAGAGGGAGTCAGGAAGTCCTTTCCCAGTGTTGGTGGACAGCAAAGGGAGCAAACCGCATCTCCATGAAAGAGAGGAGCAGCCGTATTTCAGGGAGAACAGATCAGTAGGAGAAGTCCGGGCTGTGAAAGAAGATAGAGAAAACTCTGACGACTCTGAGGAGGAGGAAGAGGAGGAAGATGAAGTGACTTACAAAAGGGAGCAGATTATAGTAGAGGTAAACCTTAACAACCAAACATTAAATGTATCAAAAGGGGAGAAGGGTGTCCCCTCCCAGTCCAAAGAGACTGCTGTTCTTAAGACCAGCAGTGAGGAAGAGGAGGGTGACAGTGGGGAAGAGGCCACTGAAGACAGTAATGATTATGAGGAAAATGAGAGGCAGAAGAAAAAAGAGAAAAGAGTGGAAAAAGTTAGTGTTGCACAAAGGAGAACAAGGAGAGCTGCATCTGCTGCAGCAGCCACAACTTCCCCATCACCCAGAACTACAAGGGGTCGTAGAAAGAGTGTGGAGCCCCCCAAGCGTAAGAAGAAAGCTGCAAAGGAGCCCAAGGCACCTGTGCAGAAATCAAAGTGTGAAGAGAAGGAGACTTTAACCTGTGAGAAGTGCCCCAGGGTGTTTAACACACGCTGGTACCTGGAGAAGCACATGAACGTCACTCACAGGCGCATGCAGATCTGCGACAAATGTGGGAAGAAATTTGTTCTAGAAAGTGAGCTGTCCCTTCACCAGCAAACAGACTGTGAAAAAAATATCCAGGTAGGTTTGCTCACCTGCTTGCCAGATTTCCATACCTTCTGTCGTGCCCCGGATACAGCTAGTGGACACTTCAGAGGGGGAAATCTCCTGTGCAGACCAGGTTCTGACCAAGACCTTGTCTCTACCTATCAACACTTCTTGGTGTCCTCCAAAAGAAGGAAACCGCAGGGAACAGAGTGTGCAAGTGTCGTCTGATTTAGCACAGTTACTCTAGTATTTAACTGTATGTTGGGAAAAATGCAGAGCTACTTTAACAAATGTCAAACTCCAGAGTAACTGGCCTGAAAAGGAGTGCATCTGTCAGGGTAGAGCCTACTTCTCCAGGTGCTGAGCACCTGCAGCTGTCACTAGCTTTAAAGTTTCAGTGTCCTGAAACTCACTCACATAGTATGTCCAGGTAAGATTTGAAGGGAGAACAAAATTACGACACATAGGTGGTATTGTAATCAGAAATTTTTACAATACTGGAGAGGCAAGCAGGTGAGAAAGAAACTAGCAAAGTCAGGATGTGGAGTTATGTTAAAATTAAACTTTTTTAAATCCTTCTGAGATGATCATACGTAAGTAATTTACAGCATTGCATATAGCTCATGTATGCAGAGGAAAGTGTATGAATTCAGTAACTAAATCTGCTCATGAGCCTGCCCTTTTCCCAGTGCAAAAAGTTCAGTAAATCTTACTGATAATCGAAAGATGTCTGGTGTTACTCTCCAGAAGACTTGCAGCTTTTAATTTCCTGCAACAATGGAAGCCTGTGTTGTATTAGAACCATTTTAAAGTTAAAGTTTTGGAAAGAATTTGAGTTTCTCATTCATCTGTGGTTTGTGCTTTGCTCATAGGCATCTATGTTGTCATGTAACTGGGGGCAATGTTGTTTTATCTGGTGATTTGAACGTGCTTGTTGGCCTTGTTAAACTGGGCACAGTGTTGCCACTTACTTCAGAAATACTTCCACTGCCAGGGTAAAACAACTTGGGTTCCATTTCCAAAATGTCCTGAGTTTGTAGGGCAACGAGTTTTTTTGTCTGTCCAATGAGTTTTACCAGAAACACTTTTAGTTTGTTTGTTTGCTTAAATGCAAAACTGAATTATTATTCAATTCCCACTGTGTGGGGGATGGTTGAAATATTTGTTGCAATTTCTCTTTTCTGTAAGACTCAAATGCAGCTCTATGTAACACTATGCTATTTTTCCTTATGTTTCAGCTCATAGGAGGAAGACTGAAGGAAGGAGTATAATATAATGAGTTTTGAGCTTAGTTAGCAGAATGCCTAGACATTTCAGTATTTCCTTGCAATCTTTGAAATAAATTGTTCTAAAATTTTGTGTGGCAGAGAATGCTTGAATGTAAATTTCAGGAATACTGTATCGTCCAGATGGCTCATTCACAGCTTAAAATCTTTTGGCTTTAAACAAGAATTCATGAATAGTTTGAATGTGTGGTATGGAATGGAGAAGCCATGTGCTTCTGAGAGGTTACACTCCTTTGTACAAAGAAATAGGAAAAGTAGTCGTAGAAATTTTCTATACCTGGTACCAGAAAAATCAGGTCCAGAAACTTCCTCAGATATTCCTGGTGGCAGAGGCACCACTAGTCATCTTCAGGTGTTCAGTATAAGTTTATATTGAGCAGTTATTGTTGTCTTAACGTTTGGAATGTGTTTCACAGCTGCCTGCAAATTTGTTTTTATTACACTTGGCAAAAGGAGTAAAGGGATGTGGAAGTGTTACAGTGTAGGGTTTAATGTGTCAAGGGAGATACAGAGATTTATCTAGACAGAAATGGCTTCATTATGTAAGGGGTGATTGACCTGATAAGCATGACTGGCTATTCTCTGTATTTTTCATCTAAATGATGGAATATGTCTTTTTCCAGGTAATTTCTGTTTTTATGCTTTCAAAATTAGCACCTTCACAGAATTCTCATTGTCACCTTAGACTCTGCGTAGTAGATGTCAGCGTTAGTGATCTAATTATTTGCTGCTGATCATCAATGAAATTATAGATTGACAGCTTTGTCTCACTTAACCTTAAAGGATTTTTGATCTTTTTTTAGCACTGCTTTACTCTCTAGGTTTCTGTTCTACCCTGTGTTCTCTCCCCCCTGCTCCCTTGCAATACAGTTTGTTCCTGACGTGCCTCCAAGTAGGTGCTTGCCAAGGTAAAGGATCGCCCTGCAGTGAGCGTGGTGAGTGGTGTACCAGATTTTTGAGGCCTGCAGAGATTCAACGTAACTTGCTCGTGCAGAGAAGAAACAACTCAAGGTGACAGAAGGAAGAGTAGCTGTTAATTCCTCAGTGAATAGCATACAGCTGTTCTTACTTTGGGACAGGAGAGTAATTGAGAGGCAGAAAAAGGAGATGTACCAAAAGCCCCAAATGTCCCAACAGCTGACAAAACCCAACAATCCACAGTTCCTTCCTCTTCACTTCAAAGATGAAAGTGACTCACGTGTATGGCTGCTGTCAAGTTTCACAACTCTCTTTATTGTGGAATTTTGAAAAACATGCAAGGACTTCTATCAAGTCTTTAACGAGAACTCTTGGAAAAAAAAAAAAGATGTGAAAGCCTGTGCATCCTGCTCATCGCTGACTTTATGGGTTTTGCAGTAGTTGTGAGAAGAGGTTCAAGTATTGTTTGCATGTGGTCATTTTAGACCTTCAGTGCTACTGATAATGTATAAATGAAGAATCAGAGTGTAAGAGATGGCAGGAACAACTTGCTTTGCTGTATGAACTGTGTGCCAGGTTCTCTGCACGGTCAAGAGTTGCAAGATGGAAGCTGTCTTCTGTACAGAGCTAAAAGAACGAGAGTGCTTTGACTGGTTCAGTGGCTGGCAGACCCGCAATCCCAGGAGTCACCGTGCTTCTAAAGCAGGGCTGGATGGGCAGATGGGCTTGACAGCTGGATGGTGGTAGCCTCCTCCACCTCTGTTGGCTTCTTCCCATGTCAGGGCTTAGATTACAGCAGCATCAGGACCACTGAAGTTGTCATCTCTGTGTTAGGGCTTGCAGCTTCGTTCCTTGGAGGCTGCATCCACCTATGTATGTGTTCTGGAAGTAAGTTAGCACAGTGGCTGTGGTGCTCTTTGGGTGGCATCAAAATGCATTGTGTTAACACCCTCTCTAATCCTGCTTGATCAGAATTGCAGGCTTTTCTTAGTGCACGTTTCAACTGTGGAACAGTAGAAGTAATCTGAAGTGCAGCCTGAGCCTTCTTTTGGGTTTCCTTTTGCAATGCAAGAGGAAGACACATGGCTTAACTCTGCAAGCTTGAATTGCTGAATCTTTCTAATTTAAACTTCCTTGTATCTATCCCATTTATTCAGTGTGTTTCCTGTAATAAATCATTCAAGAAACTCTGGTCCCTCCATGAGCATATCAAGATTGTCCATGGATACGCAGAAAAGAAATTCTCTTGTGAGATTTGCGAAAAGAAGTTCTACACCATGGCTCATGTGCGGAAACATATGGTTGGTGAGTTATTGATCATTGATCACTGCTTCTGTTGTGTCTACCTCAAAATGTGTTTTTGTGGTTTGTCACTCATAATTGTTGGTTTTGAGGAGAAAAAATAATAAGGCAAATTCAGTTGTCTGAGCTTTATCCTTAGCTAAAACTTCAAGTCTATGTTACAACGATCCAAATATGTGTATGTGTGTGTACACATATACTTATAAGCTATGTAGTACAAATAATTTTCCTGCTCAATGCTGGAGAAAAAATTTGATCCAAGAACTGTTAGCATTTTAGTGACCATCTCTAATGTCCCCTTGTGTTGCAGCACACACAAAGGACATGCCTTTTACATGTGAAACCTGTGGAAAATCATTCAAGCGCAGTATGTCTCTCAAGGTACATTCCCTACAGCATTCTGGAGAGAAACCTTTCAGATGTGAGGTGAGCCAGCAACTGTTAGTATGTTTAGATATGGTAGTAAAAGACATAAGATTAATAATGCTGTCAGTAGGGCACATAGGTGAAAATAGAATTGACTGTCTTGTAAATGGGGTGCAGTTTCATAAGAATTTGGGGAAAATTATTCTCCATTTGGAGAGCACAGCAGGGGTGCATCAAACAGCAATTCAAACCGAGATGTATTTGGTTTGCTTTTACTGTTGGCTGTCATGTTTTTCTCAAAAAGTACATAGTACAGCAGGATTTGATACCAGTTTTCCCGCAGTTCATAGTAAAGCAGTAGCTTGATGTAAATTATGGTCATCCTGCCCAGTGACCTCAAACAGAAGTGGCAACAGTGAAAATAAATTGCTGCTCAGTTTTTACTTGTGAGAAAAACTCTGGGCCTCACTGCAAACTATTACCTCCTTGCTTATTTAGACTACAGTCTTGTGTCTCATTTCCTAAACTGTGTATGTTGGAAGGGGGGAGGATCTCATTCATGTGTACTTGTGATTTTATGCCTGCCCTCAGGAAGGAGATCTGTATGGGATAGACTTAGCCAGTCATATGTCTAGGGCAGATAACGTCTCGGTCATGTGATGGGGATGCTTGTGGGTATCACATGATGGAGGCAGGCCCTGGTGCAGAGCTCTTCCTGCTTCCAGATCGGGTCCTGTGGCTCGCCTTGTCCAAAAAGTGGAGCACAACTCCAGCGACACATGAAATAGTAATGGCAATATCGCAGCCACGTAGCTTAGGAGAACTTGTAGGGAGATAAAATACCTCATGCCAATAAATAACGGCTGGAAAACAGATCTGTCTTTCTGAAACACAAGCCTGTGTTACAGAGCTGCTGTTGGTTTTGCTGTGTGAGCAGAGTCCTCTAGTGGAGGCGTGCTGTAGTCCAACAGATACAGCTGGCGAAGCTGCGAAGTCTCCAAATGATATATAAAGTGCAGAAGCACTGCACAGAAGCACTTTTCTGTTGGCATAACTGTGTCTCTCCTGGAGTTTACCAACAGCTATGTCAACTAAAGGCTGTGACCATTCCATGCTCCTTTCCAAGGCTACTCTGGCAGCAGTCCTTTTAGTACAGACCAAATTCTTCTGTCGTTAAATAACTTAAATCATGCATTTGTAGGGTGTGTGTTTGTGTGTGTGCTAGTTCATGTGTTCTTTACTCCTTCAAAGACTACATTTGAGTGCTGTCCTGCAACTGCCTTGCTTCCTGATGCCTGAATATCATGGTTGCTGTTCTTCTATTGCAGAACTGTGATGAGAGGTTTCAGTACAAGTATCAGCTGCGTTCCCACATGAGCATCCACATCGGGCACAAACAGTTCATGTGCCAGTGGTGTGGCAAAGACTTCAACATGAAACAGTACTTTGATGAGCACATGAAGACACACACTGGTAAGAACTTAGCAAAGAAAAGTACAGGCACCTCCAGGACAGAAACATTCCTACTCTTCCACTTGTATTCCCTCCCTTGGAACTTGGGATCAAAGCTGTTACCCAACGTAGAAAATCAGAAAGGAGAGGTTAAAAGGGTAACTTACTGTTAAATCAGAAGGATTGTTTATAGTCTTGTGATTCACTGCTGGGGGAACCGAGAGGTTAGGCCTTACAGAAGATTTTCTCACACATCAAAATCCAAAGATGAGAGAGAATTTCATAAAGACTGAGGGCTTCTGAGGAGCAGCTGACCGTTTGTAGTATGCAGTTTGTATAAGCATGCTGATGTAAGTATTAGCAGATGTTCTGTGCCTTACCAACTGCCATGTCCATGTTCTGCAGGAGAGAAGCCCTTTATCTGTGAAATCTGTGGGAAGAGTTTCACCAGCCGCCCAAACATGAAGAGACATCGCCGAACTCACACAGGGGAGAAGCCCTACCCATGCGATGTGTGTGGCCAGCGATTTCGCTTCTCCAACATGCTCAAGGCACACAAGGAAAAGTGCTTCCGTGTTACCAGCCCCGTTAACGTGTCATCTGCTGTCCAGATCCCACTGTCCACGACTTCTCCTGCCACCACGGTCCCTGCTGTAGTGAACACACCCACCGCCCCAACTCCACCTATCAACCTGAACCCAGTGAGCACGCTTCCTCCACGCCCCATTCCCCATCCTTATTCACACCTTCACCTACATCCTCATCCTCACCATCCACATCATCTTCCAGTCCCTCCTGTTCCCCATTTACCCCCTCCTCCAGCTCTTTTTAAGAGTGAGCCTTTAAATCACAGGGGTCAGAGTGAGGACAGCTTTCTGCGACACCTGGCAGAAAAAAACAGTTCAGCACAGCACCACTAACATCTTTGCTTCCTGCCAGCTATTTTCCCGTTTTATGCACACGGAAACATGCCCTCCTGGAAGTACAGAGGGTTAGTTGATGCGGATTTTTGTCTCTCTTAGCCCCAGCAGATGGTCCTGATTTTTCCTTTGAATCAGTTAGCAAACGAGGAAATCCTGTTTTGGATCAGCAGTGCTCGTTTGAACCTGGGAACCAACAGGACTTAACCCCCATTTGCTTGTGTTTTACTGGTGACTTTTATAAATTTCGGATACTGAGACTTGTGGAATTTTATAATTTCATATCAGCTGATGAGGTATGCTTGCTTTTATATCCTGGACTTCTCCTCAAAGAGGAGATAGGCCTGGTTTTCTTTGTACTAATCGGAAAGGCTGTGAGATTAATACAGAGCATTAATTGTATCACTGTGTATCGTAATGGATTCTTTTCAGCTTTTGGTGCTGGCTACGGAGTGAGCCAGCCACGTATCACGGTATATTTGAGCATTATAAAGGAAGACAAAAAAAGTTCTTGTTTGTGTAGCTCTCCTAACACACTCTTTATTTTACTACAGAAATTATTTTAGAGTTTTTTGTATAGACCTATTTAGTAGTCTGTTTCTAAAATGAAATGTATTTCAATAAGCGGTGTAATTTTTTCAGTGTAGCTGGACCTATGTTGTATAATAGATAAATTTTTATAATCATCAAAATGTGATTCTTAAAAATGCATATAGCTTCTATAGTTAAAGTTATTCTTACAACCACACAACTTACAACAACAAAAGGTGCTTCAGAGAAGAAAGGAATCCACGAGGTCTCTGGAAAGGTTGCCTCAAAAGTGATGTTGATTTCAGAACTTTATGTAATTTATTCTAATAGGTTGGTGGGTTGGTTGTTTTGTTTCGTTTTTACTTTAAGTTTCCGTTTTCACAGTTAAAGATTTTTTTGGACAAGGACATTGAGATACTGTATTCTCCCTCCACAGGTTTTGTTTAGCTCAGCTGGAGTCAGGTATGAAATGGGCCAGGGAGGGAGTGTCTCAAAGTCAGCCAAGCATCTTTCCTCTTTATGCAGGAGAGCTGGTTTTAATGGCTTTTCATGGTATGATTTTAAGCTGGGGATCATATCAAATGCTGCTCTTCAGATTGCTTTTTGAATTTCCTGAAGTTAGGAGAGGGTAATTAAGTGAAACCAGAAATGCAGTGTTTCTGACTGGTTGATTGTAAGAGTGAGAAGAGAAGTTTGAATGAGGCAATGGTGTTTCAGTTGCATTGTTAAGAAAATGCTGACAGCAGTGTATGTGCCGTGGGAAGCTCTGTCCCATAAATGTAATGTGCATAAAATTATGGGATGATTTCTAGGGGTTGTAGTCATATCTTTGGCAAATCTAAGACTTACAGTTGTAGGATAGGAAGCTTTGAATTGTAGGAATGTCACTGTTTCATAATCCTGGGAGGCAATGAGGAGGAAACGACAAGTAGTGCAGGGATGGTGGGCTGGAATGCCAGATGTGTATGTGTTAACCATCAAGTAGCTGTTATTTTTTCAGGTTTGTATTTCTCTTCAACTAAAACTAAATATAGCAGCATTATGCAATCTAGTAAATTGTTGCCACCTTCAATGAAGACAGATGCTCAAGGCAACGTACTGTAAGTCCTCTTTTCCTTAACATTTTTACTCTTCTGAGCTGCTTTTTACGTTAAATCCCACCAAACTATACATCCAGAGATCCTCTAGACAGGTGTCTAACCTACCATTCTGCTTACTAATGAACCGGGGGGTTTTGTGGCTAATGGGATTAATTCTTCTTCAGTCTTCAAGATAGCAGAAATGGTGGAAATTCTTCCTACTGTTATTCCTCAAAGTTAATGCTTTTAAGCACTGTTTTGAAACACTATGTCCTCTGTCTGTTGAGAGTTAGCTCCTTAGTTGATGTTTTTCACAATTTTCTACCATCTAATCATTAGTATATTTTCATAACAAGCATAGGAAACTTTAGGAAACAGGAAGGGCGGTTTTGGCCCCACAAACTTATTCAGTTTTGACTGAGCTGAAACCCCTTCCAGCATTTCAGAAAAAGAAAGCAATGTGTTCTTTAAATGTTTTCTCTACAATATTTATATACGCTCTCTTACCTTCTAGGCAGAAAAGCCAGTTACAAAAGTGAATTTACACTCGTGGTTACGACTGTTGTATTTACTGTGGCTGGTCCGCCCCACAGGTTCTATGCATTCCATGTCACATTTGCACCCTACATTTGTTGTGCCACTATTTTATGGTCAGGCCCATTATTAAATGATTTTTAAATGCTAAAAATCAATTGTATTCCGTTTTTGCAAAATGGTTTTCTTCTCAATAAATTTACCATATTAGGCTGCTATTCAGAATTCTAACATTTGGGACAAGGTGTTTTTTTTTTTTTTTTCTATTGTTTAGTTCATAGTGATGATATGCCATCTGTTTTTCTTCCAAGACTTAGGAATTCCTTTCTGTGGAAGAAGATTAAACTATCTAACCAGTTTAACAGTCTGTCATAATCTAACATGATGTCAACAGGTTCTCCTAATCATCTGGGACAAACATAGTGAAAGCTGACAGACTGGTCTAAGAGTGTTGCAATGTGGTATTTTTAAAAGTGCATCTTTTACCAAAAAAAGGAAAATGGGTGTTACAAAAGTCAGGAAATCAAAAGTTAAGGTTTGCTGTGGCTTTTCACTTCTGCTTGGATTTGCATAAGCATGCACACCTGCAGAGTTTGTGCAACACCAGGGAATGTATTCAAGTGCATTTACTACTTTTTCTGTATGTTAACAAGCTCAGAATAATGTTTTGCATTAGCTCTGTTATATTTGGTTAGTACACTAAGGGCTTGGTTTGCGTTGCTGAAGTGCTTCCTTCAAGAAGAGCAAAGACAAGTTACACCAACTTTAGGTTGGATTTGAGCATTTTTGGAAAGTGGGACTAAATTCTCCATTTTTTTCTTTTCCAAAGCATCCTATAGCCTATGGTAAAATTTTACTGACTTTTTAAAATCACGTTTTAAGGGGGAGAATTCAACAGAATTAACATTATAATCAGGCAGTAGGCATTCCAAGATGAGCAGTTTGCTCGTCCTGCAGCCTTACTACAGGCACCTGCTGTGTGGGCTTGTTTATTTGATGTATTACCTCAGACCAACTTACCTTTCTAGATAAGGGTGTGGTGATTATCTGGTTTGTATTGACATGCTTGTCTGAATTATTGGCTCTCCTGTTTACACAGCTAGGATGCTTCTTAGATGATCTAATTTGTATTGCTGTGCACGTCAAAAGTTACTGACACCCACCTCGTATTCCCAATCACATCTGAAATTATGGGCTTTTGAAAGAGTGCTTTGAGCTGAATGTAGGCTCTTATCACTGGGAGCTTAGTTCATATCTCAACAGTGCAATCCGTGTGGATGTTTTTGCCTTTGCCCTGTGTCTTAGTTTCTAACCCTGTTGCATCTCTTGAGTGTGTAATACCAATTTTCAGTTTACTGGAGAGGAGAAGGTAAGGCTCACCAGTATGCAGCATGAAGGTAATTGGAAAACTTTGACAGTTTTAATCTGTTCTAAACAAGTTAAGTGAAAGACCAAGTTTCTGTGTGGGGTGAAAAGATTGCTATTTCTGTAATTTATTTAATTGGTTGCCTGTTGAACTCAAATGGGCAGTGGTGTGACCATCAGCAGGGCTGAGCACTATTTTGTTGGGAGTTTGAGAGTCTGTTGTGTAGAGCTGCTTCTATTCTTGCAGCGGTAGTGTTGCATTGACACTTTTTGATGTTAGTTGCAGAGTGTGTAGGCCTTTGAGGAAATGATAAAAGAATTTGCAACATGCAAATAAGGCACTCAAGAACACTAAATAATGTCTTTTTTTTTTTTTTTTTAAATCTTGGGGCTTGAGCTCAGGGCTGTAAAATATTTTATGGTTTCATATTTCTATTAACTAGCAATATTTAAAAAAAAAAACACCACCATCACAACATATGGCTCAACACGATTTTTTTTTCCCCACTAATGAGGAACATCTCACTTTTAAATAACCATCATTAGCTACAACCTCATCAGTTCAAAACTGAGAAATACCATACCTCTCTGTACTACAGAGCAAATCTTCAGTTGTTTCAAAAGAAGAAGAAAGGTACATTGAAAATTAATGATTATAAAATGGTGTCATTCTTCTGCAGTTTGGCTTTGAAAGCACTTTGAAGTGTCACTGTGCGAGTTTTGACATGCACAGGAAGATCTGAACAGTCTTCCTTGGCACATCACTTGCCTGCTTCCATCAAACAAATCTGCCATGTACCATAAGGGCTATTTTACTTCTACCTGAGAACAGTTTTGTACCTTGTCACCGTTTGTATTTTTTTGTACAGTGCTCTTTGCTATAAACTCGCAGTCATCTCTCAAAGGGTGCAGGTAGGGAAGAAGGATCACTCATTTTCACAGAGTTTGTGTGCATGTGGGTGAAGCATAATTTTTTGTGAAGATTTAGGGGTGTTTGAAACGGGATTTAAACTCAAATTTAGTGACTCACTGTTTTAGCAGATAGAAAAAGAAGGCAGATTTGAAGTAATCTGGCACTAATTAATGTTGTCTTGCTGGCCAAAGAAGGTATAAATTAGTTAATATGTGGACTTAAGCACACTGTGCTGAAAACAAATTGCATTGTGTATTGTATGTGTATTGGAGACGTGGCTGAAAAATTCAAATCCAGTGTTAAGGAGAAAGAGAAGTTCAGAAAGAAGGTAAGCACTTGTATTTCATACAGACACGAGGAAAAAGTCTACCTTAGGGTTCACAGATGCTCTCAATACAGATCATTATCCCAGCAGCAACAGGATAATTGTACAGTTTTGAAGCTTCTGATATAATTCTGAATAAGAAATGAGAATGCACTTAATTTCGTAATTACTTCCCAGCTCTCCCAGATAATTTCCGCCTGAGCTGACCTGTTCCCATCCATTCCAGTGCTGGAAACCAGTGGCTGTGGATCGCAGGGGGCGCCCTCTGCTCTCAGGAGCAGCGGCTGTGGGCAGAGCTGTGCCTTTTTCAAATGAGGATAAAGATTTGAGGGATTGGAAAGAAGATTTGAGGGCTATTTGAAAGCTTTTTTTTTTCCCCTCCATTTTAAAAATTGCCCTGTCCTCGTATTTTTGCAAATAAATCCTTGATCTGTTGCTGCTTTTACAGACTGGAATTAGGAAATATATCTTCTGATGAAATTTCTTTGAATATTGGCAGTGGTTGTCTTTGTACTGAGTCATGGCCTAATGGGCTGTGTGTGTACAAAGTGCATTCTTGCAGTGCCCGCCTCTCTGTGTGTACTGAGAATTTAGGTACACAAACGCTGCAGTCAGATGAAGCTTGCTGAGAACAGCAGTTGGTCTGGATGTTTGCAGCCTGCCCTTTATTTCATCATATTGCTAAGTGCTTCTTTCATCCATGTCATACAGATCCCTTTAATTTAGTATGAAATTAGATGTGATACATGCTTGCATTTTTAATTTTTATGCTGTTTTCCATGATCTAAGGCTCTGTACCACGTACTCCCAGCAAAAGAGCCTTATGACATGCAGCTAAAACGCATCTGAAGTTGAGAAATTCTATAGTCTTTTCCACCAAAAAGGAAATACTGCTTTTGTTTGGTTTCTTTGAATTCCCTTCCCTGAAAAACCTGCCAAACTCCTGGGCAGAGCATGGAAGTGAGCAGAAGTCCCTTGCCAAAGTGATCTGTTAATGTTAATTATTATCACTTGCTTAGAGAACTCTGAACGTTGGTGTTGTTTTTTTTATTTTTGATTGACCTCTGTGACAACAGCATGACTCCCTGATATTTTTTATCTTGCTCCTGCACAAAGGTGAAATTTGTAATAACACACTAATCAGGAGAGGATGTCTTCTCAATAAACTACGAGTCTAAATTTTCTTGAACCAGGTGTCTGGTTTCCTGAAGGGTCATTGAAGCCTTTGAAGCTCAGTTGACCACTTAAGTCTCAACTTAAGTTGAGACTTAAAGGTGAGTGGGAGAATGCCCTTACCTTTTCATGCACTAAAGGTTGATAGATGTTCCTGATATGCTGCTGAACTAATGCACTTTGCTAGGATAAAGAGAGGCACCAAGGGCAAGAATGAAAGTCTAATATGCAGCTTAAAGATCGACACATGCATGGTCTGTTCAGATTTAACTTTGTTAAAATGATTACCTCTAAAAAGAATTAATCTTGCTGGTCACATACACTGAGTTCATTAGAAGTGCTGGGATAAGTTGTGTCACTGAGTAATACAGGTTTGTTGCTTTTGGGGGGGATTTTTATAGTGTGTAATAAATAGCAGAAACGTAAAGATTTGATGGCAATTCTTGTTGGTAGGAAAGCAGAAGGTTCTTCAGGTAAGCTGCAAATGAACTGCATTTTCTCCTGTTTTAGAGTGGAGGGTATAGGAATGATTTCATTGTAAGAACAGAGGTTTTTGTCTCTCCTTGCTGTTTGCCATAGCCCAGCTGGAAAAAACTGCAAGCAGGCAGTGTTCAGAAATACACTTTTCCAAACAAACGCAGGCTGTCTCAGGATTTTCTCCCCTAACATAAATGCAGTTTGAAAAATAAACTTAGTTTGTAACTGTATTTTGCAAAAAGTGTCATTTAATGTTTTCAAATGACCTTGGTGGTGTATTAATTGATGCCCTTCGTATGTACAGGAGGTGATTGCTGCTAATGTTGGTTGAGGTCACAGCCCATGTGGTAGGAGGGACTTGGTGATGTAGCACCTTTCATCCTTCAACCTTTAATTCCAAAATCAGTTGTGTAAAGATTTTGGAGAGCTTTTTGTGTTTGTTTTAATTAGTAAAATGTCTTAAATAGCATGGGAAGGTTAGGAAAATGAGTTGTTGCTCTGTTCAAAAGCTGGAGCTGTAGAAAAACATGAATTTTCCCTATCTGAAAAGTTGTTTAGCATAGTAAGAGGGAAGGATGAGCATGTAGGAAGCTAAGATGTTCTTTCTGCTTTCTCCTGAACCCCTGTTGCAGTGCTGCATTGAGATTTCGAGTGATAGCTGATGCTAGCAAGGAGTAAAAGAGGTCAACAAAGTGAAGTCAGAACGCTGCAGCATAGGCACCAAGTAGCCAAACTACTGACAGCCTTCAGTAACCTTGAACTGAAGAAAAAGTAAGGATCTGTAATTGTTGGTTGTACCAGACTTCTTGCTTGTGTGACCTAAATGAAACTGAGTGTGTTGTGACTAAGTGCTCTTTCTGTTTACCATCTTAATTTTGCAATTTCATCATCAGATGGCCTTAGTTCCACTTTGCCTATAGTCAGAGTAACAGTCAAAGGGCAGCTGACAGTGACCGTAGTAACTTTGCCATTTTCAGTGTTTCACATGTGCTGCTACCCTATTCTGCACATTTGAGTGAGATATGTCAGTTAAAATTATGGAATGTTCTGTTTGTGAGTTGTGAGCTGCAAAAAAAAATTCTGCAACCATGCGTTGGCGTATCTGAGAGCTTGCAAAATGAAAGGTTGAGACAGCGTATTACCAAATAGCTTCCAGTTTTGCTTTCAAACAGGAATTGAGCCTGTCTTCTTTCCTGAGCGACTCAATGCAAGGCAATGAACTGAAGCGTGCTGTTTGCTTATATATTTCCGTTTAAAATATTGGTGTGCTTAAAACCCTCAGTCTCCCTTCTGCACCGTGAGAATTTTTTAATACCTTTACCAGGAAGCTAACTTTTTCCTTAAGCTTTGATCAAATTAGGAAGTTTATTGAAAGAGAACTGTTGTAGAAAAGAACCATTTATTTAAAGGTTTCCAGTGGTGTTTACTAGTATCTACTTGAGCAGCCTGTGTGATGAAATTCAGTGTATTACTGTCAGATGAGTAAATATCCGTGTTCTGCAGATGTGGAACTGAGAGACTGCCATTATGTAAGCAAGTGACAGCTGGGGACAGAGCTCGGAGTTATTTCTGATCCAGACTACTGCCCTAACCACAGGATCACCATTTCCCTTTTCAGTTCTTTTTAGATTTTATGCATAATTTCCTCCATGAGGTTTTTCAGACAGTACATTGAGTATACTGCAATAAAGGAGATAAGAATCAGCCTCTTGTGGTTATATTGTAGTTACTATGTGCAGACAAAAAAAATTGTGAACAGGAAAAATAGCAGCTCAGGAATCTTAATCATCTCACAATGTGTTTCTGATTGCTTAAGCTAAGCAGGGAACAGAACGTAGCCTGTAGTTCAGTTGGCAATATCTCAGAATAATGATAAAATTAGTTCAGACTGAAAATTGATGCCTTCCAAGACTGCCCAAGCATGAAGGTATCACCTTTCCGTTGAGCCTTAGATATCATTAATAGTCTGAAGGTCTTAGGACACTTAACATGACTGTGTCCTGTTCAAGCTCTGGTTTGGTAATGGCCCTGGTTCTTATGTAACGCCTGTGATTTCAACAGGTTAAGGCATCCTACAGCTTTCTTTCACAGCACAGATTCTGGAGGGTGATAGAAGAAAATGCATTGTATGTCAACAGAGAAGTTGAATTTGATATTAGCTGCAAGATGACCTTGTTCCCAGGGAGGCAGAACGGGTGAATTGAGAAAAGAAAGTGTCAAGGAAGCGTGTTATCTAACTGTCCATTCTAGCTGCAGGTTTGTAATCACAAAATCACAGTGTGCCTTGGGTTGGAAGGGACCTTAAAGCCCATCTGGTTCCACTTGTGTGCAGCTTTTCATCCACCAGAACCCCCAGGTTCTTCTCTGCAGGTCTGCTCTCACTGAGTTCTTCTCCCAGTCTGTGCTCATGTCTAGGATTGCCTTGAGCCAGGTGCAATGCCCTGAGCTTGGCCTTGTGGAACCTCGTTAGGTTCACATGGGCCCACTTCTCAAGCTTGTCCAGGTCCCTTTGGATGACATCTCTTCCTTCTGGTGTATCAGCTGCCCAGAAAGTTACGCTCTCAAGTATTTTTAGGCTTGGTTTGTGGCGAAGCAGACAGAGATTGGAATTACTTTCATGTGAAACAATACGATTTCCAGTTGAATGAGTGAAATGTATTTGACAAAGTGGACTGTGGTTGCTGAGAGAAACGTGTTGCTCTGCTCACCAGCGTGGTGGCACGAGAGCAGTTAAAGCAGCAGATACTGCTGACCTGTAGTGTGTGGAGATAGCGTTATCAGTGTGTCTCTTATGCTACTTCAGCAGAAGCTTATCCCACCTGTTTAAAAAAAAGCCCTGTCTCGTTGCCTGTGTTTCCTGATTTCTACGTATTACATAGAACAAAACATCTCAAGAACTCTCTTTTATATAGAGCTGCATGATTCCAGTATGGAGCTTCTTTTAATCCCTTATTGTAACTTGCATCATAGCAGCTTGTTACATGAATCATTAGTGGTGATCAGTCTTGTAAATGCTTTTTATAAATGCTTATATTAAAACTTCTTCCTCCAGATGCTTAACTAGAGACAGAAAGGAGCATTTGGTGAGTAAGTTCTCCTGTGGAGGGGAGGAAAGAAGCATTGTTATTTTTTCAGGTTGTCTAAACTACATGGCAGTTCTGTCTGGGTGAAAAGGGGAAAAATGTGTGTATTTATCAGGGAGAAGGAGAGATTTAAGTTGCCTGTAAGCCACTGGGTAAAGAACTTGCCCAGAACTTAAGTTAGACATTTGATGAACTTTTCTTTAAAAAGAAATTGGAGTCAAACCCTTCCCCTGACCACATGAGTACAAGTGAGGTGACTGTGGAGAATACAGAGCATGGCTCTTTTATTTGTCCCATTCAATTTATTTTCATAAAAACAAACATTTACAAGATGGAAAAGGTTTGGGATTCCTGTCTCCTGCTGGGTGGTTGACCAAACCACTCTGGTGAGGTTTTTCTGTCTTCTTTTAGTGATTATTGTCATTACAAACTACAAAATTGAAGCTTATGTTGGAGAAACCTTGGGAAACCTGAGCTTTGGCTGGAACTGAGCTGAAGTTTTGGCTTTAGGCTCAACTGAGCGAAACTGGCCACTTGTGTCCCGTCTGCTGCACTGGGGGCTTGCAGAATTGGATGCGTGGCAAGGTCACCCCATGTAGTGAAAAGAAAGGAATGAAGTTTGCTATCTTGTTTCTTGAAGTTGTTTTTTTTTTTCCTGGTATCGACCAAATATTATTTGCTCAGCACGTTTATTGCTATGAAAGAAATGTGTGAGATGATACCGTGTGGGGAAGGAGGTGGCATAAGGTGAATCGCTGCAATTGAAAGTTCCTTCTCTGTGTTCCTTACAGGAGATACAGAGATGACTTCCCCCTGTGAACAGAGAAAAGCTGCAGTTTTACTCCGAGGTTCCCCAAAATGTGTAGTGTAAGGAGGGCTGGACTGTAAGACATGGGTTTCTCATGGCCTCTCCTGGACCAGCTCCTGCAGGAGGGATGTGAAGCAGGGACGGGGCTGACAGCTCCGTGCAGTTGTAGGCTTAGTGTTGCTGATGTGCTGATGCAATCCACTTGTTGGTTAGAAAACAGGAGGACAGACTTGGAGAGGAGCACACACCAGTGAATTTCCTGCAGCATGGGGATGTTACACACCCATTGTGGGGAAATTGTGTGTTCATAAGAGGGTTGCCTGCTTGCTCAGGGGTTGCCAGGAGCCGGATCAGCCCAGCGCACAGCGTGCTGTCCTCAGTTGCTCCCCAGGATTCTTAACAGTGGAAAATCACTGGGATACAGGGTCACCCTTGCCAAACTCCTCTGCTTGTGATGTTTCTGGAATGATCTTTGCCTTGGTGTCTTTCAGTGAGAAGGAGACAAAGCAGGAGAGAATGTGCCCTTGTTGGGTTTCCCACTTGCCTTGGACCCACGGAAAGATCCCTTGAATGCAGCCTCCCGTGTTCATAGGAGATGGTGTAACTCCGAGGGGTGCTAGCAGTGGCCCAGACTAAATAGATGATAAAATATTTCCTTGATAACCAGGGTTCCATCACAGGAGAGGACAGCGACTGCAGGCAGCTATCACTGCTTACACAGAGGTCAGCGTCCTTTAACAATTAGGAGCAAAGTCCATTAGGAGAGCTCTCAAAATACCATCACCTGGGCTGTAGAAATGCTCTGGGCAGCTAGGGCTGGAGCTGAATTTTAGAGAAATGGGGAAAATTGAGAGGTTTAGGGCCCAAGGCTCGAGCTGTGGGGCATGGGGCATTCCCCAGCACAGCTGGCAGGGGCTCCCTGCCCAGCCCTGCACCACACACAGGCAGCAGCAAACAACTTTTTGTGCAGCTCTTTTCAATTTCGTGTGGCTCCTTCCTTTCTTAGCCCCCCTTAATTAAAAAGCAACACAAAACCCAACCTCTGGCAGCCTCTGAAGTTTTGAATGCCACGCTGCTGTGTCCCCTCCCTGCCCACACCCTCTGCTTGCAGACTTTGAACAAGCAAGGCTTTGCTTTTTTATTTTTTTTTTCCTCCTTTTTTTAATCTCTGGCGAACCCTGTACAAATTACACGTCCTGCAGAGCCACAGATACCGCTCCCCCCGCCCCGGGAGCACGGAGGGGGGGGGGCGGGGCGTGGGCTCTGTTTGCTGCACTCTGCAATTCCGTGTCCTGCGGCGGAGCCAGCACCCAAAATTAGCCGGGCTGCGGGCGGCTCCCGGACAGAAAAGGGCTATTTTTGGGTCCTGCCGAGCAGAAAAGGGGCATTTTGGGCAGCGCCGAGGGGCCGAGCCCTCGCCCCGCCCGGGCGCCGTTTGGGGAGAGATGCGGCATTTTTGGGTCCGAGCCTCCCTGCCGGTTTTTGCAAACGCGTTCGGGAGGCAGAACCCCTGAAAGTGCGAAATTACAGGGCGAAATCGTCCGCTTCGAGGAGGAGACAAAACGAAAAACAAGTAGATAAGGAGGTTATTTTTAGTTATTGCTGATTTTGCTAACTTTTAGGAGCAAAGTCGCGCTCCGGGCGCGCTCCCTGCTTGCGGCTGCGCGTCCCCGAGGTTACGGGGGGGCGCAGTTCGGCGCCCCCGCCCTGCGGGAAGGGGGCGTGGCTGCGGGGTGACCCCGCCCCTTTTCGGGCGCCGGCCGGGCTGCTATTGGCTGCGCGGGCGGTGACGTATGCGCA
This sequence comes from Penelope pileata, assembly GCA_013396635.1. Taxonomy (NCBI): domain Eukaryota; kingdom Metazoa; phylum Chordata; class Aves; order Galliformes; family Cracidae; genus Penelope; species Penelope pileata. The sequence goes on from WBMW01005163.1 coordinate 241,396, forward strand.
CTGCGGTTGTCCGTGGAGCCGCGCCGTGGCTCCGTTTGCGTCGCTTTAAAGGGGCCGCGCTCGCGGCAGCCCCGGCAGCGGCGCCGGCCCCGCGCCGCTCCCCAGCAGCCGCTCCCTGGCCCCGACCGCGGCTGATCCGCCGCAATTCGGGATGAACCGGGCGCTCCCGGGAGGTTCCGACCCGGTAAGGATGCCCTGGGGACTGCTCAGGCATGAGTCGGCACCGGAGCGGCTGCTGCCGGTGCCGGGAGGTGCCGACCCCGGCGGGAGGCTCCGAGGAGCGGTGCACGGAGGCGGCTGGCGCCGGTACCGGCAGATGCAGAGCCGCCTGGGCCGGAACCGGGAGGTGCCCACTCGGTGGGGGTCTCCAATAGCTGCTGCAGTCAGAGCCGGTACCGGGAGGTGCCGATGCGGTAGGGCTGGTGCCGGGACCGGGAGGTACCGGGACCGGGCAGGCACCGATCGCCCGGCTCCATTGCGGCTGTCACCGGCACCGGCAGCACTCGGGCAGCGGCCACGCGTGAGCCGGCACGGCGGATCGGTGTCGGCGGACCGCGGCGCTCCCGGTGCCGCTTCCCCGGGGGCAGCCCCGTCCCCGTGGGACCGAGCCGGGCTCCGGGAGCTGATTCTGAGCTCCCTAAAAGCAGCCGCTGTCTGGCGTCTGCCACCTCGCAGGTGCAGCGTTTTGGGTCCAAAACAACCTGCTTCAGGTTTGTTGGGGTGGTTTACCTTTTTTTTTTTTTTTGCAGAGAGAAAAGCTTTGGCCACGGCGCTTTGGCTGCGTCGTCGTCTTCCTGTCAGACAGGGGGGGGAAAAAAAAAAAAAGCATAGAAAATGGACCGTCCCCATCCCCCGGGTGCAGCCGTGTCCTGCGGGGATGGAGAGCCCCGGTGCGGTGCCTGCGGGAAGGGCAGCTTCCATTCCCCCCTGGGAATTTGGGGTGCAGTGAGGACGTTGGGGTGTGGGATGCTGCACTGCTGGGAGCAGCGAGAGCTGTGCAGGAGAGGGGAATGCAGCACGGGTGGGTTTGGATTGGCCAAAATGCCCCACTCCGGTGTTTGGTTATTGGTCATTGGTTTGCACTGGAACCACAGAACACCTGGAGTCAGAAGGGACCCACAGGGATCTGCTGTGGGAGCTGTTTAAAAATGGGCCCAGCCAGGGATGCAGGCAGGGCTGGTTTAGTGCCAGGAGCTGCAGGGTTGTCAGAGGAGCCCAGTGAATGTCTTGGCTGTGCCAGGAGGGAGGCATCCCCCTCCTCTGCTTTTTGGGGCAGCAGCCCTCTGCTTTTCCTGTGCTAGGGGGTGGGCAAGCACCAAGCAAAGGTCAGCGGTTGGGTTTGGGGTTAAAAAAGAAAAAAAAATTAAGCATATTGTTCACTCCAGAAACATCAGATGGCTTGATGAAGCTTAAAAGCATCAAACCCAGATGTGTGGAGGAAGCAGGGTGATGGAAATCTGCTTGGGCAGATGGGAGATGCCCTGTTTGCAGAAGTGCTGGGCTGTTACACCGGGTCCTGCAGCAGGGCTGGGTGTGGATGCAGCACCTGCGGTGTGTCCTGTGCTGAACCCAAAATCGTGGGATTAAGCCCTAAATCCCACGGCAGTGCAGAGTTCCCTGGGACGTGCAGCAGTGAGCGGTCCATGGAGAGAACAGTGGGGAATGGTGCTGGGCTTTGCGGGGCACAACAATGCCCGGGGGTGGTAGGAGGGACAGAAAACATCAAGATTTGGGGGATAAACTACCTGGGGAAATTCTTCTGTGGTTGACACCGACCGCATCCTGCTTTTATCAGGCGTATTCTGATCCTCGTCCCGAATTCAATGCGTTTAACCCTGTGTGTTTGGTGCCATTAACGAGCAAATGTCTGTGTTTCGTTTCCAGTTCCAACATTCAGGCTTTGAATAATGTTAGGAAGCACGGCCACTTTAATTTTATTTTGGAAGGACTCCTTTTTTTGCAGAAGGTGGAAGGACACTCTCCCAGGAAGCAGCTGTCCGGTGAGTCATCTCCCCGTATAAATAGCGCTGGTGGGAGCCGTGCCACTGCTCGCTGCTCACAGAGCACAGGGTGCAGAGCCCTGAGATGGAGAGAAAACACCCATTGCCTACGAATATCCCCTAATTCTGAGCTCTCACAGTTCTGAATCGTAAGGAGAAAAGAGCACACAAGGGGAAGGCATGATTTGTCCAACCTTACCCCAAAGGGGAGCAGTGAGGAGTCCCATCCTGGTTCTCTATTCACAAAATAACTCTGGCACTTTGTCTTGTAGAGCTGCCCCTAACTGCTGGTATCCACCGGGCTTATCCCAGCTGTTATCCCAGCTGTTCCAGGGCTCTTTCCTTGTGCCTGTGACTTGCTGCCATAACACGTCCTTAAGGCTGAGACCAAAATTACTTTCTCGCTGTTGGCACCACTTTGGAATATTTAAGAAAAAAAAAAAATCACAATTACTCTTCCATATTTAATATTATTCTGTTTCTTTTGATTTGGGCCTGAAAATGACAGTGGCTGATTTCACCTCCAGGCTGGCTGGAGCTTTATTTGGCTTTCAAATGATGTCTGTAAATAAGCATCAGCTTTTGATGGATGCTTCTATATGGAAGTTGGTTTGGACAACCTGATGTGTGGGAGGTGTCCCCTCCCCCTGCCCACGAAGGGGGGATGGAAAGGGATGATCTTTAAGGTCCCTCCCAACCTGAGCCATTCTATGATTCTTTGTGGCCAAAACAGCCTTAAAACCAGGCAACTCCCAAACAAATCACCTCCAGATTAAAATCTTCATATGGTGACGCTGACGTCAAAAAATTGAAATCCTCCTAGATTCAGCCAAGATGAGGTGCTAGCAAACAATTAAAATTTCCCCTGTCCCAGAGTGTGACTGTCCACCCAGCTCTCCAGCCAGGCTGAGCTCTGAGTTTTGGCATCCTGAGGTTTTCTGTCGCTGTTTTTATCAGCACGGACCGCAAGAGGTCGGCACAATTCCGGAGCAGCAGCCTGGGCTCTGCCTGCACGCCGGGGCAGCGGGCTGGCACAGCTTCCCCGGAGCTGCCTGGCCCCTTCTTTTCATTCCAAGATAATTACTCCATTGAAAAGAGCAACCCAAACTAATTACGCTGGAAGAAAATCAGGACAATTTTGGAACGGGTCGTGTTGCTGGGTTATAGTGCTGAGCTGGGTCCTTTCGTGTGTGGCAAAGCCTGGGTGCTTGGGAGAGCTAAGAGGGATCAGACGCATTAAATAGTCCCTGCCCACTCACCCTGCTCTCTACAGACTCATTTAATTCTTCAGTTCCTGGTACAAAAGGTCAGGAGCTTGGAAGTTCACTGCAGGACACGGGCACCTGGCGTGCTGCACGTCTCTGCATTGCATTCCAGCTTCTGTGCAGTACCCGCAGGTGACAGCCAGGGCTAACGAAGCCATTAACGAAGCAATTAACCAGCATCACCCTTGTGGTTTGCAGTGAGGAGCCCAGCACAGAGAGCCCTAAACGGGACCTTCAGCAAAGCGGTGCTTGGACAGTGATGGTCTTAAAATGAAAAGGTGCTGTGAGGGTGTTGGGCTGCCATGCCTGTTTAAGGTCAGTGTGATTCTCACCTCTTTTGACCTCTCTGTCTCTTCTCAGGGTCAGGGAGCAGAAATACGGTCCCTGTCCTGCACACCTCTCGACTGCAGGCAGGTGGTGAGCGGGGGATGCTGGCTTTGGCACTGAGGGGCTGGGTTGAGGCTCTCTGGCTTTGCATGCTGTCAGCAACGTGGTTTTAATTTGTTTTGAGAGAAGGCCCAGCCCGGAGGTGACAGGTCCAGCTGAAAGCACAAAAATTAACCTGCAAAGTTTTTTTCTTCTCTTGGGTAAAGCCAGATCTGTCCTCGCAGGGGTGGCAGCAAGAGGGGTTGGCAGGGACACAAATCCTTTTGCACAAGTGTGGCAGGAGTGGGATGGGGAGCAAACTCCACCTCGCCCCCTCCCCAGGAGAACACCCCAAGGTTGTCCCCGTGTCCCTTGGAGGACGTGTGTCAGTCCTTGGCACACTGACCACATTGACTGCAGCGCGGGGATTAGCGGTGGCAAAGTGATCTCTTTCTGGGAAGGATAAACACCTCCGGGTCAGGGCTGAGGTATGTCAGCAGGGGATTACCTCCCGACCCCCAGCTGGGCTAATGAGCTACATGGCAAGATGTGGGCGGTGATCATTTAGCTAAGAAATGCTGCTTTGCGGAGCTGGCAGCCTCTTGCTGTTGTGTTCATTGCCCTTGGCTCCAAAGCTGAGTGCCCTCAGCTCACTGATGGGCGTTATTCTCCCACCCCGCAGGGTGTTGGGATGGCCAGCTCCCGGCCTCCCAAGTACCTCCTGGTCTTCGACTTCGATGAGACCATCATCAACGAGAACAGCGATGACTCCATCGTGCGGGCAGCACCGGGGCAGACGCTGCCCGAGCACGTCCGGCAGAGCTTCCGCGAGGGCTTCTACAACGAGTACATGCAGCGCATCCTGGCCTACATGGGGGACCAGGGCGTCAAGATGGGGGACTTCAAGGCTGTCTACGAGAACATTCCCCTGTCCCCCGGCATGCCTGACCTCTTCCAGTTCCTCTCCAAGAACCACGAGGTCTTCGAGATCATCCTCATCTCCGACGCCAACATGTTTGGCATTGAGTGCAATCTGAGGGCGGCTGGTTTCTACTCCCTCTTCCGCAAAATCTTCAGCAACCCATCCAGCTTTGACAAGAGGGGATACTTCACCTTGGGGCCCTACCACAGCCACAAGTGCCTTGACTGCCCCGCCAATATGTGCAAACGCAAAATCCTAACGGAGTACCTGGCCGAGAGAGCCCAGGAGGAGGTGGAGTTCGAGAGGGTCTTTTACGTTGGAGACGGTGCCAATGACTTCTGCCCTTCTGTGAGTTTGACTTCAGCTGACGTTGCTTTCCCACGGAAGGGTTACCCCATGCACCAGATGACCCAAGAAATGGAGAACAAACAGCCTGGAGCCTTCCAGGCCACTGTTGTGCCCTGGGAGTCGGCTACGGAGGTCGCTCGCTATCTGCAGGAGGTCCTCAAGAAGAAGTGTTGAGGATGGCTCCAGGAGGCTTGTTTGCCATACACAGCTGGGAAAGGAGAAGCCTGGGAGGTCACGTCCTGCAACCCATGCTTATTTAGCACTGCTCACTTGAACTCCGATTCCTGGGCTGCTTTCCTGCCTTCCTCTCCAAGCTCCTTTCTCCCCAGTGACTAAAGCACTTTCTCCCCCACACCCCTCTCTTTCCCCTGCCTCATTGAGATGTCGTCTCCTCTATGCAGCTCGGACAGCTGCTCCGCTGTCGCTGGTTGGCAACACTAATGGTGTGGGGTTTGTTTTTTTTTTTTTCTCCCTTTTGACTTCACGAGAGCAATTCTTTACAATCCAGAAGCCAGCTCTCCTGCAGGCTGAGCCCTGCATGTGCTTCCTCTCGACTTCACCCTGCCCACCTGTGCCCATCTCCCCTCACCACGCAGGAGCCGCGTGCTGTTGCCTTCAACCTGATGCTCCAAGGGCTCCTCACCTCTCCAGGAAGCCACCAGAAATTCAATCTGGGAAATCTGTGCTGCAGAAGCTCCCCAGCTTGCCCTGCACCCCACTCCTTGCTCAGCTGGTGAGCCTTGCACTGGAGTTAGTTGTCCCTTCAGACTTTATTTTCTGAAAAAAAAAATCATGAGGAACAGGAAACCTTTTGGAAGGTTGGTACCATGCAAAAAAAAAAAAAAAAAAAAAACACTTTTAGCTCCCACTGCCCTCACCCTGCTTTCCCAGGACATGGGCAGAGTGGTCACATGCTGCTGCAGGGAGAAAGATCTGACTTCACCTTCCTCTTCCCCCCTCTGCTTCCCTTTCCAGGGCAGCAGCCCCTGCATCCCCAACGCAGCCAGGTCATCTCCTCGTGTTTGCTGGATCATGTTGACTGCTCTGCGACCTTAGGTGAGGATTTGCCTCCTCACCTGGTCCAGAGGTGCCAAAACTCCCCCCAGCTGGAGAGAGAGGTGCTTTAGCACTTCTGGTATTGGCTCCCCAGAGGCTAAACCCTCTTGCCCCACTGCAGTATTAATTGCTCCTTCTAATTGCACTCTGTAGGGGAAACCTGCAGTATCTGTTGCTCTTTGGTGTTGGCTTTTCCTGGACTTATCCACAGCCTTAATGACCCCCTGAGAGTGGCTTGTAACTACTCCAAAGCATAGAAACCCTGGCAACAAATCTGAGTGGTAAGGAAATAACCAAAGTAGCCCTGAGTTGATCCTCCTTTATTTCGTTTTTCTCCCTTCTCTTTTTGTTCTTCCTCTGCTGGACACTGTTCAACTGTGTGGAACTTAAAGCCATGGAATTAAAAAAATACATATATATGTATATAGATAGATACCTATATATTACAGAGACACAAGTTATTTGTATCCAGAACATAAACCTGGGTTTGCAATGGCTCTGAGGTGCACGCACATGGTGTTTCTCTTCCTTGGGGGCTGCCCAAGGGAGCAGCAGAGTGGGGCTGGGTTACAAGCGATGCTCTGCAGATTGGCCCTGACCCTACAGGACCCCTTTGGAGCAGGATCTGGCCCTGGCTCACCCTCCTCTCTCCATGTCTCAGGCAGCTGGGGATGGCAAGCAGTTTCTCTGTGGTTACTGCCCCAGTGCTGCTCTCCTCCTCTCTCCCGTGCTCGTTCCTGATTTCTCAGCTTTGCTCCTGCTCTACCATTGGTCCTCCCAAGGGGCTGGGAGCATCACTAGGGTCAGCCCAAGGGATTTCAGAGCTTGCTGCCCTCTGTGTTTCCAACGGCAGGAGGGACAGCGGAGTTTCCCCAGTGCTAATAACCCTTCACAGCATCATCAGCAGCAATTGCTGGTGTCTTTGCAAAAACAGGGGTGGGAGAGGTGTGGGGAACAGGCAGGGAGATGTGTAGGGTGCAGGCAGCAGCATCTGGCACGGGGCCCTGGCATGGCTGCAGCAAAAGGGCTGAGCTGTGCAAAGCCAAAAGGCAAAGGCAAAGCTGAGCCTTCAGCCCCTGGACACAGCGGAGCTGAGGGGTGCTGATGAGGGGTTGGGGAGCTGCTGGTGCTCAAAAGGGCTCCACGTAATTGCCAGGGAAGAAACCCGTTTCCTCGCCCAGGATGCCCTCGCACCATCCATCAGAGTACCTCCGCGTGACGTAGATGATAGCACCAGGCTGGAAGCAGAGCTCGTTGTCCTTCTGCGGTGTGTACGGGTAGAGGGTCACCACTGCAAGAAGAGGGAGAGAGAGGCCATGGGGCAGGACAAGGCCACCCCTGGGGACAGTTGGGATGGGTGGGAGGGAAGGGCTGAGCCTCTGTGCTGTGCTATAGTGGGGCAGAGTCACACCCTCGGTGCTGTGACCGTGGTCAGGGGCTCCACAGGGCAAAGGAATCTGGTGGATCCCGGTGGATCCGAGCCTGGAGCTGCTGTACCTTTGTCCAGGTAGCTCTCAGGGACCCAGGGGGGTTCCTCCGCAGCGGGTGGTGGTGGCAGGGTGAAATCCTCAAAGTCAGGCAGTGGCGGTGGTGGCTCCAGGTCATCGGGGACTGCAAAACCCCCACAACATCAACAAGGGCCAAAGGGCTCCACGTGGAGCACAGCACCCACACCCCCAGTGAGCACCCCCAGCACCCCCAGACACTGCAGCACTCACCGGGGGGGCTGATGTCCAGTGGTGGCTCGGCCAGGTCCCCCGGTGGTGGTGGGGGCACATCCCCGGGGAGAGGTGGGGGTGGTGGGATGGTGGCTACGTCCAGGGGGGGTGGCCCTGGGAGAGGCGGAGGCGGTGGGGGTGCCAGGACACCTTCCAGGGCTCCACTCGAGCTGGGGGTGCAGAGACAGAACCAGGGTGGGGGGGCCAGGCCACGATCATGGCTCAGCCCCCCCAGCTTTGAACACAGGTGTCTGCCCTGTGCCAGGACAGGGTGTCCCCCAGCACAGTCACCGTGGGCAGGGACCTCAGCAGCTGCATGCAAAACCACTTCCCCACTCTGTGCCTCAGTTTCCCTGTTGGGAACCATCTCTGCAAAGTTCTTTTGCTCTAGAGACGAGCAGTGAATCTCCTGCTCCCCGAAACTGCATTGCTTACAGAAACCACTCTGCAACTCCCCAGAGCAACGGGGTAACCACTGACCCCCCCAGCCCGGCCCCCAGCAGTACCTGACCGATGTCAGCGAGGAGATGGATGAGGCTGCAGAGAGCTTCCCCTCGGGAACCACGGGTGGCTGGATGGGCTCGGGGACGCGGGTGCTCCTCCTGCATGCGGAGCAGCCGCTGAGCCACGCTGCCAGGTGGTGGCTTGGCAAAGGGACAGGGACACGACACCGAGGGTAGCATGCCCCGTGGCTCCGTCCTTATTGCTCAATGACACCCAGACCAGAAGGACAAAGCCCCCTCACTGCACACCCAGCCCCGAAGCCTCACCCCAGGGTGCCTGCAGGCTGCGTGGCCATCTTCATCCCTTTCCGAGACAGCGTGCCCGTGCGGGACAGCTGGGTGCTGTGGTCCTGCGGGCAGGAGACAAGGACACATGGCAGCTCACTGCACCCCACAGCTGCCACCCCTCCACAGTGCCCCCGAGGCCTTTGCTGGACCCCTCCCCAAAGGACGGGGGGCCAGGAGCTGCCCCAGGGGATGGGAGCAGGCACCGCTGCTGACATTGCCACCGTGGGAACTGCAGCCCCAGCACTGCCACTTCCCGTCCGACCGCGCCGTGGTTTCACACCGTGCCTGTGTCTGCGATGCTGCCGAGAACCCGCAGGCGCCTTCCGGCGGGGGCGGCTCACGGGGGCATTTTCGGTGCTGGAGGAGCACAGCAGCTCAGCCCCAGCCTTGGCCAAGCAGCTCGGGTGCTGCGTGCCTCTGCTGCACTGACCACGTCCCATTGCCCTGCTGCCTCACGATGAGCCCCACCAGGACGAGTCCTGGGGTGGGGAGTACAAACAGACCCCCCCCACTTCTCCATCCGGGAGGGGTTTGTGCACCCACCAGCACGGCCCCTGGTCACTGAGAGCCCATCTAAGCCCCCCACCTTCCCGAGGACACCCCCTCACGCTGTCCCCATCACCGAGGCCAGGCTGACCTTTATGCCATGGCCAATGTCATCCAGGATGCTGAAGTTGAGGGGTTTCCTGTAGTAGGGCTCCAGGCTGGGCGGGCTGGGGGGGGGCACGACCTTCTGGTGGGATGGGAACCTCTTGCTGACGGTCAGCGCGCCGATCTCCCGGCGAGACACCTTCTCCTTGTGCATGTCAACCCTCTGCGGAGGTGGCACTGTCTCTTAACATTTCAGCCTGGGTTCTCCCCACCTCCAAGTCCCAGCATCCCCCTCCCAGCCCTCCCCATATGCCTTCTCAGGCCTAATTTGCTCCTGAACCTGACCTCCTGCCCTGGCCTGGCTGCAGCCCCCACAAAGCCCTGGGTGCAGAATCTGCTTTGCTCCATCTCTGGAGGCTTCCTGGTCCCCAAACACTCAGCCTGAGACAGCCCCTCGAGAACAGCTTCCAGCCCTGGGTGGATTTCTCCTTTGACAATGTTGGGTGACCACCATCACCGTTGGGTGACCACCACCACCGTTGGGTGACAGCTCAAGCACTGCAAGAAGATGCTACAGGGTCTGATGAGCTGTTAAAACCACAGGCAAGGACAGTCTCCAGTCCCTCAAGCTGCCCAAACGTGCTCAGCAATAACAGCCCCCTTTTCTCGAGGCCACCCCCTTTGCAGGACCCAAATCCCACAGCAGCACCCAACGTGGATTGGCAGTGGGCAGAGGTCGGACCCACCTGTGCTACGCAGCTGACGTTGGCCTCCAGCTTCTGCAGCTCGGCCGCCTGCAGGTCCAGCAGCTGCAGGAAGGTGGTGGCCAGGCTGCTCACCTGGTAGGCCACGCTGGCCAGGGACTGCGTGCTGAACGCCATCGTCTCCTCCAGCGCCTTCCTCTTGTCGCTGGCCTGGAGGGTGACACAGCTGGAGCCGGGCTGACACCGCGCCGTGCCGCCGCCGCCATCCCCATGACGGTGTCACAAGGGAGCAAAGGTGCTTCCTTCTGCTTTCCAAATGCATCAGAGTTCCTCCAGCTCAGCTCACAGGGACTGATGGGCAGCAGCTGCTCAGCCCCGCTGGCACCGCTGATCACGGTGACAGTGCTGGGACGGGCACAGAGGGGACAGCTCCAGCCCTGCTGCCAGCTGCCAGGGGCCGTCTTGGTTCTCTGAGTAATTTTGCATGTTCCCCCTTCAGGGACGCAGCTGGAGGCTGTGAACTGGTCAGGAGCTTCAGCACCAGAAAACCACCCGACCCCAGACGGGGCTGAACTGAGGCTGTGGCAATGCCCCATGTGTGGGGCAGGGAACCCCCCCCAGCTGCAGGGTCACAGCCCAGGGCCACCCCCTCAGGGTCTGCCATGGGGCAGCGAGGCCACCAAGAGAGGAACCCCCAGGTCAGGACGCATCCCCAGCAAATGGGGCCAAACCAACCCTTCTGCATCCCAACAGCTGCTGCCTGACCCCCTCCCTCCCTCCCCCAGAGGTCACAAGGGGACAAACCCAGGGGAAGCAGGGAAGCAGCAGCCACAGAGCTCTGTGCCCACCCTGCAGGGATGTGCTGTGGGGGTGACCGCTGGGTGGGCACCTCCAAAACCCCCCAGCATCTCTGCTCCCCCCCCAGCACCAAAACCCCCCGAGGACACACTTAGTCCCAGTCCTAACCCCGAATGCTGAGCACAGAAGCATCTGTGGAGCAAGAGGGGAAACTGAGGCACGAGAGAAGCGCTGAGAGCCCTCAGTGCTGGGCAGGAAGTGAGCGGGGGAGGGCTGAGCTCCATCACCACGAGCCTTCACCATCACCACACCACCACCACGGTACCCCCACCTCAGGGAGCCCCCCCGGCCCACCCCACCTCCACACACAGCCCCGACACCACCGTGCCCCCACCTGCAGGTAGTTGCTCTCGCAGTAGTCAGCGACGCGCTGGAGGTTGCTGTGGTTGTCCCGTAGGCCCTGCCTGGCCGCAGGGACGTCGCAGGGATGCAGCGGCTCCGCCATGGTGCCGGGCCCGGCGCCCACTTCCTCCCCAGCCGCCCCGGCGCCACGTTTTGAAGCTCGCGGCCGCGCTGACGCAGGGCCCCGGGGACGCCCCACGGCCTCCACCTCTCCCTCCGCCTTCACGCGGTCACAGAGCGCTGAGGGAAATGGGGGGAGAACCAGGGGAGGAAGCAAGAGCTGCAAGCCATGGGGCTGTGTGGCTTGGCAGGTTGGGGGCGGCCATCTTGTCCGCCATGGAAGGATTCGAGCCATGGAGGAGCCCCCGGAGCAGGGTGGGGGCAAACAGATGAAAGCTTGGGGTGCTGGGACCCCTCACACCCACACTCACCCCCAGATTCTGCACTGCAGCCCTTAGCGGCTTGTAGGGGGACGCGGCCTCTTCCCAGGGCTGAAAACAAATGGTGCCGGAGGCAGCACCCTCCCGGCAGGGCGACATTTCCAACACAGTGCTGCAGTTCAGCCCCAAACAGCCCAAACTTGGCCATTTCCGAGCACTTTGGAGCTTGGACCGTCCGCCAGAGGATGGAGGTGCTGCTGCCTTCCCGGTGGGCGCGGGGCCAAGCCTGGCTCTGACACAGCCAGGGAAGGGAATTCCCTTCCCCTCGCCTGGCAGGAGATCCCCCCTTCCACTGCCAGCTCTGGGTTCCGTGCCCCGACCTCGGGCTGGTTGCAGCCATCAGGTTCCTGCTGGGCTCTGCGTGCCCGTGGCAGCCCCAGCCCTGCCCTCAGCTGGGACAGCGCGTCCCTCCCGGTGCTTCGCCGATGGCCATTCCCATCCCCATGGGACAGCGCAAAGGCTGCAGGCCAAGGGCAGGAAGCTCTCACTTCCCAGCACTGGGAGGGCCCCTGGTGCCGGGCAATCCCCCTCCACCTCCTCCTCCTCGTGCTTCCTCCAGGCCTTCCCTAGCTGCATCCTCAGCCTCAGCAGCCTCACACAGGGCAGGCAGATTCCAAGCGCCCTTCCCGAGCCCACAGCCCTGCGAGCACTCTCCTCCCTCTCTGCACACAAGCACAAGGATGGAGGAAGCGATGAATTTCCTCCAGCACCCTCAATGGCTGAAAGCCACCCCAGCTGCCTCCTGGCCTCCACATTCCCCTCGCCCCAGCTCCCCTCCTTAACTCTGTTACCCACAGGGGATGCTCCCTTGGCCCCCACCTGCCCAGGCCCCATTTGCACAGGTTCAGACCCCCCCCAGTGGGGGTTCAGGGGCTGCCATCAGCCCCACAGAACACTGCTCTGCCTGTGCCCTTCCTCCCCCATCCTCACCCTCTCCCAGCCCTCCCCTGTGGCCCCACCACTGATTACCCTGGTTTTCAGGCTAATGCCCAACACCTGACCAGCTTATTCTTCTGAGTCTATTATCAGCTTAGGGACCAAAGACATCTGCTCCCTGCTAGGGGCTGGGAGATCTGGAGGAGCCTCTGAGCAGGACGGTGCGGGCGCAGAGGACGGCGGCTCGATGGATTTCTGAACACCTGCAGCGCTGAGAGGGGCAGCCCCTCGTCCCCCAGGTACGTGGCTTTGCTTCCTCCAGGCACGAAGGTGTTGCAGGTGCCACCACCTCCATGGGTTGGTAGCAGAGCTGAGCCGCAGCTCTCAGCTCCTCGGGTCCTGCTGTGCCCCAAGGGCATCGATGGGGAGAGGGACATCGGGCATCCACACCATGAAAGCAGCTGTACAGAACCAGTGGGCTCTGGGGAATGCAAGTTTGATGCCTTCTGAAGCAGGGACAAGACACATTTCTGCTTTATCACATTTGTCTTTACTGTCAAAGAGGTTGTGGGCAGGCTTTCCAACCCAAGTTTTAACATGGGAGCAGTGCAGGCCAAGCGTCCCAATATCTCTCATATCCCCCTTGGATGGGCCTTTGTGCAAAAAGAAGATGGGCTTTTGCAATCCATAGCCCCCAGACCTCTTGCAGCACGCTCTGCATACACAGAGGTAACAGCAACGAAGGCACCATGCTCCATATCATCACTTCTTTGCAGGCGTGGCACAAGGAGTGGAGGAAAAAATAATAATTTAGTTCCTCAGAAAACTTGTGAAGCTGCTTCTGCCCAAGCACAGGACATTGGGAAGGAGCAGTTTGCACTTACTCTGCTCTACTTGTTTAGGAATTGATGGGCAGTTTGGTGCTTCCTATCTGGGTCCTCCTAAGAAGCTGCTAATCCCACAGCCCTGGTGCAAGCGGTTTTTCTGCAGGCTCAGTTGGCCCCACTGAACCGGGCAGCTCGTGTCCTTGGGCAACCTCTGTGGTAGGCAAAGACCTCTGTAAGAACTCGGCTGGATCCTCCTCTGCTGCCCTCAAACTGCACCGTTCACTCCATTTGTCTGGGTGAGAACAAGCAAAGCAAAATCTGTTTACTGCAGCTTACACAAAGTGTTTTGAAAGGTGCCTGAAAGCTTCAGCTGAGACATCGCCAGCATTCGCTGTAGTGTTAGGGCCAAAGCAGCAGTCCTAACGCGCCCTAGGAGAGGCCCCTCTGCACCTTAACCATGTGCCATTTCTGTCGGTTACAGGGCAAAATGGCTCAGGATATGACAGAGAAGGAGCTGCTGAAGATGGAACTGGATCAGCTGAAAAAGGAGGTGAAGAACGAGAGGCAAATGGTGAGTATCGCACCCAAAACGCAAAGGGGAAGCATCCACGGTGCCCTGGGGACGCTGATGGGGACACCAAGGCCATGGGCAGCTCCATGGTTCCCCTCTCCTGGAGGGGGACGTGGATTTGTACGCAGGGGATGAGCAGATCTGCAGCGAGGACTCGTTCCCGTAACCCACGTGGGGCGTCTTCTTCCTTCCTTCCTTGCAGGTCTCCAAGACCGGCAAAGAGATCAAGGAGTACATCGAATCCATGGCAGGAGAGGACCCGCTGTTGAAAGGTGTCCCTGAGGACAAGAACCCCTTCAAGGAGAAGGGCGGCTGTACGATAAGCTGACACCCTTCCTCCTCCCTCCCTGCCCTGGCTGGGCACAGAGCTGTTCCCATGTGCAAGCCAAGACTGTCAGAAACCTGCTTCCCCCCCTGTAGTGTGACCTCAGCACTGGGGAGTCCCGAAATAAAATGTAGTTGCATCTGAAGTAGCAGCAAAAAAAAAAAAAAAAAAAAAATTACCCCTCTGACAGCAGAGATGAGGTTCAGCAGCCAGAGCTGAGTGTGCTCTGGTGTTCATGTAACCGATTTACACGTTTGGTTTCCGGCAAGCGAAAATTCTGCATTTTTAGCAGCCAGCAGCAAACTGGGCTTTAATGAAACCGTAGGGCTGTGCCTGGTCTCAGACTTCTCCAAGCAGCCTGACAGCAGAGCAGGCTCCAAACCTGAGCTGAGCCCCCATCTCCTCACAGAAAAGCCTCCTGGTAAGACCTCGCTCAAGTTCTGGCCTCTTGCTGCCTCAGTTTCCCCATCTGGCACAGACGGACAACACGTTCCTGCTGCTCTGAGGCTTCCAAAGGTCTGCAGCTTCCTTCTCTGTGTTCCTGGTGTAACCCCAGCCCATGAACACCACCACCCACCGCTCACAGACTGCAGCTCCCACCCACAATGCACCCAGAGCCATGGGATGGCCCAAGCATGGCTGGGGGGCACAGGAAGGAGCAAAGCGTGTTCAGAAGCCTCACCTCTGGGTCCTGCCTCCTCCCTGGGAAACCCTCTGGCAGCCACAGGAGAGCAAGCCCAGGGCTGTCAGTGCTGCTCCCAGCACTGCCTTGGCTTCACGGCCTCCTCCCCTGCGCTGTGTGCTCTTGGGGAAGGGCGGATCAGCTCCACGCAGGCAGAGCTGCTGTGAAATCTCCTCCTGCGATGTCTCATCGGGGATAAGGATGACCTGGAGCTGGCAGGAGCTGGGTCAGAGACGCAGCACAGACAGTGGGACCCCGGCACTGCCCAGCGCTGTGGGTGCCCCGTCCCTGGAGATGATTCCGGGCTGGGTGGGCCCTGGGCAGCTGAGCCCTCAGCAGGGCTGGGGGGCCCGTGAGGCCCCTTCTGCCCTATGGAAGAGGACTGCCACACGCTGAGGGCAGACACAAACCGCTCCCACCCCACGGACGGTGCACGGGGGACAGCCCCTGCCTCCCGCCGTGCTGCTGGGGGCTGCACACACGGCACCGACGGGGCTGCGATCCCTCCCGGAGCTGCGCAGCCGCCGGGGCCGGGCCCCCCCCGGTCCCCACCTCAGGGACCGCCCCGGGGTCGGGGCTGCGCTGCGGGCACCCAGCGTCACCACGGAGCTCTCGCGGCTCAGCTCAGGGAGGAGCACAGCGCCCGGTGTGTACCCAAAAAAACAAACTACAAAAACCAGCAGAAAAGGGGAAATAAAGGTTTTGTTCTTTCTCTCGCAGACACCAAATAAACCCGCTCCGCTCGCACTCGCTGTGTCTCTGTCTGTGCGCGGAGCTGCGCCGCCCGTCCCCGCCCTGACTCCCGGCGGAGGTCCCGCACGGCTCCGCTTCCAGAGCTCAGGGCAGATTTCGCGGTTAACCCCGGCTCAAATCCGAGTCACGGCCGGCTCAGCCCCGCGGAGCCACTCGCGGGCCGCGGTCTGAGAGCCGCACTTAAACCTCGGCTGCGACCATAGCAGAGCGGCTATGAGGCACGCTCCCAGCCAATAGCAGCGCGGGGAATAGTGAGTGTCATCCCGCGCGTCCAATCAGCTCCAGCTCCTAAAGAGCCCCGCCCTCTTCGGCTCCGCCCCTTCCGCTCTTCCCGCGCATGCTCACCGCACAGCCGGCGCACTCGCGCGTCATGGAGCTCGGCGGGCGCCCAGCGCCGGTGGGGGCCGCGGGGACAGCGCGGGGCCGCCCCCCGGGGCTCCGCTCGTCCGCCGCTCTCCCGCTGCGTTACCGTAAACCCCGGGGGCAAAAAGTGCACGAGGTCCCACCGAGATTTGAACTCGGATCGCTGGATTCAAAGTCCAGAGTGCTAACCATTACACCATGGGACCACGGCATACGCGCATCGCCCCGGCACCTTCAGGCTCCGCTCCGCCGCCGCCGCGGGCGATCGCTCCGGCCCCGCTCCGCGCTCCGGAGGGGCCCCTCCGCGCCCCCTTCCGCGCCCGCGGCCCCGCGCGGTGCCCCCCGC
>WBMW01005163.1:269479-290005 GCA_013396635.1 Penelope pileata
TGCTCCTCCCCACCCAACTCCCCAGGAGATGGGATGGTGGAGGGAGCACCGAGTGACCCTGAAAACCCACAGTGATGTGGGCAAAGTGGAAGGACCTTGAACTGAGCTTCTGGAGGGCCCGTGATGACCACCATGCGCACTTTGGAGTCCGGCGTCTCCGGGGGTGCAATCTGGAGGAGGGGGAAGGGGGAGAGAAACAATCACTACAGCACTCAGACATCAAGCTGGGATTTTAGGGTGATTTTGGCACCAGAAGGGTCCCCAGCTCGACGAGAGATGCTGGCAGGACACCACTTCTCGCCAGGGTGATGATACCTTAATAGAGGCACTTGCGAAGCGGGAGAGCTGTTTGATGTGCTGGCCCTTCTTGCCAATGATTGCGCCGACAGCCTGTGCGGGGATGAAGACGTGCACCGTCTCCTGCTCTGGGGGCTGTGGGCACAGAAGCATTGCTCAGGCTCAGTGCTCCCCATGAGGATCCGTGCCCTAAATCCCCCCAGCAGCCCAAGTGTGCTATGGGTGCTGAGCATTCCCTCGACTGCATTTGCAATAGGTGAAAAGCACAGATCTTGCACCTGCATGGTTCTGACCACGCTAAGGACACAGCCCCGGTGATCACAGGGATGCTCCCAGCACAGAGGGGATCTCAGTGGAGCCATTCAGCTGTGGGTGTGCACCTACCATGAAGGAGCTGTACGGTGCGGCCCCAGAGACGCTGCTGGGAGGAGGAGGTACCGCGTTGGAGGAGGCAGGGAAGAGGCCAACCGCAGCCAGGTTGAGGCCAGGGATGAGGTGAGATTGCAGCTGAGGGTGAGAGGAGAGAAAGGCTCATTGCTTTTACCAGGGCACCCTCCTAGCACACGTCAGAGGGGAGGAAGGGCAGGAACCCTGCCTGGCAGAGCTGCCGTCCCGGAGCTGAGCCGCACTCACGCTCATGGCCGCGACATCGTTCTCGTAGGCTTCCCTCACTTTCTTCATGATCTCCTGCTCTGCTTTGCAGCAGTTCTCAATGGAGCCCTTCACCGTGATCGTCCTTTCGGGGTTGTACAGGGTCAGGTCCTGCAAGCTGGTGGGGAAAGCAGAGTGACTCCGGTGCTCAGAGCAGCGCCCAGCATCCTGGTTTGTGCTAGGACGTCCACTCTGCCTTCCCCAAAAACATAATTTAAGAGTAAAACCCCAGTTCTGCCTGCTATAAATCAGCCAGATCTGAGCAATGCAGCACTGAAGAGGAGGGGAATACAGAAAACACAACACCCAGATTTTTCAAGACAGCTCCAGGGACCAAAGCACCCATGGTTTCCCAGCTGGCAGACAGACATCTGCCTGCTTTCCTCACACCACCCGTGTCTTTCTCCTCCTTCTTCCCCACCCCAGGCTGGAAAAGGGCTGCCCTGGTTTTCCCAAAGGCATTAAAGAGCCTTACGACGAGATGGTGATTTTTGTCTCTGTGTCCTGCTCCACCTTCTTCAGGTTTCGCCCTTCTTTGCCGATCAGGCGCCCCACGAAGTTGTTATGGGCTAAGATTTTCAGAGGCACTTCATCAGCTCTTGAGAGAAGAATACGAAAACAACAAAAAATAAAGATTACTGCAGCCAGAAGAAGGATTGGGTGCAGAGTGACAAGGGAAGCTCATGTCCCTTTGGTCATAGTCCCCCAGCAAGGAGCCCTGGGTGGGATATGCATGCAGAGGGGTAGGGGAAAACCTTACGTCTTTGTGTCCTTTGCCTCCTTCTGCATGATCTCCAAAATCATTTTGCAGGCAGCAGAGCAGCCCTCGGGGGTGGAGTGGATGCTGATGGCTTTTTCTGCAGCTCCTGCGTTCTCTTTGCGGTGCACATCAATCCTGCAAGCACAGCATTGATGCTGGAGTGGGCACAGGGCAGAGGCTCTGTGGCTTCCCAGAGTGCGTGTGCTGGCTGCTCTGCTCCCTCAGCATCACTGCACACTTTCCTGAGCTCAAGTACAAGCTTATATGCACATATAAGGAGCAACAGTGAGCACAAACTTGTGGGACAACTCCAAACCCAGCCTCATAAATCACTGCAGACCACTTCGCTCATTAGGAGCAAATGGGAAGAGAAGGAGAGCAGACTCACTTGGATTGTGTCTGTTTGGTGATGTTCCTGATGGTGGCCCCTTCCTTGCCAATGATGGCACCCACGTACTGCGTGGGCACCAGCAGACGGAGCGGGATGTCGACCGGCTGCTGCTTGACGGGTGCCCCCGCGGTGACGGGGGAGCCCTGCCGGGGGGCACCCCGTGCCCCAAAGCCCCCCCGTCGCCCGTTCTCTGGCCCCTGCACGGTCTGCTCGTCGGGGATGTAGGAGACCTTGAGCGCGTGGTTCTCCAGCTGGTGCCCATTCAGCTTCATGATGGCTCTGGAGCAAGGAAAGAATGGGTTGGGATGGGGGATCCCTCCCCTTCTATCCCCCAACAAGAGGTGGTGTATTGGCATAGCCCACCCAAAACAGGTGAAACCCACCCAAAATGGGTCAAGCCCTGGTGTAACATCCATTGAGGAAGCACTGGGAATGGGGCATGGAGATATCAATGCCACAGGGATGTGGTAGGACTTTCCACCCAGCCTGGATAGGGCAAAGTGCTTTAAGAGGGATCTCTCAGCCCTGGGTCAGGGGATTGGAGCAATGGGTGCAAAGGGTGGGATGATTCCTTGCTCCTCTCTGCCTGGTGGTATTTCAGCCCCTGGTGGGGATTTTGGAGACAGGCTGCAAGAGCTGAAAGCTGTCGATAGATGGGGCTGGCAGCAAGAGCAAAGTGATTACTCTTGCCACAGGTCTGCACTGCTCTCCTTCCAACTTCCCAAGGTTTCTACGGAGGAAAACCAAACTGCAGCTCTCCAGAGAGGGCTGTGACAGTTCTTGGGTTGCAAAGCCCGGCAGCTGGTGGAACAGAGAGACATAACCCCATCCCTGTGGGATGTGTCCAAAGATGCTCAATAAAGCACATGCATCCACAGAAACAGCCAAGCAGAAAGGCTCCAGACCTGAGATCAAAGCTTCTTGCACCAAACTCTTTTGTTGTGTGCTTCCTAAGGAGGGAAACCCAAAACATTTCCAAGTGTAAAGCATGGGACCAGTGCAGATGGATGCTGGACAGGACAAAGTGGCTGCGTGCAAGAGTGTTCCCTTTACTGGGCTCCATGCAGGGACTCAAGTGTTATTCCAGAAACTACAACCAGAAACTACAACCAGAAACTACAACCAGAAACTACAACCAGAAACTACAACCAGAAACTACAACCAGAAACTACAACCAGAAACTACAACCAGAAACTACAACCAGAAACTACAACCAGAAACTACAACCAGAAACTACAACCAGAAACTACAACCAGAAACTACAACCAGAAACTACATCTGGCTGGATGCAGCCCTAAACAACCTGACCCAGCTGCAGATATCCCTGTTCATTGTAGGGGAGTTGGACTAGATGACCTTCAAAGGTCTCTTCCAGCTCCAACAATTCTATGATGGTACAACCAAAAAGTACAAACAGAAAGTACAATCACACTGTCAGGTTGGATGCAGCTCTGAGCAACTTGATAAAGCTGTAGCTGTCCCTTTTCATTGCAGGGAAGTTGGACTCCATAGCCATCAAATGATCCTTCCAACTCGAGCAATGCTACGATTCTATGATGGTACAACCAAAAAGCACAACCAGCCCATCAGGCTGGATGTAGCTTTGAGCACCCTGACCCAGCTGTAGATGTCCCTGTTCACTGCTGAGGAGTTGGACTAGGTGACCTTCAATGGTCCCTTCCAACTCAAACAATTCTACGCTTCTATCAAAGCACAACCAGAAAGCACAACCAGGTGGTTCTCCAGCAGAGCTTTGCTGTGGCCACGCACACAACCACAGCAAGCTGACGGTGGCTGCAGCTCTGACAGCTGAAGCATTGTCAGCCAGGCAGCAGCTCGGAAGCGGATGCTTTCACAGGGTGACCACATGCCATGTCCCCAGGGACAGCAGCGCGACCGCAATTGGGACGTGCCCAACTCGGTGACGTAAACCTTCCTGGATCAAAATCTATCAAGTCCATCCCCGCGCTCCTCCTGGCTGCCCTCCAAGGAAAGTGCTGATCCCATCCCTTTTACAGCTTTCCAGAGCCCTTCACTGGGGCAAGAGGAAAGTGAAATAAACACAGCGATGAAAACCCGACTCGTTTTCCGTTTGTATTTTGTGTAAAGCAGGATAGGATGGAGCTGAAAATTTCCCAAAGACGCTGCCATCAGCCAGGGAGGGCACATGTCGTCTCACACCTACATCACACACTTTTTCCTTGAGCCATAATTACTTAAATAATTTGAAGACAAGAAAATCTCTGCTTTTCTTTTAAAAAAATACTTTTTTTTTAAACTCTGAATTGTAGAAAAAAGCCTAACAACTTGGATGTCCTCTAAAGGGCTCTAATCTGAAGGCAAATAAAAAGAAAACAGAGCTGGAAGGAGAGTATTTCTCAAAGATTTGCTGTGTAAAAATGTACACTTGGGGTAAAAACCCTAAGTTTATGAAGTCTGGGGTAAGCCAGCTCCCAGCACTGAAAATCCCATTTTCTGCCCCCAGGAAAGGAGCAGCCCCTGGGGCACTCACTGCCTGGTCTGCTCCCGGTTCGCGTAGGTGACGTTGACCACGGCGGTTTCGCTGTCTGTGTTCACTGTAAGCAAAAGAGACAGGAATTAGAGTCAGAGCAAAAGCTCTGGCCAAGCACACCTGGAAAGCAGAGTCCCTGCCCACGTTTGCCCTGCCTCAGCCTCAGGGGGGAATTGGAAGAGTTTTTCTCTTTCAAGGGAAAAGATCGTCCATGGTGTTGGGCCATGGGCCAACGTCCGTGTCTGCACAGCCCGTGCTGCTTTGTTATGAGGATGCTGGCACATCCTTCCTCTCTGCACTGAAGATGCCAAAAGCCAACTCCCTTCACCCCTGTGGGTGCATCACCCACATTTCTGCAGCTCTGTGGCTCACCAGGGTGGGAACGATGCTGGTGGAGGAGAACCTGGGCACTGCCCTCAGCCTACTCTGGATTTCCCTTTCGTGATAGGGAACAGCAAGAACAAAAGGACCCAGTGATAAGGCCCTGACATCTTTAGCCACAGATACTACTGACAAAGAAAAACTGTGTGTCTGTCCTCTCTCTCCTCCCATCCCAAATAGCTAGGACAAAAAATATTCAAACAACAACAAGTTGGCTCCTTTTCTCAGCCTTACCTTGCTCGCAGTTTTCTACGGTGCCGTATTGTGCTAGCAAACCATCCAGAACCTGGAAAAAGAGAGAAAAACCCCGTTACAGTGGAACAACCAGGACAGAGCCAGGAAACACGATCCATTGATAAAGGCAGCTTTTTGTCATTAGGATTTCACAAGCAATTAGATGAGCCAGCTGTGGGAGCAGGGAGGTGGTAGGAGTCAGGGAAATTCCCAGCAGCTGGGAGAAAGGATCCCTTTTATTCCTGTGATGGATAAACCATATCATGCTGTTATTAATGGGGATTTTGTTGGTGGAGCTTCCATTGCTTCTACTGGTTGAGTTTCCTCCTGTAGCAGAAGAGGAACAGCTGCATGGATGCAGGATCTGGTATAATTAAACTCAGTTCAAAACCAATAAAAGGATGAATCAACTTCAATCCCAAGTATAGAGACCAGTGGGGGAATCAGTCCTTACGTGTGCCCCACACTTTTCCCTGCAAGCCCTCGGGTCTCAGGGTTGTGCCATGCTCCCCGACTGCCCCTTACCTCCCATCGCAGCTGGGGTGGGATGTTCCTGATCTGAATTTTCCGGCTCCTGAAATAAATGAAAAGCAATTAAAAGCCAGATTCGGTGTCAGCAGCGTGCCCATCTCACACTGAACTGTTCCTCATGGAGGCACCTAATCAAGCTTTCCATCCCCACGTGCTGCCATGGGTTCCTGATGGCTTTCTGTTATTTACACCCTACCCCTGAGGTTCTGGATTTACACCTTGATCCTCAATGCGAGCAAGATGCCAACGTCCACCAACCCTCCAGGCATGGCTGCAGCCCTCGTACAGGCAGGGCTGCAGATGCTGACTTTTCCACATTAGTTACAAGGATCAGAAAGCAAAAAAAGAACCATGCATTGATTTAACCCGGGGGTGAATCCAGAACACAAAAGGGGAGACCCCAGGGATGCCACTGAATGCTATTGGAGAGATCCCAAAGCACCTGGAAACGTGGCTCCAGCATCCCAGTTTATCTCCAACCACTTCTCCACTCCCATTTTAGGCTCTAACATAGTTTTTCCCAACATTCAAATTTTTTTTTTTTTTTAATTTTAATGACAAACTCACCCTGGAGGTGCTGCTGCAGGTCCCCAGCACGCAGCCACATTGCTGCCACCCCAAGAGCCCCTGCCAACACCAAATGCTGAGAAATTGATTCTTCTTACTGTTGCAGTGTTTCCAGCATACAGTTTTGCCACCTCCTGCAGTGCTGCTATAGCCCACAGGCTGTGCACGAGCAAATGGATGGGAGGTCCCAGCTCACAGCACCCAGCAATGCACTCCCCCTGCAGCAAGAGCACCTCTGGGTGCCCAGTGACAGATTTATAGGGGCAAATGCACGAGCTCCCTTCAGTCCCAGCAGAACTGAGGGAAGGGTGCAAACCTCTGCCCTCCCAATAACGTCACTGCAAAACGCCCCGTGCGATCGGTTCCCCCTGATTTCAGCCCTCTAAAATCTCGGCGTCGAATTTAAAGCTCAACCTGAGATGAGTCTCAGTGCAGTGGGAGATGGTGACTCCCTGCAAACCCAGCTGAGTGCAGAACTTTGAGACCCCAAAGAAAAAGGAGATGGAATGCCACAACCAACACAGGCAGCTCAGCACTCTCAGCACTTTTGGGGAAAATCCCCCTGGATGTGCTCGTCATGGAGCTGGGCTTCAAACCCAAACTAATTGTGAATGGGTGAAAGAATCCAAAGAAGGAGAGAAGGTGAGATTCCAGATTTGTGTCTTCTAATTACACAGCTCCAGAAGGTTCAGCTCATTTGTCAACGAGAAGAAGAAATCGGTCACAGCATGAAAAGGGCAGAAGCAATCAGTCCTGCTTGAACACAGAGGTGAGGATTCCTCATCAACCCCTTCATCCCATCAGCTCCTGCCTTGAGAGCATCCTCTGAGCTGGGCTGCAGATCCAAACCCAAAATGCCTGGAAGGGGTGGGCTGCTGGGCTGGTTCCCAGCAGAATCAGAAGTGATGTTTCCCAAAGTCGCACAGATTCAAACCGAAGGGATGGAACAGTCAGAAAGATCTGGGGTTGCTCTACCATTGGAAAGCCAAAGTGAAAGGAAGTGAAACAAAAAAGATTTTCAGCACTGCCACCAGCTCAGCCATCAGAAAGTCTCTGAAACACCAAATTTTGTTGCTGCTATGGATGCAAAATGGGTGGATGGGGAAAAAACCCTAAACCCTTAAAATTGCATCGCATCAGAGGGATGCAGGAAGAAAGGGGGGAGGGGAGCACGCTATGAAACCAGACCCCTTGTTTACATGCTAATCCACATCCCAAAATGAATGGGAGAGAGATTAAGATATTCAGAATGCAAAGAATGCCACAGTCCAGGGAGGGTCACAAAGATTCGAGCTGATGGAGGAAACCACGTCTCCAACCACCCACCCCTGCCCCAGAAACTTCTCCAGATAGCTCCAAGCACCCGCACAGGCAGAGCATGTGTTCTTCACATACGTGACCAGAATCAAATGCACCAGGGAGAGAAAAGAGCCATTTACATCCTCACACCGTCATGCTGCTGGTGGCATCTCATTTTCTCCCCATAAAAAGAAAAAAAAAAAAAAAAATCCAACCACCACCACCAAACCAAGCAACCAGACCTGGAGCTCCTTTCTCCCTCCTTGGAGGGAGCAGCATCACCAGAGCAGGTGCCCAGGTGGGGTGAGGCCATTGGGGCAGCAAGGTGGGGGGGAGGGGCTGTGGTGCCTTCATTAATATGTTAATTAAGCAGTAACTCCTCCAATGGCAACCATGAGACTGGGGTTATTCGCTGCTTGTCACTGACAATTATTAAATTCCCTCAAGGCCGTGCTTGGAGGGAGGGAGGGAGGAGGTTTTTTTTGTTTGTTTTTTTCAATCAGCCCAAGTGCCAGAGCTGCAGAACACAGAGTGGGTTCCTGTGAACCCATGTGTTGAAAACTAAGGAGAAGCCCCTCTGAGGAGCCAGCACCCTGAGCACCCATGGCCCATCTCCATCAGCACCCATCCTGCACAAGGGCTGCATCCTGTGGGGCTGCATCCCACTGGAGCCCTGCGTGAGCCTTGGCCCCCTCACACCCAACCCTGAACATTTGTCCCCCCCACCACCACATATTTCTCAAAGCAAAGGTGACCAAGTGCACCAGGACACCAAGGAACCCCCCCAGCAAAGCATCACCAGTCACGAACCACGACCATCTTCTCCTGGAACCATTTCTGGAGCTCCTGGGAGCAAAAGGAGAACGGTTCAAAGCCAGGGGCACCAGGAGAGCTACTAGAACTGAACCACGTAAACGATGGCTTTTCAACCAAATGCAAATGTTATGCAAATTTGGGGGCTGAAAAAACAGCGCATCCCTGATTCAATTAACAGCATTTCATTTATCTAGTTAAGCTTTGATTCAGGAAAGCACTTAATCCTGTGCTTAATGTGTTGCTGGTAGTGGGTTTTAATGTTTTAAACATTTTTAAATAGGAAAATGTGGTTGCTAAGACACAAACATTGCTGGGGGACTCGGGAAAAAGTTGTAGCTGAAATTACTCATTTTTCCCTTATAAATTGATATGCTTTCAATTTGTCAGCATCTCTGCAAGGTGGGATTATCCCTACACTCACTTCACTGACCATGAGATAAAAGCACAGGAAGGAGACTGCATCCCCTCTCCATCACACCTCTGGGCACAGCTGGGATCTCCCCAGTCTTCAGCCACTTTGTCACCAGTTGTCACTTTGCCCTCCATACCAACACAGCTCTCAGCTTCCCCACGTGCCATTAAACCCACTGACACCTGTGGCAAGGAAAAAAATACACACACCAAATTCAGCAGGTGATGCTAAAGCAAGCCCAGAGAGCTTCCTTGGAAGCAGCACCACTGAAGTTTGAGACATCCTTAAGCAGAGGATAGTATTCGAGGGTTTTTTTCTGAATCTGGGCTAGCCTAAAGGCCAGTGGGATGGGAGACCCTCAAACTAAGAGCGTTTTTCCCAGCATCGGGTTTTTCTGCTGAGTTATGGCCATCACTGCCCTCTCCTGGCTCTGCCACTGAGGTCCCCCCCATAGCATCACTGGTGCCCTTGCTTCAGAGTCTTCAGCACAGGAGCTGCTAACCAAGGGGACATCTGCCCCATGGCCAGGGCTCTGATGTGAGGCAGGGGAAGCATGGTTATACACAGACCTATAAGGTGATGCACATGCCTGTGGAGGAAGAAAAAAAGTGGTAAAATCCTATTAAAGAGCTCTTAAATGTGCTACAGTTGAGTGGGATCCTGGAAGGATCAAACAGGGACAGGAGAAGAGCACCCATTTGCTTCTCCTGAGAAGGAACCCAGCGTGCAGACTGCTCAAGAAATGCTGATTTAGACAGCGATTTTCTGAACCTTTCATAATGAAAAAGCAAAGGTCTCCCATCCCTCATCGAGATACACCCCACTCTTACCACACCATTTATTCCAAAGATATCTTGTGCTGTGTCCAGCTCATCCCTTGAAGGTTTGCTACTGAGGACAAGAGAAACGATCCAAAAGGCCCCTCCTGAGATCAGGACTTTAAGAAGTCAAAGGCATTCAGCTTCTTGTAGCCACGGGATTTGAGAAACAGACATGCATCCTCCATGTGAGCACCTCACACCCTGGCTGGCACTTATCTCTGGCAAGCAAGCCCAACGTGATTAATCCTCCCCATCAATCATCTCAGTAACCAGAATTTGATTTTGGACTAATAAATCTGTCTAATTGGTTTCTCCCCATTAGCTCTTTTCTGGAGCTGCTTTGTACGCTGAGAGTCACGCCAAGTAATTGATGAGATTTTTCAGGGAGATGCTGAGAATGAGAAGTTGTCCATGAACATCCCCTTGAAAGCCCCAAAGAACTCATTCCTGATTTTAAAAGAACTGCTACGAAGGACTGGTTGATGCCCAAAGCTGGAAGAAATACTCTTATATTCCCTCCTTTACTAACCTCTGTGCTACCTCTTTCCATTTCCCCACCGATCCCAAGTGGATGGTGCTGGCATGGAGCTCAAGTCATGCCCACCCAGC
This sequence comes from Penelope pileata, assembly GCA_013396635.1. NCBI lineage: Eukaryota > Metazoa > Chordata > Aves > Galliformes > Cracidae > Penelope > Penelope pileata. The sequence goes on from WBMW01005163.1 coordinate 279,761, forward strand.
TAAAGCCAATGCTTCACACTTCAGAAGATGCAAGAAACCTCAAAGAAATCTCAAAAAAACCTTTATCAAGGTCTTGGTTAGTCCTTGCCAAACCAATACATCAACTATCTGCAGACAGGACAAGTTTAACAGTAAGTAATAGAGAGGAAAGACGGATGGCCTTTACACAATGCATCCATTATCTTTCCGTTCTAATTTGCTGGCAGGTTGCCATTGATTGAAAGACGCTTTCTGATGCTCAGAACATGCTCCAAAGTTGAGCCCAGCTGAACTCGGTGGGCTCCCAGCTTCCAACCTCATCGGGATGTGCTGCCCTGGCCAAGCAGGTGGGAGGTAACACCTCTTCCTTCCCAGCCAGCTCCAACCATGGCAGCTCGGTCCTGTTCCTACTGAGGAGCAGGTGATACGGGTTGAGAGATTCTCATCCCTTAAGAAAACCTAAAACTGCAAATCTCAAATTGACCTTAATCAAATCTGCCCCTTGAGCTGGTGCTGGGCTGAGCTACCTGAGCTACAGTTATGCCAATACACACAATGCTTGGAGGCATATTTTCCTGCAGATATTCCATGTAGAGAAGGGAAAGAAAAAAAGTCAACTTGTTCCTCATCCCATCTGCAAATCTCAAAGCACTTCTGAAACCATTGCACTAGAGCAGCACAACACAACGACCGCTAACGCAGCGGCGCAAGGAAACACGCAGTAGCATCTGCACATCCCCAAAACCAAAGTGAGCAGCACATCCAGTTCTGCACACAAGATAAAGAATATTCTGCATTTTGGTTTGTGGTATTTTTTGTTGTTGATATTTATTTTTTGAGATCATATCTGATTTCACGTAGAAAAGATCCTAAGAGTGGATTCACAGATTCTCTTTCTCTCCAGGAACTGGAGGACGATGGATGTCAGCCCATTGGGTTTCCTTCCATCCTCTCTCAAACCCAACAACGCATAAAATAGAAGCTTGGATGGTGTGAAACCCTCAGCATGGTCATCCCAACCCCTTTCCCTTTGTTGCCATATTCATCAGGTGCCAGAGCTGGGGTCAGCTGGGTGGCACCAACTTCTCTTTGCCACCAGAGGGCACCTCTGCCCTCCTCCAGTGCCCAGGACAGTTTCTAACTGGTTCCCAGTGCCTCTGATGGTGCTGTGGGCTTGGGGCTGCTCCAAGGTGAGTTCAGGTGCTACAAAGCAGCTGACATCAGTGGGAACCCCAAGCCTCATCAACACATGCACTATGGTGGGTCTCATGCCACTTTAATTTCTTAATATTTCCTGTATGATTGACAGCTGTCACTCATAGTTTCACATAGTTTGCTTAGAAGTGGCCAGAGCCATCTTTTTCTTCCATATTTCCAGTTCAAGGACAGTGGGGCATTGGCTCTAAAATCTTAAACACCATGGGCTCAGAGAATTTCAAGCAGGGGAGAAGGGAAGGGTTCTGCTAAAGCTCAGGGGAGCTGCAGAGATTCAGGCCCTGCCAACCTCAGGTGTGTAGCACAGCCCTGCAACCCTCGTGCCTGGTGGGCACGGATCTGTCAGCTAAAACTGGATCAAAAAGCAGTGAGGCAGTCACCGTGCAGGGCTCTGCGCCAGTGGCAGCGGATCTGTTTCCAAGCCAGATCAGGTTAAACCAGTGCAAGGACTACATGTAGACAAGCCCTCAAAGATCAAAGTGGGCTTGTCATGGGAATCTAAGGAGAACCCAGAAGTTACAACACAGATCATCCCATTTTATGAACTTCATTCAAGGGTGGAGACCCTTTCACCAAAACTAATTAAAACCTGTGATGCCATCCTCAGACCTGCCAGACGTCCCAGTTTGGGTGATGAGGTGTCAGGAGGTTTTTCAGCCCTCCAGCAACCTACAGAGGGTGAAAAAGCTGCAAACATCCCACATGGCATCACCCATCACCTCCCACATGTCATTCTGCATGGCATCACCCATCGCATTGCATTGCCCATTGCATCCCACATGGCATCACCCATCACCTCCCACAGGACACGAAGCTTGGCACAGACCATACAGGAGTTCCAACTGAGTTTCCATGGATCTGTGTACAGGGATCAGCCCACCAAGGAAAGCAAAAAAAATTCCAAGTGTGGGTTTGGTGTCATGACCAACTCAACCCTGTGGTTGAGCCCAAGCCGGGTTAGAAGTGCCACATTTTTCCACTGACAAGTGAAATCAAACTGCTTCTGTTCTTCTTTCCAAGAGAAGGCAAAGAACAAAAACTGAGATGAAAAAGTACAAGTGGGACCTTTTTTCTCCATTTCCAGCATAAATTTCAAATAGAATAAGAGCTCTTCACCAAATTCAATTGAAGCCAGAGTTGTTTTCTCTTACATTTTCTCTTCAGAAAGGAGGCGAGGGCAAAGAGAAACTTTTTAAAAAACCACGATCTAGGATTTTCACTGAAATGAGAAAAATTAAAATTTGCCATCCAGAGCTCACAAAAAAAATCACCCTTTGGGAGCAGGAGGAGAGATGCCAACAAACCCACAGAGAGTGTTCGACTGAGCTCCTCCTTCGGTCCCCCAGTGTTTGGTTGAAGGTTCAATGAGGAGATGCTGGAACCTCCCTGGCTGCTTCCTGCTCCCCCCAAAGCTGCACTAGCAGCAGGAGAGACATCAATTTTCCAGATGGAGAAATCTGTCTTACAGTTGTAATTAAATAAATAAATGTGACGAGAAGGCCAGGATTAAGACGAGAAAAGGCTGAAGCTTGGATAAGACAGAGCAGAAGCTGGAAAACTGCAAGGATAGAGCTTTTCTACTTCACTGCTGCTCACCTTATTGCAGAGGCACTTAAAGCCATTGAAAACCCACCAGGACGTTTGTACAGGCAACACAAAAAGCCAAACCGATACACTCCCCCCAAATAAACTCAATGCACAGCTGGGGGAACCCAGCACAAAGTTCTCCGAATATCTGATCTGGATTTTTCCCTAAGTGAATTCCCCATGGACACCTCCGTGCCCTCTCTCCTGTCTGTCTTCCACAAACACCCCCAGGGCCAAGTTGTGCTGGCACAAACAGCAGCACAAAGCAGCTTTCGGAGTTCCACAAACAACTCTGGGGAAATTAAATATAAAATTTACACTGGGCAAATACGTCAGGCACACAGGCAGGCACAGAGACGACATCACAGGAGGGATAAACTCACCCATGCAAACTCTTCTTTCAAGCCACAGTTTTAAAGAAGTTACAAAATTCACTCTCCATAAAAAGTATCCAATACAAAAACCACAGCTTCTTGGACTTGTGAATCTCAAAGCACAAAACTCATCTGAGGTTCATGGCTCTGTATGGGATGACATCCCAACAAACAACTCCATAAAGGAGTACAGCAGATGCAGCCCCTTCTTCCTTACAGGGGAAATCACAGTTTTCTTTTATCCTTCATCCATTTGATCAATTTGTTTGCAAACATTTTTATGCCAGAGGCTTGAACCGCAGGAGATCACAAAACACAAGCTGATGTCTTCACAGTAAAGAAAACATAAACTCACAAATATTTATAAACGTGTTTGTGTGTATATACACACACATCTGCCCACTCTGGTGACCAACTCTGCTTGGACACCACCAGTTCTGAGCCAGGAATGATTTGGATGAGATTAGCAGCCCTGGGTGTAAGGCAGAACATCAGAGCTCATCCCTCCCCACCAGGGTTCCTGCTGAAGATACAACGTTTCCTGACATCTCACAGCTAAATGCTGCTTATGTTTGGGATATCCCAGTGCAGATATCAGAACAGATACAGTTCTCTGCACACAACATGTTCAGGTCTGGCCCCACAGCCTTAACTCCTGCGTGATTCAAAGCAGAGGTGGAGCTTTGCAGGTGACACACAGGAGAGAACTGAGCACCAAGCAGCTCCTGTATTGCTCCATCCCCACCTTCCCACGTCTCAATGCTCATTAGTTTCCATTTAACCCACAAATCCCAATCCCTTTTCAATGCATGCTCACCAGCAGGATCTGCGATCCCGAAATTCCCAAATGTTTGACAAGCCTTTCACCACGAGCACTGTGTGCACAAAGCAACGGGAGAAGCAACTTTCCTGGATCTGAGAGCCCACACTGATGGCATCCATCCTCCACCTCGGGGGCTTTAGGGCAGCTGCATCAAGCAGGCAGCAGCCTCTGCAGCATCAGCACCCGGGGGCCAGCACTGCCTGACCCTCCCAGGAATCATCTGGCACAGCTGGGAGATCCAAATTGCAATAAGAAAACAAGAAGAAACCACAACGCTCAGATTTTTCAAGCGTGCTCAGTGCATCAGGTGTTAATCACTTCTAAAAACGTAGCTTTTATTTAGATGCTTACATGCAATTTGGGAAATCTGGCTCCAATTGTGGCTAAAAATCTGGCCCTGAGTGCATTATTCCTCCCCCTTCTCCTTTTATTTGGCTCTGGATCATCATTCCCTGCCTGTCCTAAGGAGTCAGCTCCCCTCGGAGCTACGCTTTCAGCTTTATAAAAGCAAGCTGCCGCGGGGACCTTCCTCCGAGTCAAACTTTCTCCTTTTTGTGCAAATCCATTGCACTGTAATCTCAAGTGCTGTTTACACTCCCCGGGACCGCTGGATGGTGCGGGCTCTGCATCGCGCTGTGCTCGGCGTGGAGCCCTGCCAGCTCGGCGCGCTCCCGGTGCACGCGGTGCAGCCGCTTTCAGCATCGCTCACAGCGTGCTGAACTCCACCTGGGTGGATTGCTCACGAAGAAAAAAAAAAAAAGCACGGACCTAATTCTGCCGGGGCTGCACGTGGATTGCATTTTATTTCCCTAAATCATTTTCCTCCGTACGGACCGGACAATTAAGGCAGTCAGAAAAGTGTGAAATTTCAGCTCTGACCATGTCAGAGCTCCCAAGTGTCAGTTACAATAAAATAAATGACCCATTTCCTGATGGATTGCGAGGGCTCCTCCGAGACGAGCGGATGGACAGATTTTTATGTTTGTTTATTTTCTCTTTTTTGGGCAGGAAGGCTGTACTGCCCTGCTCTTTGGCACCGGGAGGCTGCAGCAGGTTAGGGATGCTCTCGCCTTGTGCCGCTGTGCTGGCAGCACCCTCCTGGCTGCTCTCCCCTATCCCCAGCAACGTGTCCCTCCTCTCAAGCTCTGCCAGCTCTTGGCCCATTGCCTGCAGCCAGGATCTCGACAAAACCTCCTCTGCTCTTCTCACAGTGCCCACGTGCTCCCTCAAAACCTCCCCTCCACGTGCCAGCACCAAAAACCCGACACTCAAAATGAAGCCAAACTCCAGAAAACGGGGAAGGGTCGTGCAGTGTCACCTATGGAAAGGGCTGGCAGGAGCCAGCATGGTGGCACCAAGCAGAAGAAGGCTGCTGCCCCTGGAAGATCCTTTCCAGAATGCCCCATTTGGCTCTGCCCAGAGGAGGAAACAGAGCAGGTTTCGATTAAAATGTGACTTTTCATTTTAATCTTTGGACTTAAAATCATGAAGATCCCTCCAGCAACTTCAGGAGTGCGCTATGGGCATTGAATATCAACAGATGGCAAACTGGTTTCCACTCTCCTTCGGTCATTAAATCAGAATGAAGATGGTGCACCCTGGTTTTAAGGGCACCATCTTAAAGCCACGCCTGACACCAACTTTCCAACAGAAGAACACATTCCCAGGGGCTGTACCAATGTCTGAATGGTACAAACCCTGCAGCCCTGCTTTGGTCTGAGGCATCTCCACCACACTGATATCAGAGCTCAGGGGAAAAGAACCCAGGAGGTTTCTTTCCTCTGCCCATCCCCTGCCTTTTTTTTTTTTTTTTTACAGGTTCACAGGTCTTGAAACTGCCCAAGCAGAACAGTTTCCACATTTTCTGGTGATGTGCAACAAAGAGAGCTGTGTACACCCCAAAAGCATCACTTACAGAAACAAGAAGAGGAGACACCCACAATCCCCCTATGACATCCAGGATAAAGCAGCAACTTTCAGGTAAAGTTCAGCAAAGATTTCTGAGCTAAATTCACAACAGGGTTTGCACGTGTAACGCCCAGATGCCCTGGGAATGCAGTCAGGAGAACAACACACACATTTCTGGAGTGGTCAGGAACACTCTCCTGTTTCAGGTCTGGGCTTTAACCTCTTCAAAATTAATTTTAAAAGTGAGCAACATCCCCAGTGAGCAGCAGCCTGTCCCACAGCTGCCTCTGCAACACTTCTAGAGCAGCCCAAAGCAACCTGAAGCAGAGGCAGGATGCTGCAGGACGTTACCCCTGTCTCCAAGGCACTTTTCTCCCATGCTTGTCGTTTGCCTAAATTTTTTTCAACTTTGCTGGGCAAACGCATTTTTTAAACCTTGCAGGTACTCAGTGCAAGACTCCTCCAGGTCACTTGAACGCTTCAAAAAGGGCTGAATAAGAGTTTAAAGATACAAAAGGCTCAGCCCCATCAGCCCTTGCAGCGAGGAAGATGGACAGACCCTGCACAATTGTATTTCTGCTGCTTTTTCCCCCCACTATCTCTTGTTTAAGCCCAGTTTGGTGCCTGGGAAACCCCTCTCACCCATTAACTGGAAGGTGAGGAAGGCAGAGGGTGATTTAGGAGCTCACACCTTCACTTCAGCTATTCAGTGCCTCCAGGCACATTGAAAATGAGACTTTTCACCTACAACATTTGAGAATTTTTTTCTCTGGTGAATCAAAGCCCCAGAAACGTCCCCACAACTTCCCTAAAATGCATTTTCTCAAAAGAAATCTGTAAGCTTCAGGTCTAGATCCCCTGAATCGGTTGGGTTTTCTCCTATTTCTCTCTTTTTCCCTCTTCACTTTTGGGGAAGGGGGAGACTCTGGTGTCCCCCAGGTGCTTCCCTATTCTTTAGGCTCCCACTTCTCCCCATGCCATACAGGTAAGGCTCCATCTCTACCAAGCTTTATAAAACCAGCAGCATCGTTAGGAAAGGAGGAAAAAATCATTTCTAGTTGCATTGAAGCAGAGACAGAAATTCCAAATTCGCTAAATTCAGCAAATTTGGAAACAAGTGGAAAGGCACGTGCTGGAGCCAGTAAGGCAGGAGGAAAGGGGCTGGAGACATTTCCTCCCACTCCCCCCGGAGTTTCAGACCCCTGGGCTAACCCCGTGCCTCCTGAACTCTCCCAAACCCTGCTGGTGACTCTGGAAAACATTAACATTTTCTAGGGGCTTGGGCTGGGGGAGGGGGGTTGAAATCTTCGACATTTTTTAATTCTGAAAGGTCTCAATTTTCAAAGCAAGTACTTTAACCCCACTTCCCCTATCCATATCTCTGAGGTTTGTTTGCTGGTTTTTTAACCTAAAATTCAAAGATAGAAACAGATTTAACCGGAGAAGTGGATTCAGCCCTAGTAATTGCCACCAATGTGGCAATTTTTTCTGCCACCAAATTTATTCCTTTCTCCTGAATTTAAAAAGCAGACACTTAAAAGTCACCTATGCAGGACAAACTCCATCTTCTATAGGTCCTAAACCTGAGGCTAAAAAATTTATGGTTAAATTGCAGTTTCTTGTTCTTATTTGCCAGTTATTGTTCCTACTTGGAGAGGGGGAGATAAAGGCATTTCTTTAACTTCAGACTGCGAAATGTTAAATATATTCTTTTTCCCAAGTATATTAAAATTGGTTAAATTATCCCAGCTTTAATCCTAATGAATGAAATTTGCTGACAAATTATTAATCCCTAATTGAATGACAAACTATTTCTAGTTTTTCTATCTGGAAATCATTAAAACACATTAATTTCCAAATGATCTCACTTCTCAGCAGTATAAATTCAGTATTTTAGGGCTTTCAGGTCAAAGATGGGCACATGAAATAAACTGAAGAACTAAATATTACAACTTTTTTTCATCATCAAGAAAAGTAGCAACAAACCAAATCACATTAAACTTCCTTGGAAAGGAGCATGCATCCTGTCTTTCAATTTTCAAGCACTGCTGTGAACAAGGATGCTCCTAATTTTTTTAATGATACTATAACCTATAAAACAGTCCTGTTTGAAGGGGTAGAGAGTGATCTTAGGAATGGATTAAGAACGTAGTTTATCTCAACGTTCAAGATAGTGGTTTTGTTTCACACGAAAAAGAACTACCAAAGTTTTTTCAGTTCTGTTTTCACAGAATTCAAACAAAACAAGGAAGAAAGGCACGTTTTCTGACTAATATTTACAAACAAAGAAAGCACACTAGCTGTTGTCAGAAGTTATACAATTTTTTCTTTACAAATAATTAATGGCGTGATTATGCACAAAGTCTGTCTCCAGTTTGCAAGAAATTTGCAACAGAGACTAAAAAAAAGTCAGTTTTAAGATTTCTCCACCCAATTCCACGTGCTACACTGTATCCTCACATCATTAATAACATTTAATAATTCCCACCTCCTCTCAGGAGCTCACTGACCCTTCGAAACACGAGTGGTTTACAAATGACCTCTACTTAAAAACACCCTGCACAAAAACTTTTAGTTTTGAGCCCACTGGCTGTTATCAACCAAACTCCCTCTTTCCCCCAATTACTTCGTTTCATTCTCTCTGGTCGACTCACTTCCACATTCCTCATATTTGGAATGTCTGCTTGATGGATTCACTTTTTTCCCCCCTTGCCCCTCCTCCTTCCTTCCTTCATTCATTCTTTCTAATGCTATCTACTTAGGTCTTTTCAGTTTTGGAGCTCCAGCCTACCCCCATCCCAATTTTTAATCTCGACTTGAAAAACTGAACTTTATTTTTCCTTAGAGAACCTTTTATTTTTTAACCTTCTGAAGAATAAAAAATAACTTTCAGATCTAAAAAAAAAAAATTTCCCCAAGCTTTCCCCAAGTTTTTCCATCTGCAAAGTTACAGAAAAATAACTTCAAAACAGCAATGAGACTTTAAAGAATCCAAACAAATTTTAAAACTCAGGGGTTTTAAAGAAATGATATTTATCAGCAATAACTCTTCTTTAAAGTTTAGTATTTTAAAGTGTTTGGCTTTTTTTTCCCCCAAAATATTTCCCTATGACCATTAAGATAAGTTTCAGCTTTAAGTGTTATTTGAAAAATCACTAATTAAAGAACTCTGAAGCAGTTTATCCTTCGTGTGCATTTTGGTTTAACAGTTACACACCAATCACCCTCTCCAGCAATATTAATAAATTCTCAGTTTTTTAATTCATTTCTGCAGCAGGATTTTAAGACAGGAGAGATCTTAACGAAGGAAATACATGGAGGGAAGATTTATTTACAGCATGCAATTTCATTGTCCACGTTTATTTCCAAAAGCATCCAAATCAGTTTTCCTGAACATTCGTATTTGCAGTTTTAAGGAGATGAAACACAACCATAAAACTAAGTTTTATTTTGTAAGTTAACTGGAAAGAATATCATTGACCATTACTTGCTTTCCCACATTTCTACACTAAATTTGTAGATATAAATACCAGGTTGGGGTGTGGGGGACATTGATTGTTTTAGATCACACCAAAACCATCTGATTTTGTCCTCTCTGCTCATACTTAATTAACCATATCCTGTTCTAGGTGCCTTTAAACTGGAAAATCCAGTCTTAAAAACAAGCAGAAAAAAAAAAAAAGCAAAAAAAAGCATCAACTTCAAAACAGAGAGTGCCATCGTTTCAGCCTTTATCCAGAGAGAGGGGCAGAGGGGGAGGAAAGCGAAATACGCCGAGAAGCACTGCAGAAAATTCAACTACTCCGGGGCAAACAACCTGCAAAGTTACAGGCTGCTGCCACAGTTGCCTTTGCTGACCCAGAAACACAAACTTGCTTCCCAAAACTGAGGCAAAGTAACTGTAGCAACTGCTCCAGGGAAGCATCCAGCCAGGAGAGACCCAATCTCTGCTAATGAAGCGATTTCCAGCAAAGCACATGAAGAAAGTCAACAGCAAAAATGGCTCCTGCAGCTTTAAAGGCAGCGGATAGGGGCTGTGGGGCTCAAACCCAAAAACCCCTCTCGTCCCCACCCTGGAATTTAGCAACCAAACGTAATGAATTGCACTTCTCCTGCTTCTCATTAAACCGTGCTAACTAACCTTCCGTTTGCTTCCACCTATTGTGAAGTTCCAACCAGCATTTCTTTGAATTACACACGCCAAAGAAATATTTACATTTCCATTGAATTTCTCCTGGAGTGCTCTTCGCAGAAGTCAGATTGGGAAGCAGGGAGCTGGGAAATACCCTGAAATCTTCCCCACTCCCCACAACCTATTGATTATCCAGCAGCACTAAAAACAGAAAAAAAAAAAAGGGG
>WBMW01005163.1:293876-309552 GCA_013396635.1 Penelope pileata
CCGTCCCCCCCCCCCCGTATCGCTGAGCGTTCCTTTGGGTTCTTATCGTCCTTCTCCGAGCTGTGGCAGCGCTAGGGAAAGAGCCACGTGGAGAATTTGTTGGTAAATAAATGTGGTGTTGTTCAAGAAGTTGTGTAAACCTTTAGAAGTGGATGCACGCACCCGAGGATGTTGCTGCGTGTTCTGTGCTAGGAAAGTCCTTAAAATGAAGCATTTGAAGAAAAAAAAAAATCTGGGAAATGGTCATTTAAAGGGAAGGGTCTTCAGCTTCCCTCCTCTATCTCATTCATTCTGCCGTCCTGGGATTTTTGCTTTAAAACCACATCGGTGCTGCTCACCAGGGGAGCTGGTTCCCATCCTTCCAGCTGCTCTCCTCAAAGCACCAAATTTACCAGAGGAGTTTTTGTAGAGCTGCTGCATCCACGGCCGTGTGTCTGAGGCTCCCACTGGGTGACCCAAGCTCAAAACTCACAGGTGAAAAGAAGGAAGCAGTGAAACTTGGAGATAAATTTCCTGCAGCTCAGAAAATGCACTTCAGGCTTTGCTTGGCTGAAATGCAGCATGCACCTTCCTCCACAGATCCATCACACAAACACAGCTCAAACAATCCTCTATCCACTTCAGATCTATTTTAATCTTGACCAGAATACTTTTGGTGCTGTTTTTGTTGGTTTGCAGAGCACCTTCCCCGTGTAATAATCCTCAGCAATCGTGAAATGAAAGAAAGTTTTAAAAAAAAAAAAATCCTAACAAAGAGGGAAGTCTTCAATTTAGATCTGAAACAAGAAAGGCTATCAGTCAAACCCCTTCCCCTCAGTGGAGCATTCCAGATGCAAGGTATTTAGAGAATGCAAACAGCAGAGAGCAAATCATTGATCTGCTGGGGGGTAATAGAGCTGCATTCAGCCCTGGGCAGGAGATGGGGGGAGCTGCCCTCCCCCTGCCCCAGCTGAGCCAGGGCAAAGCGAGCTCTGCAAAACCATCCCCAAAGGGGAAAAAAAAAAAAAAAAAAAAAAAAAAAAAAAAAAAAAAAAAAAAAAAAAAAAAAAAAAAAAAAAAAAAAAAAAAAAAAAAAANAATTTCCAAGAAATAGAAAAAAAAAAAAAAAAAAAAAAAAAAAAAAAAAAATCCAATGGGATATCTGGAGCCAAGGGAGAGCTGAGCAACAGTTTGCACCCAGGCACTGTCATTTTGCAGAGCATGTGTGGCCTCTCTCCTCCCCCAGGATTTTGCTTTGCAGCTCTAAAAATCCCTGTGAGGAGCTGATCTCTTTGTGTGAGTTTACAAGCTTGTGCAAATTTCTGCTGCCACGCTCCGAGCCCAACGTAAAGCTGCTCATGGTTTTCTATGTGAAGCCTGATTTGGGCAAAAGTTGTTGGGTTTTTGGGTTTTGTTGTTGTTTTGGTTTTGTTTGTCTCGGTGTTTGGTTTAGGGCTGAAATCTTTGAATCAGGCAGAAATGTTCTCAATGAGTTTTTATAATTCATGGACAAATGAGCGCTGTTGCCACTTAGGAATTTAGGGAAATTTTTTAAGGTAGAAGGTGGAAACTGGATGGTAAATAACAGATCTAAGGTTTCAATGAAATGTGGCTTTAATCTGGAAGGGGGCAATTACTGCAGGCTGGTGAAGTATCGTTGATCTGAGGCACAGAGAATTTGGAATAGAAAAAATCTTTATGACAGATTAGTGGTAAAATAGAACAGATTATATGCTGTTTGTTTTTTTTTTTCTGATAGTTGGGATTTGATTTTTTAAAAAATCTGTTAGGGTTTTTTTGGTTTGGTTTGATTGCTTTTGTTTTTAATCTCTGGTGATGTCACTGAAGTTTAAATTGGACAACTCTGAAGACGTCCTCAGAAACATCAGAAACCTCAAAAAAATCTTCATTTTCAAAACTTTCAATGCACGGATTAACTGCTATCAAATAAACATGGGTTGAAAGTTTTCAGTGAAATCCTTAGGGCGTAGAGGGGAAAAAATAATCATTTTATTTTCGTAGAATCTGTTTCGAACAAATCTCAGCTGGCAAAAGCAACCCAGACCCAGAGCACGCCTGTCCCTGAGCTGTAGGTGAGAATGCAGCAGAATGAGAGGTGTGAGGGCTGCAGCCAGGAAATAATTCCTTTTTCTTCAGTGGAATCCCACTTTAAAGCACCTTTTGTTCGCTTTTTGTTATATGGAAAATATTTGTGGCTGGAAAAAGCAGATTAAAGAGAGATAATATTGATTCAAAGTAGATAGCGTGGGGAAATGAGTTAGGAATCAAACTTACTGTGAAATCCCTAGTTGGATTTAAAACAAAATTAAGGTTTGGAGTAGATCACTGATGATTTCCTGATTCTCTGTGTGTTTTAAACACAGCCCTGATGCCCAGGTGCTGCTTTGTCACAGCTCCGGAGCATCCCCCCCTCACCCCCTGCTCTGGGAGGGCTCTGCAGGTGGGAGGCTCCCAGGGATCGCTGCTGAAGGTGGAACTGGTTAAGCCCTGCACTTGCTTAAAGAGCTGGGTATTGCCTAAACATCCCAGTGCTTCAGCTCAAAACAAAGTAAATGCTGCCTCAAACTCAGGCTGCAGAGTCAACTCACATTCTGAAAACTCCTTTTGTTCTGCTACTAAGAGATCCTTTAAAACAAAACCAGCAGAAAGCCACAAGCAAACACTTATTTTCTTCTCCCTCCATCTCCTCCAGGGCTGTTCCTGTGCTCGCTTCAGGGCAGGGTGCTCAGCTCTGCCCAGCTCTCCTGCAGCAGCAATCCCAGTCCTGCACTGGGGCTCACAAACACTCAAAGAATCGTTCAAAGTCAAACAAAACCAAGCTGCTTTGCTTAGTTTTATTTATTCATTTTTTTTTTCATCTCACAGTGGAAACGATTTGGTTTAGTTTTGGTTTTTCAGTCCTCTTCTTTGGCTAAGTGGTAAATTCTAAATGCAAGGGAAGGAAAACGCTTATTGGAACAAGCCCTGAAATTTTGCTGTTCAAAGAGTCCCTTTAATTTTTCCTTCCCCTCCTTTCATTCACCTTTTGAATATATCACTGCCTCTTTCCAGCAGATCTTCCTAAATCACCCCCTTATGTTTTTTCCTCCCCCAAAGCTGGTGGGCAGATATCTGGAGCAGCCATTTCTCCTGTGGATGGCTGCAAAGGTGGTGGAAAAGTTTAGGTCTTGGTACAAGGCTACAGGGAGCTGCTGCAGCTCAGCTTCATGGTGGGGGATGAATCCTGCCGCTGCTGAACTCCCCCTGACCTTCTTCCAAGCAGGAGCTGATCTTTTGAACCCCCCTCCAAACGTTTGCAGCACTTAGAAAGCACAGATTAAATGTTTTCCTTTCGGCAACCGTAGGTATTTGTCTCAGATTTCCTCCTGTCCGGAATAAATATGTTTCTATCAGATTTAAGGGAGGACAAATGTGGGGGTCTTACACCTTTTGAGTCATCATTTACATCTCCCAGAGAAAGGAGGGCTCTCCTGAGCTGCTGCTCTTCACCCCTTTGCTTTCTGAGCTCCCTGGAGCAGGAGGCAATGACAGGCTCAGCCACTAATACCATTTCATTTTTGCCTAATTCTTCAGACCCAAAACAAAAGTCGATCCCGGGAGGTGGGGAGCCAGGCAGCAACGGTTTCTGTTGTGGGTCACTTTCCCAATAGAGGTCATTTCACAATCTAAACCTTCAGCTGGTCCCCACCGCCTGTGCCGGGGCACCGGTACCGCTGGGCTGCTGGAAAGGTGATGTTAGGAGAGCAGCGAGGGCACAAGATGGAAATAATTTCACGCTACTGAACCGGCCACTTGGGCAGGCGCCTTGCCGTGGACCGCGTCGTCTCGTTTCTCGTCCCGCTGGTCTATGGCTGGGATTTATCGGGACTGATTATTTCCTCTCCTTTCCTGCCTTGCCAGCCCTCTGATCTCTCCAGCTGTTGAGTTCTGGCTCTATCTTTGCTCGAAGATGGAGTGAAGGATGGGTTTCGCGTGGAGGTAGCTGCCCCAGGGTGAAGTGCTGAAAGGACACGGGTAGCTCTGAGGCTGGGGCACATCCAGCTCACTGCTCTGCCCATCTGAAGCAGGGACAGTGCCCAGCTGCACGGAGCTAGAAGGTGCAGCCCAGAGATTTTTATACAAAGAGAGCTCCAAACAAATCTTTCATGCGCTGATGTCACCTGGGCTTTTTGTTACGCCAGTTCCTGTGCTGCAGCTGCTGGGGTGCATGGTGAGCATTTGAGCAAACAGAAACAGAGAAGTGAGGTGTGGAGAAGACCATATTCCTTGTGGGTCCCATTTGGGGGTGTTGGTTTATTTTTTTTTATTTTATTTTTATTTTTTTTGATTTTTCCCAAAAGAAATGGCAGTCACCAAGGAGCAGGGACAGCCACACCGCTGAGCTGAATCCATCAAGAAAAATCACTCAGAGCTTTAAAGGGCCCCAGGGTGTTATTTTCTGCAGTTAAAAGGGACTATTGGTATTTAAAAACATATCTGGTGTTTTGCTGCTGTGAAAAAAAAAACTATTCCATTCCTGCAAGCCCAGGTTTGAAGCAAGAAGAGAGGACAAAGCGATGCTCATCAGCTGCAAGATCCCCTGTAACTCCAGGCAGAAAACCACTCGTGTCCCAGATGCAGAGAAATGGGAACGCTGAGGAGGTCTGAGCACCAGGGATGGGGTGAGGAGCCTGGGACATCCCCACTGCCTTCAGCAGAGCCAAAGCTGATGAGATGATGTGCTGCATTCTGGCAAGTCTGAGCCTCCTGGCACAAAGATGGGACATGGGATGGGGCAGCGAGAGCATAAATGGTCCTGGGGAGAGGGGAAAGCTGGAGCCAGGCTGTGGGGTCAGTGCTGGGGACCAGAGAAGCTGATATTTAGGACCTCGTGATCTGCCAAGATGCAGTGGGATGAGCAAGAATAAAGCGTGAGAGGTACATCCCCTGAAGGACGTCACTGCTGGTGGTTTAGGGAGAGAAATGAGCCCCCAGGAAAAGCCTCTGACAGCAGCAAAGGTGGGGTAAGAACAGAATCAGTCCTAAATCAGGAGCAGAGTTTGGAAACTATTTCAATGCTTGTGATTTCAGGGAGAGGAGGAGGGTGAAAAAACCTAAAAATCCTCCCTTCATCTCTCCCTGTGATTTGGGGAGCAGAGCAAATGCTAACAGCGATCAATCGTAGCTGGATGTAAGCAGCAATCTCAGAGCAGCCCAGTGCTTGCATGCAAAATGGAGCAGAAAGTGTTATTTCCAGGTGCAACACCCCAAGCCCTTCTCCTGTGGCAGAAGAGATGCCCTCCCTGGTGCCACACAAAGCAGCAACTGAACAGCCCTGCTCCAGAGGGAAAGGGAAAATCCTGCCCACCACATCCACTGGGAACGGGACAGAGGCATGAACTGTGCCACTGCCGGTGAGATGCTGCAGACAAACACTGCAAGAAACGTGCTGGGAACCCTGCAGCATTTCCTTTTCTGAAAACTTGCGGGAGCAGATTGAGCTCTCATCCATTCAGGATTTCAGCAGCCTGGCTGGGAGCAGGGGAGTGAATTGGTGACCTCCCAAGGTCACTTCAAGCCCTATTTTCCATGATTACAAGGATATCTGATGCTCAAAATGCTTTATAACCAAAAGTGCCTTTGAGATGTTTCAATACCTCAAAGCAGAGTGGGGCTGTTTCAGTAACACAACCGTGATCTTGCCAACACATCCCCAGATTCCCCAAACCCCGACTCCTGGAGCCAGCTGTGCTGCAGGCGAGGGGAGAGCCCCATCCCCAGCTGCTGGGTGGGGGCTGAGGGGCAGCCCCAGCTCTGCCTTAATTTGCAGGGAGGCAAAGGGTGCAGCTGGGTGAAACCTAAGCAAGAAGCACCCTTAGTCCCCAGCTTGGACCCAGCTGAAACTCATGAAGCAATTTGTTGTTAGAAAAACAGCACAGGCAGTGCTGTCAGGGTGGCTGCGATGGGCTGAGGATGGAGAAGGGTGAAAGCTGCATCTTCAGTTACACCCTCTGTTGTGCTGGAAAAAAAGCAGGCATGTGGCACTTTGCTACATCAGTGCTTCACTCCTTGCCCCTGTACTTTTATCTGGTGTCCGTGTATCTGGATTAGTTTATTATTATTTTATATTAATTTTTTTCATCTAAAAGATTGTGAGAAACTTCAGAGCGATGCTGCTGCGCAAACCGGATCCTGAGCAGATGTCCTGAAATCACCGTAGCTGTGAACAGGGCGTCATCCAATGCTGCTGGATATTTATTTCACTCTATTAACTTTATACCATACAGAGGCACTAAATGAGGGGAAAACAAATAGGTTACACTTTGGGGAAACAAGATACCCAAGTTGGCTGGGAGCAAAGTACCCAGAATACGTGTAATAAAGACACCAGGATAAACTACTCCATTTTATTGATTAGCAACGGCGATAGGAGTGTTAATTGGTTACTTGAAATTATTACAGTGAAATGTTTATTGCATCAGGCATGATGCTTTTGCAGGAGTGAAAAGCTTTTGGCCACGCTGGCATGTCTGCATGCTGCTAGGTAAGGTTTAAGCCAAATGTTAAGTAGTTCCTGTGAAAGTAATAATGACTCCCTAATAGCACTGAACTCTTAATCTACCTGAAAAACACCTTTCTGGTCCTTTATCTTCGTGCAATAGAGATGCAATACTTTTAGCCTAAAGGCTGGTGGTGCCAGGCAGCTGTGTAATCACAGAGATCGCTGCCAGGGGGTGCAGGGAGCTGCACGCGTGCTCGTTCTGCACAGGGCACACCAGGGCACTGCTCCAGCACAGCAAAACCCTCTCCCATGCTGAAACCCCATCAGTTTTGCCATTATTTCTGTAGTTTCACTAAGGGGTGATCCTTGTGGAAAAGGAAGGATAGGAGTAGAGCTCAGGTTGTGGGTTGGGATGGCACGAAAAGAATCCATGTTCCTTCAACAGATTGAACCTGGCTGCAGCAGGGACCCTGGAGCAGGTACAGCCCTGGGAGCTCCCTGGGATTCACAGGGTGAAATGCAGCAGTTCTCCTCCCAGATGGGCTCAGGGTGCGTGGGGCAGCTCAGAGAACACCTTACTGGACACGCAGTCACAGCAGAGCTGCGGGGAGGGGGATTTACCCCTCAGACCTTGATCATGATCCACAACCCTCAGGCACAGCTGCTCTCCTCGATCCAGCTGTGCAGGGGCAGGTCGGGGTTGTTACCTTGCTGTCACACCTGCAGCAGCTGCAGAGCCACGAGGAAGCACTCCTTCCTTCTCCCAGGACAGGAATATCCCCAAAAAACTCAGAATGGCTGCAATGCTCCAGGCTAACGCAGCTGCCACTCTGATCCCATAAAGGCTGCTGCCGTGCCACCACCCTCCATCCCGTTAATCAGTGCTAATTCCTGAGAGTTTCCTGCTCTCCATCCCGAATTTTGTCCTCTTGGATGATAAATTTTTTGGGGTAGATAATGCTTCCAGCATTGGGGTTTGCACGGAGGGGCTGCAGACCGCAGTTTGCTCAAACTCAACGCTGATGGTGACAAAAATAAAAAATGGAGCTTTTGCTTTTAGCAAAGTTATTCCTGCTGTAAGAGGGAGAAGCAAGCTGGATCTCCCTAAGGTGATGCTCACATTTGGGGAAGGAAGAGATGGGAATTAAGGTTTTACCAGGGAAGCAGGTGCTATGTGGAAATAGGGTTTAGACCAATGCCATATGCATTATGCCCACAATACACGTTCATTCTTGATCTTGCGATATCCTAATGTTTAATTACCATTAATGCAAACATATTTGAAAAGGTTATTTCCCTGCTCTGCGGGTCGATGGACCTAATGGAGCAGATCTAAGTGGGTTCGAGCTGCTTTGGTTGGGCACTCGATTTCCTGTTTACCGCATGGGAGCGGGTTTGGTCCCACCCCGTGATGTCTATAAAGGCTCCGAAGGGTTTCTCCTGAGCACCAGAATCAGCTGAAACCTTCTGGGCAGCTTCAGGGGAGCAGGAAGGTAAGAAGCTCTTTATCCTCTCTTTTAATTTTTATTCTTTTACCTAAGATGAGAGCAAGCAGTGCTCGAGAGCGTCGGGTGCCGGCAGGGCAGGACCAGGCTGTGCCTTTGGCTGAGTTTTTCCCAAAAGGGTACAAGAGTGGCAATTTTCTTGGTAGGTTTGGCAGTAAAGACCTTGATTTCAGAGGAGGATCCAGCGTGTGTGACAAATCTTAGGTGGGATCTGCCCTTTAGACACACAGGGAAGCGAGGAGAAATCGGTTCTTGGTGGCTTGCTGCGTCCTCCCAGCTATGGAGAAAACGAGGAGAACGCTTCTTCCAAAGCAGAGCAGGGGGTTGGAAGACCTTCACAGAGCTGAGGTCCCATCAGTAGATGATGCTCCTCCTCAGAAGGAGTCAAGCTGTCAGACAAGAGCAATGTAGGCATTGCAGTAAGAGCCACGCCAGACTGGTCCAGCTGAGCCTGATCTGAGCATCGTGTAGACAAAGGGGTCCTGTGTTAATACAAGAATGTTTTATCCAACAACCTCTGAAAATGTGGACTGCTTTTCCTCTTATTCAGGCAAACTCTGCAGAGAATGAGTACCTTTAAATGTACCCTCAAAATGAAGGCACTATATTAAGGCATTAATACATTTCCTCTCCTCCCTTCATAAATAATGACCTGAAGCAGAACGCTGCTCCTGCACAACTTATCTATTTTCAGATCCATCACCACACCTACACTGACATACACAATGAAAAGCAGAGGGAAAACCCATTAATTAATGGATTTAATGGAAAAAAATCTTCCTCAGCTTTTCATATAACGAAACCTACTTCTGTTAACACACTCTGTAACTATTTGTCTCTCCTTGCTTTGGCTGTAAATATTTCAGGGATTTTGCAAGTGTTCAGAATGTTACAGTTTGCTTTTAGAAGTATCCCTCTGAATTTGATGTCTCTGGTATAACAGAACACATTACTATTTTTTCTCACTAAATAGGAAGGGCTGAAAACATTTGTAAAAAAAAAAGTCACAGTTTTCCAGGAACAAAATGTGCCTCAGATAGGAACGACATCCAAACTCACAAATCATTTCTTTCTGCAAAAGAATATTTGGGTGGTTGTAAGAGTGTAAATTGCTGCTTCTATGAGGAAAGTTCCATTAATGTACAAATACATTTTTGAAGGATGGGATCCCTAAGTCCTGATCTAGACCTCTTCTTTTTGTTACTGTATTATTCTTGGGAACAGGAGCTCTCCAGTGCAATGCAGATTCCAGAAATATCTCTAACAAAGAGTGAGGTGAGAGACAATAAAACACAACCGTGAGCCACAATCAAAACCAGTTTTGTACAGAGTTTGCAGAGCTGGAATAGTAATTAAGAGCTCAAATGTCCAAGGGCTATTGAGCTGAATTGTGGACATGAGGAATAGGAACAGCCTCAAACTAACAATCCTTGGAATTCGATCCTGTCACTGTCCTGGGATGTTTTTCCTCACTGATATTCGGTGAATCTTGCTCTGCTCCCTATGTAAGGCAGCATCCATACCAACAGAAAATCCACCAGAAATCAGACCAGGCTCCCAAATCCTGCAGCGAGGGGTGAGCAGGGTGCCATGCTCCTCCTGGTGGCTCTTGGAACCGCCCGACCCAACGTCCGTTCCCATTCACATCCTGAATTTCACATCCTTAAGACTGAGCGGACCCTTAAAGCACAAAGAGGTACCCACAGGGTCAGCTTCTAAACCTGGAGCAAGACAACGTCCTTGCCTCCAGGAACGTGCAAACCACGATGAATTGGGTGGTTACGATGAAAGTATAGGGAACAAACATTAAAAGACACCGCAGTGGTGAAAGAGCATTGGTATCAAAAAAGGGATTGATCTGGGAATGGCAGAGGAGGGCTGTGTGTGTTGGACAAGGCTCTTCCAAGCATGAGGAGTGGAGCAAGATGTTTACAAGCACAGGTATGTGCCTGACACTGCTCATCCCTCTGAGCTCACCGGCATTTCTGTCCCAGGGGCCAGACATCTGGATCACCCTCTACTTTTGACCAGAGAAATCAGCCAAGAAAATGATGTCTTTGAGGGTTCTCTCTCTGCTTCTTGCTTCTCTGAGCTTTGTTTTGATGGAAGAGAACGTCTCGGGGTAAGTGTTCTGGAAAGCACACGATGTATTTTGAGCCTTTTCCAGCTTCCCGCTGGAAGCAAATGGATTCTTTCCATTGGCATCTTGGTAAAAAGGTGAGACCACGAGTCCTGAGGTAGCTCTTGGATAGACAGAGATGAACAAATGATAAGAGAGATCTCAAACTAAAGCCTTTGTGCCAAAGCCAAGAACTCCCAAGTTTTCCTTAAAAAACTTCATTGCTCCAGGTTGGGAGTAACAAGCTGGAAGTCGACCAGGAAGAGAAGAGGTTGGCTGGGAGCTGGAACAAGATGTAATCATCTCACATGAATTAGGCTAGGGGGCACTGGGTTTTTTTTTTAAAGCTTCTGCAAATGTGACCGGTTAGATAAAGCAGGGATGTCATGAAGACTTCTCCCTCTCTTTGATTCCTGACACAACTTCCAGCTGCTACTTGAGATGACCCCAAAGAATCCCTATCAGAGCAGTGGGAGCTGCTGCAATCCCAGGTAATAGGAAATAAAAAAGGATCAGCTTTGATATCCTTTGCTAACTTCAGGACATAGGGAGAGGTTCCCTTGGCCCTGGGTGTGCAGCTCATGGGAGAAGGGTGCCTGAGCATCCCTGCTGCTTTAGGACCGAATTAGATCCTTATCAATCAGACCACAGCAGGAAAAGTCACGCTGGCTCCAGGCTATCAGCAAATATCCTGAGTTCACCTCCTCCCAAGCTGTCAAACAGGAGCTGCAAATGTGCCAGCAGCCAGCAAAGCGATGAGGAGCATGCTGGCTCCTTCTCTCATCACCCCTTAGCTTTACAGCGCAGGAAGCTGTCCGGAGAGGGATTCAAAGCAACCACCACACCTTGCTGACCTCAGGGATCCTGTGCATCCCGAGCAAAACCACCCAGCTCTTGCTGCCTGGCTGTGCAGCACTCACTCTGGGCTCTTAACTGCAGCCTGGACATCAGGACCCCCAGTGCCAGACCCGTGCAAAGGCGTTACTCCGAGGCCACCCTGGCGAGCGATTACAGCCGCACCATGGACAACATGCTGAAGAAGAACTTCGTGGAGTGGCTGCTGGCCAGGAGAGAGAAGAAAAGCGAGTAAGTGCCACCGACCCCAACCCTGCTCCCAGCTCGCAGCTGTCATCAGCCAACTGATGGCTGCATCGGTGCGGAGAGCTGAGCGTATTTTTCTTGGTTTGCAGCAGGGATTCCCTAGGGATTTATTTTTCCCTTTTTTTTTTTTTCCCCCTAAGTCCTAGCAGTGTTTCTAGGCTGTCGGCACACAGCACTGCCTGCCTGCTCCGTACCCAAGCCTTCTCCTGGTGCTGCTAGATAGGAGGGAGCTGGGTTTGGGGGAAAAGCAGCGTTCCAGCACCCTCTAGTGGTCCCTCTCGCTGATATTTATGCCTCATTTTTTTGCCTTTCCAGCAACGTCATCGAGCCCTACAAGAGGGAAGCTGAGCCCCAGGGATCAGCCGTGAGCGGCCAAAGCTTGGAGCTGCGGACCCAGGAGGCCAAAGATTTCTTTGCCTGGCTCCTAAAGAACAGGAAAAACCAGAGGTGAGGTCGGAGAAGTGAAAAAGTCAGGTCCCCAAGGGAGGGTGAAGTCCCCAAGTGTTTAATTTTTGAGGGGATGTCATAGGGCAGGAATCGGTGATGAGAGCCAGCGTAGGATTTCTGTCTCAAAAGGGAATTCCATGCTTTGCAATTGTCTCATGATTGAGGAAAACAAGAAAAAAACTTCTACATCTTTGACATTTCTCAAAAAAAATGCACATGTAAAAAATACAGAGGATTGAGGTGGGTCTTTTAGGTTTGTTGTTTTCTAGGTTGTTGTTTTATTGGTTTCGGAAGCACTCTGATGCAGTCTAAACCCCGACTTTGGGCAGAGCTGAAGCAAATCTATTCCTACAGCATCCTCCCATCGCCCCTTAAAACGCTTTGAGTTAATCAAACCACTGCAGCCTATTCAAACCCCTCCCAAAAGAAAACTCTCCAGTGAAAACTGAGATGAAGCGGATGTGTTTCTGCAAATTTTATTTTATTTTTTGTATTATTTGATCAAATTGTCCCTTGGAGGAGGGGGGAATAGAGAAGGAAAGGAAAAAGGAAAGGAAAAAGGAAAGGAAAAAGGAAAGGAAAAAGGAAAGGAAAGGAAAGGAAAAAGGAAAGGAAAAAGGAAAAAGGAAAAAGGAAAAAGGAAAAAGGAAAAAGGAAAAAGGAAAAAGGAAAAAGGAAAAAGGAAAGGAAAGGAAAGGAAAGGAAAGGAAAGGAAAGGAAAGGAAAGGAAAGGAAAGGAAAGGGAAGGAAAGGGAAGGAAAGGGAAGGAAAGGGAAAAGGAACGGAAAGGAAAAGGAAAGGAAGAAAACCCAACCACATTCATTCATACTTTCAACATGTTGGGCAGGGGGGTTTTGGTGTTTTCTTTAAAAAAAGAAATGGAAGCAAGACACTTATTTCCTTGTACCACTGCTACACCTTCTTGCTACGCAAAGCATCAGATCCAAACATGAAACCACGCAGCAGAGATGCCTGAGTGACCCAAGAGGAATTCCCCAGTTTGTTTCCAATCTGTGCCCTTTGCTGCAGTTTTTATCTGCCCTGCGTATGGCAGCGATGGTGACACGAGCTCCTTCTCAATGGGACGCAGCTCTTGGGAAGGCAACAGGCTCTGCACGGAGCTCGGTGGCTGCAGCTGGTGCCTTGGCTTCCCGAGCCAGCTGGCTGAGAGCATCCTCGTGCATCGCGGTGCTGTGCAGCTCTGTGCTGGGTCAGCAGATCCACAGCCTGGCCAGAGCCCCTGCCACCACCCCCAGCCTTAGCCGACGTCACAAATGTTCAGAAATCAAATTAGATATACCCGAGTCCCAACAAAAAAAAAATCTGTGCTCAGGCACTTCCTATATTTAAAAAAAAAAATTCATTTCTTTAACATGAAGTGGATTTTTTTTTTTAAACTAACAGGTTGCTGCTGATTAATCCCAAATAGTAGCATGAAGGGGGGGGAAAAAGCACTTACCCCACACAGCCCACATCCTTCAGGCACAATCCCAGTGTCTCCTGATAAAAGAGTGGAATCTCGAGCTACGGGGAGTGATGGGACAGTCCCCCAGCACAGGAACCTGGGGACATGTGTTGTCTTTTACAGCCTTTGCATAAAAACTGCTTCAGAAAGAAGGGTGCAGGGGATGACCCGGGGTGGGGGAAGCAAGCACTGTTATGGCTCACGGAGGAGCTGAATGCCCAGCACACAGAAAATTGGACACTGGGAACTGCTGGTCATACTGAAAACGCAGAATCAAAGAAATGGGGGCTTTGAGGGATCTGGAAAGGTCGTTCAGTCTGACCTCTGCTACAAGGCAGGATCAATGGGCCCTAAACCATTCCTGACAGATATTTGTCCAACCTGTTCTTACACAGGGTTGAGAGGGGACAAAAAGGAAAACTTTGATCCTAGAGATTAATCAGCTTGAATAATTGCATTTAAAAATAATATAAAAAAATATCAGTGTCTCCCTTCATCTCCTTAATTGCAACTAAAAAGCACAACTTGGGGGGGGGGGAAGTGCTTCTCAGAAACAAAGACTTTCCTTTGTGAGCTTGGAGCATGGATGCTGCTTCACCCACATTCTGCCTTTGTTTGGATGCGTGCTGGGGCTGAGAGGGGACGTGGGGCACGGAGGGGGTTGCTGGGCTGTTCCTTCTCATCCCCTAAGCCTGACAGACACGTTCAGTGCTGGTGTCCCAGACTTCCCAAGATCAAAGCAGCGCTCCATGGCAGGATCTCACCGTGACAAAAATAGGTTAAAGCTCCTTGGCTTTTGTTTTGGTGTTTTGTTTTGGTTTTGCTCCACTTGGGGCAACACCCCCAGCCATCAAGACGTCCCATTATTCTCTCTTCTCCACCGGCATTTCTATTTTGCAGAACAGAAAATCAGTTACCAAGAGCAGACCGTCCTTTCTTTCAAGCTGTCTCTCCTTGTTCACAGCTCTACTGCAAAGCCCAAGAGGCAGCAGAGGGAATTCTGCTAAGAACAAGTGGCCAACCTCACAAAAACCTAAGTGGAGGAAAAGATGATGGAGAAAACCTAAAAGATCTGAATCCATATGGCATTAATCCTTGATCTAGGCTGAGAGGCAGAGATTTGTATATGGCTCTTTCAGAATAAGGATAGAGTAAGGGCTCCCTTTTAAAGAGCTTTTTTTTGAGTCTTTAACTTTTTTTAAAAAAATCTTTAAAAAGATTTCTATTTGGTTTAAGAAAAATAAAAAGGATAAAGTGAAAACCTAGTTAAGAATAACAGAGTGCTGAGAATTAAGAGAAGAAAAAAACTGTTGCCAGGATTCAGCACTGACCAACCAGCGAGCAATGCACTAAGTCAAAGTCAAAGATATGAGAAGACCAGGAAAATAAAACATCCCTGTGAACTTGATGTGATTGGGATAAGACCATTTCATACTGCAATTGGATGATTCCCTCTCCTCTGTCTTTATGGCATGGCACGTTTCTTGCAGTTCTGCTTCTCTGGAAGGTTCAGAAGATTTGAAGGATGTTCTGAACCAGGAGTTCCTGACGTGGCTCATGTCAACCGACTTCTGCAGACCAAGGTGAGAGGCTGCTCTCCCTATTCCTGTTGTAAAAATCATCTCTTCATTCCAGCACTGCCCAAAGCCCTTGTCCCAAAGGAGCTCACTGTAGTGCTCGATCTTTTGCTGATGCTGAATGGCGTAGCTCAGCTGGATTTCATCGGAGAGTTAAGAGCCAAAATTTGGCTCTGCAAAAGGGTCTTCCAACCACCGATACGATGAAGTGGGGGAAGGACAAATGTCAAATAATGACTGTCTAGGGAAGGAAGGTTCATAAATCCTTTCCCCTAGCTTTCTGTGACAAGGAGATGCTCATCAGACCACTTACAAAGGAGACTTCTCTATTCAATATGCATAAGTGTGACAGGCAGAAAGACATGAAATTAGAGTTCAACAGGGTGGGGGGGGTCCTGGGGAGGCTCGAGGAAATGGAGACCCCATCCTATGGGTTCTGGGAAAACGAAGGCTGAGAGAAACAAAGCCATCACCTATAAAAACCAGAGAGAGAAAAGCTATTTATGCTGACAAAAAAAAAGTTATATGAGGATGAAAAAAGGACGGAGTGGCCCTGGATGGGGTAGGGTGGGAGCGAGACTTCCCCGTGCTGCAGCCACGTTAACGTGGGTTAAACGTGGCACAGCAGGGACTGATGTTTCTCTGCTGCTTCCCCAGGGCTGTGTGACCCCCGGAGCTCCCCGTGCCCCTCTGACAGCCGCACTGAGGAAGGTGTTCTGTGCCCGCCCTGTTCTGTGCGTATTGTCCACCTTGCCCGTGTAAGAAATAAAGATTTTTAGCCTGAAGCTGAAGCGTGACTCAGTGGAGACTTCATTTGGGGATGGGTTGTAAGATTTTCACCACGTAATTAAACAGAGTGGGTGCTGCCCACTGAGGCCACGAAACTGTGGGGAGCTCACAGCCACTGTGGGGGGCTCACAGCGACTGTGGGGGGCTCACAGCCACTGTGGGGGGCTCACAACCCCTGCGTGGGGCTCACAG
>WBMW01005163.1:309995-324917 GCA_013396635.1 Penelope pileata
GACGGGCGGAGGGGCCGGGATGCACCGGCGAGGGGTGGGCGCGGGCGCTATCGCCAAGAAGAAGCTGGCGGAGGTGAGGAGAGGCCGCGGCGGGGGCGGGGCCGTGCTGGGGAGACCCGGGACCCCGGTGGGGGCCCCCAGGTGCGTTTTTAGCGGGCCGGACCCCGCCGGTTCCGGGATAGGGCAGCTGCGAGGCTCCGTATAGAGGTCCCGGCAGCCGGGAGCGGGCGTTGGTGCGTCCCTAGGGAGCGTCCCCCTCCCCCGGGTTGGGGCTCTGGGTCGTCTCCTCAGCACCGCCATCCCGCTCCCCTCCCGTCACCCTCTTTTCCTCCCGCAGGCGAAGTACAAGGAGCGAGGGACGGTCCTGGCCGAAGACCAATTGGCGCAGGTGGGAGATCCCCCCCCCTCCTTCCTCTTCCTCCTCCTCCCCCAGCGCTGGGCTGCAGCTGGGAGCCTCCCACGGAGCCTCCAGGGAACCACGGCACCCCCGGGCTGCTCTGCCCTCAGAGCCGTGGTGTTGCTGTGCCTCCCTCCACCTCAGCAATGTCCCCTTCCTGGGGGGCTGCTGCTGTGCTGTGCCCCTGTTCTGAGCCCACCTGTGGGTTCAGAGCAGCCTTGTCTTCTCCCACTCTTATCTGTGTTCCATGTAAAGAATGGAGAATTCAGATTCCCTCGAGCAGTTCTATCATCTTTCCTTCCTTTTGAGTCCCCTGGGGCCATGCCCAGCTGGGTGGGCAGCATGGCAGAATCCTGAGCATCACTTCAGGGCTGTGCTCACAGAAAAAGAAAAAGTGTTAAGATGAAAATACTTCTCCGTAATTCTCTTTCAGATGTCAAAGCAGCTGGACATGTTTAAGACCAACTTGGAGGAGTTTGCCAGCAAACACAAGCAGGAGATCCGTAAAAACCCCGAGTTCCGGGTCCAGTTCCAGGATATGTGTGCGACAATTGGAGTGGATCCTCTGGCATGTGAGGAGCAGGCATGAATCTTCAGTTCAGGACTGAAGATATTTTTCTTTTTCTGTTCTCCTACTGTAAACGATTCTCAGTGAAACTGTTAGAAATTGTCCTTGAGGAAGGCTGATTCTTAGGGTTTGTGAGTTGGTGTAAGATGCTTTTAGGTGATGTTTACTTAAAAGTGTGGGGGGAAGGTGGTGATAACCAAAAAAACTCTTCATGGAGACATCAGAGACCTCACAGGGAGGTTTGTGAGCAGGCTGCTTGGCACCACTGACTGTTAAGGAAGGTGTTTTTGCCAATCACTTTCCCCTTTCTCACTTCACAGCTGGTAAAGGATTCTGGTCGGAAATGTTGGGAGTTGGAGACTTTTACTACGAACTGGGTGTGCAGATCATTGAAGTTTGCCTGGCTCTGAAACACAGGAATGGAGGTGAGGATCCCACCGTGTCTTCACTCCAAAGGGGCAGAGGCCAAGAATGGGCTACAGTAAAGCCAAGTGAAACTGGAGCCTGATGCCTTGTGGGAGAAGGAACAGCTGAGTGCTGCATCTTAGTTCTAGGAGCAGAGGTGGCTGGATGCTTATTGCACCCAAGGGTCACTGCGGGGAGCAATGGAGAGTCCACTTGTGTGACATGAGGCAGGAGTGAGCCGGTGCTCAGCACACAAAGAAGCCTTTGCTGCTGCTGCTGCTGCGGGAGTAATTTTGTTGCTGTGCAGTTGTGCTTTCCTGTCCCCTCTTGTTGACTCCTAGGTCTGATAACACTGGAAGAACTTCATCAGCAAGTGCTGAAGGGAAGAGGGAAGTTTGCTCAGGAAGTCAGCCAGTGAGTGTCTGTGTGTTACAGGGAAAGGGAATCGAGTAGCGTTTGAGGAGGAAAACTGAGTGAGTGATCTCAGCTGGGCTTGAAGGTGCTGCTGTTAATTGGGCTCCAAATTTTAGCAGTTGAGCCATGGACGTGTGCTCTGTAGTTAATGACTGAACTATTTCAAGAGAGCCCTGAAGAGCTGCAAACCCAGCTCTCTCACTGTCACAGTCTGCTGAAGCTGCTGTGGTCTGAGCTGTAAGGAGGGGACTGACACCTGCCCTTAAATCTTAAATTTAGCATTTGCAGCTTGGATGTTACAAGTTTCTCCTTAATGCAACTCTGAAAGGGGCACAGATGAACTCATTCTAACCTAAATATAAGAAAAAATTTGGCTGTTGATTACCTGAAATTGCAGCAAGCTCCAGTAGCTGTAGTTCATAGCTTCTCCAGGTGGAGTCTTCCTTCAGTTACAAAACTTAGCATGCAGATTGAGATTTAAAGCCTCTTGATTTAAAGCCTTGCATTAACTTTTGCTTCTCAGGGATGATCTCCTTCGTGCAATCAAGAAACTGAAGGTCTTGGGGAATGGCTTTGGGATTATCCCTGTTGGTGGAACGTACCTGATCCAGTCTGTACCAGCTGAACTGAACATGGATCACACGGTTGTCTTGCAGCTGGCAGAGGTATGGAACCACCCTGAAAGAATCTTATTGCTTCCATGACAGGGTACACATGGTGTGGAAAATACAAAATTCCAGCGTGAACATGAATCTAGAACTTGTGCTGTGATTAGATCGGCTTTGTAGGCAAAGTTGCCCATGCTTTTCTAAACTGTGGACTGGAGTCTTGCCTACAAGCACACATTTTTCCCCTCTCATTTCAGAAAAAGGGCTATGTGACAGTCAGTGAGATCAAGTCCAGTCTGAAGTGGGAGATGGAACGTGCAAAGCAAATCCTGGTATGTATGGAGGCCTCTTGTGCACAGGGGAGTTCAGTGACAGGGCAGAGTGGCTGCTCCTGCAGCACAGCTGCAGGCACTGCTGGGGGGGTGTTAGCACAGCATGCACAGGTGAACCTGAGCTAGGTGGCAGACCAAAGGCAGAGTACATGCTGCTTAAACACTGCCTGAGGAAAGCAGAGTCTCAGCAGCTGCAGATGATATTGCTGTGGTTTCAGTAATCTCAGTAAAACTTCAGTTGTGTTAGCTCAAGTCCTGCACGAACATGCAGGGTAGACATGATGTCCAAACTACATTATTCCCTATTCAGCATGAGTAAAAATCTTGAATTCTATAAACTCCCTTACCCTATAGTAAATTTGGGGTGAAGCCTCTGCTGTGAATGGCTTCTTGGCTGTCTAGTTAGGCTTCTTGGCTGTCTAGTTAAGCTTCCCTCACAGGTTCTGCTCTGTTTGAACAGGAACACTTGCTGAAGGAAGGAATGGCCTGGCTGGATACACAGGCAGCAGGAGAACCTCAGTACTGGCTGCCTGCTCTCTTTACAGAGTTGTACTCTCAGGAAATCACTCCAGAGGAAGCCAAGGAGGCAATACCTTGACTGCTAAGTGTTCCATGCCTGTAGATAAGTCTTCTTGTGAGGTTACTTGCATATCACCTGACTTGAAATAAAATTTTGTAAAAAAGCAAAAAGTGTCTACCTTGAGAAGTTTAATAGGACTCATTCATAGGACTCTGAATTTTCTCCTCTGGTGTGAGTGGAAAACACACTACTCACTGCAAATAGTAATTACCTTGTCACAGAAAAAGGAAAATTATCTAAGCTGCTGTTGCAACTGCAATCGTGGAGGATGCAAATATGACTGTCTAAAGGATCTTGGAGCCAGCAATGATCCTTCTAAAGCAACTTGGAAACTGTTCTGTAGTCCTCTCTGCTCTGTGACTGAGTCATTGTTCCACTAAGGAGTACCACAGTCTAGATTCTGCCAAAACAAACTTTATTGCACAAAAAAAAAAAAAATCTTATGTACAATAGTATATAAACAAGGTATCTTAGAGTGACTCTTGTGCATATATTTTCAACTCAATTAGGTCTAAAAATCTGTTGCTAAAACATCTCTGCCTAGAGCAGTCATTTGAGGATTGTCACTTGGAAATGGAAACATTCAGAAATGGTAGGACAGACAACATTAGAGCTATAAAACTAATACTTCTCTTTTACAGCCACATGCTAGTTATGTGAATAGTGTCCACAATAAGGCATTTTCTTGTTTCGGTGTATCGGTGGATGGTAATGCCACATGCATCACAAACAGATTTTTTTTCAGAACCAGCTCTGCCTTGAGAAGGCAGCAGAGTCACAGCTTTATCCACAATGCTACTGAATGGTGACAAACAATGTGACATTTACAATGGGGTTACAGAGGCAGAAGAGTAGCATACTGCTCATGACTTCTCAGGAGACCCTGCTGCCTCCCTGAGACCTTATTTTAAGGTGAACACAGCTTTGTTTACTCTCATTTGGTGTATGTACGTGTTGAGTGAGTCCTATGTAAGTTTAGCTTTCCCTTGAGGAAAGACAAGGTTTAAATCTAACTCCCAGCAATGACAGACCCAGGGGAGGCTGCTTGCTAAAAGGGAAAAAGGTTCCCAACTTGTTAAATGGCACATTTACAGTTTAGAAATGTTTCCACCTTTCAGAGCTGCTTAAGGAGCAGTGTGCAGGCTTCTAAGTTCTGCAAGAGCTGCTATAAATCAGAGACTGAAAAGAATTCAGTGATGAATAGGACAATGCCTGTCTCTACATTGCACAGCAGGGGTCTTTAGGCTTTTCCTTCTGTGATATTTTTTTTTTAGACAAAGGATGACTGCATTGAACATTCTCCCACCACCATCAGCAGTATGAAACAGGGCTGTGCTGGTGGAAAGTGTTTAAGGAAACCAGGAGAGGGCCTGGGACTACGTGCAACTTTGTGTTCAGCTTTCTATCACAGCTCCCCTGAAATAAGTAGATGAAGCCATTTATCAATGAAACATTTCACTGCTCCAAGCAATCACCACCAGGGTTTTTCACCTGGAGAAACTGTTTCACCTCCAGCCAAGTTGCACTGAATACATCTTTGATGTAATTGTACTCACAGCCAGCAGACCCCTCTCCAACAGGCTTGCTCTTGCTCACAGTAATAAGCTGCTGTTTAAAACACTCAGGGTACTGAAGTGTTAACTTTACAACACTCATCGAGCTTGCACTCAGCCAAGTTTGGCAAAGGAATTTCAGTCAGTAACTAGGTGTACACCTCTGAAGAGCTCCACCCAGAAAACAGTGGCTTCCCTCCCTAGAACTGCCCCTTGTTCCAGCATTTCCATCTGATCAGTGAAGGTAGCTGTGGGGAGTGAGGTGGCAGGAGGAAAACAAAAATGTGACACTGACTGGGGAGATGGGAAGCTAAAAGTACTTCAGTTAAGGAACAAAACAGCTATGTTCAGAGCAGCCAGAGTAAGATATTTCTAGAATGCTAAATTCAAACTGAAACCTTCAAGAAATACAGAAACTAGACTTTTTTAGTGCTCCCCCATCTCTGAACCAATGGTTTTCTCACCCTCCCTTCCCCAGAACACCAGGATGAACACACCTGCACTCAGTGTATGGATTCTTGCTTTTTCATCCTCTCCTTTTTTTGTGCCTGAAGTCTCAGTGGATGAAGTCACCCACGGCTTGCGTAAAGCTTCCAGAAAGGAGCCCAGATTCCACCACTGCTCTTTATCTTTGGTCTGTCTAGAACAGTGTCTAGAAGAAAGACATCAGGTAGATGGGCTCCACTGAGCAGACAGGCTCCTTCTCTCCCCCCCTGCACAAAAAGGTTTCCTCCAGGCACACAGTGCCTGGGCCCTCTCATACCCCAGACTCATCAAAGCGCTCCCAACAGCCACAGCTCCATATTCAGCACGGCCCCAGGGAAGGGCTCACTGTCTAGGAACAGAAAAGCTGTAAAGAGGAGTCGCAGTCTAGATCTCATTCTTTAATCAAATGGAGACAAAAAAAATAACCAGTGTAGATGTTTCCAAAAAAATAACCTGATGCCACATGCTCCGGATTTCTAGTAGAGTTAAGTACCTTGAAGAGTAGTAGCCTGTCACAAGCTTGGCTTTGTCTAGCATGAAGTCTTCTCATTCAGCGTTATCCACCAGAGCAGTAAAAGGAGACAGAAGACATCCCACAGTTTTCTCCACTCTGGCATTGGTTTGGTTGTTGAGTCTGTCAGGGGTACTCTAGTGTGAAGACAGAACATCCCCACAGCTTGGCCTCTCCGTCAGTAACGCAGCTCTAAGCTTTGGAGCAACCTTGAGTGTCTGTCTCTGTCTCAGAGGAGCTGCTCTCAGAGTCTATTTCTGTATTCTCCTGCTGATGTTTCTCTTGCACCTTCTGCCGAATTCCTTGCAAACGGACTAATAGGGACTGATAGTCAAAGTGGCCTCGTTTTTCTCCAAAAGGATCCTGGAAGGAAAGCAGAGAGAAACTCATTAACACAGGCCATTATCCTTCTGGTAGAAAGAAGAAAGCTGTACAGTTAACTGGGCAGCAAACAGCCAAAGAGTTAAGGGTTAAATTCCATCTGATGACCAATGGGGCCATGTCAAAGGCCTCACAAAACTCAAAGCAGATATGTCAGCTGCTCTTCCCTTATCATTTCACTGCAGAAGGCCACCAGTGTAATCAGGCATGATTTGCCCTTTCTGACACCACATCTATTTCAAAGGTTTATCTGTTTCAAAGATTTGGTCTCAGGCTCACTTCCATGAGGCAGAAAATTATTACAAATAAAAGCCTCCAAAATCCAGAGGACAAAGACTTAACCACAATTTAATCTGGAAGGTGTCTGTAGCACTAGTATAAAGCATCACTATTCTTATTTTAAAGCAAGGTGCCCAGCTGCTTTAACACTTTCTGTTTTTATTCCTAATTCCACATCAAAGACACATTGCCAGGGCTATGCACACTAGTGGTGTTTACCCTGTCCTGTTTGATGCTGATCTTTGGTGCAAGCCAAGATGTGGCTCCAGAGTTAACAAGACAGCACATCTGGCAAGCACAAAACTGAAACTGAATCTGGAGTGACTTCATTTGAAATACAGGGTAGTGGAGACAACAGTGGCAACTTTCCAGCACGCCGTGTTCAAACTTCCTGTACTATTGTTTACAAGTGAGCAGAAAGCAGAGCATGGCAGTCACTAACTCTGCAAACTGACACAACACGGTCCCAAAGCTATGGTGTTCTTCAGGAGTAACTGAGCCCTGGCTCCTTGAAGAAGAAACAAGAGTTGAGAGCAGAGATTGTCAAGGTGTGACCAAAACACAGCCTTCAGCGCAGTACTCCTGTAGATATGTCAGACACAGATCTTCCTTCCAGGAATTTCTCACTCCAAACAAGAACTCCTCTACTTAAGGAGTGCTCTCATTTAATGAATTACACAGCCAGTGATGGCACTGACAGGGAAGGGCTCAGATCATTAGAGACACTACATCATTAAAATCAAACACCTCCATCTTTTCTTAACAGTGAAATTTTCTTAACAGTGAAATTTCTCAATGAGTCAGACAAGAGGTGCCTGATGAGGGAGGAAGACACATGTTCATATGCAAATAGCTTGGCAGTCTATTCTTCAAAGTCTGCTTTCCTACAGACATAAGCTCCTCTATTCAACCTGTGTCTGCTGTATTGTCACTGTTCCCCTACTCCTTCCTCCTCCAGGAATTCTTTTCACTCACTTTCAACCTCACCTGACAGAACAACTCTGAGCTGCAACAGAGTTCAGTTGCCACCAGCTTTGGATAACCTACGTGTGCCCTCCCTGTTTAACACCAAATCCACAGGAAAGCAAACTGTACTTCTTTAAGCAGCAGCATCAGTATCTGCTTGCCTTGAGAGTGGCTCAGGTCCAGCACTGACAGAAATCTAACAGCCCTGAAAACACTGCGTGCATGCTCTCAGCTTGGGAAGGGCAGTGTTTTATCCACAGGAATGTCTCGAGTCTCAGCTTCATGGTTAATGCAAAGCTGAAATATACAGTTGATAGAAAAGCTCCAGATCCCCCCATGTACCTTCAGTTGCTCCACATCACACTGCACAGCTGTTTGCCACTAACTACAAGTGATTTTATGCATTTTGAATTGAAATGTTGAATCAACAAGAAAATAGTCTGCCACCCACCTGCATTGTCTGACCTTGGAGATAAAGTCTCTCTTTGCACACCCCTTCATAGAAGTCGTAGTATTCCATGAAGGATTTCTCCATGACACCCCTGAACGTAATCAGAGAGCAAACAGTCAACAGAAAATGAGAGTGTTACAACGACCACATCATCCCACTGAGCTGCAGCCATGTCACCAGCACGGCTCAACCACACAGCGTGTCCCAGCCAGCTAACTGGGTACAGCGAGGCAGGACACAGAACAAAACAAACTACAGCATTGCTGCAGCTGAACAGATTCTGCACGTGTTTCCACAACAGCTGTGCTTTTCTCTATTTTTTTTCTCCCCCTCTAAGAGAAGGCACATTTATTCTCAAGCACAACTCAGAGGATGTGCACAGTAACGCAGCCTTTGTCAATGCACAGCTCCTGGGCATGACATAGCTGGAGCCATCCACTTCAGAAGAAACAAAACCACTCTGCACAAGAGCAGGATGAGCTAAAGACTTGCTCTTCCCTGGAGCAACTCCCAGGATCTCAGGAAAGGCAAACAGAGAATTTTAACCTGCTTCCCCACACCCACTTCCTCATGCTCCCTCCCTGCCTCCTTTCCATACCGTAGTGGCTCAGGACAGGGACACTTTCCTTCCAGCATGTCACACACTGCTACTCGGATGGTCTCGTGCCGAATACACTCGTTATAGTTCTTGCTGTCCCCAGGGTGCCTCTCCTGGAAATAGAATTTGGGCCAGTGAGTCCATGTTACTGGAATGGTTCTTCATCTCTCTCTCTCTCTCGAGGGCCTGATGAATTTCACTGGTGCATGAACTCACTACAGCTTTGTCTGTTTTCTGTATGCTGAGCTAATTTATACTGCAAATGGAAAGCTGGCATGATTTCCCACATCTGCAGAGCCTTCAACTCACACAGCTGGGGAGCCAGGTCAGCTGATAGTTAGCACAGAAACCTGTCTGTCTCTGGGACGCTGGAAATCATAAAAACTTGAGCAGTTTGGTTCCTGCATGACAACGTGTTTCAGTGAAGCCATGTCAGGAGTCATGTAGCAGAGAAATGAAAAGCCATCCCACCTCCCTGGAAAATTCCTGAAGACCTCTTGTTCTTCTGTCACCTTACACGAGAGCTAAGCAGCCTCTAGGTCAGAGCTGGTTTGTAAGCCCCCTCAAGCTCTGACCAGAGGCAGAGGAAGATGGAAAAGAGAAGAGCAGCACAACCTGGCTTTGTCCCCATTTCCAGAATGGATTTTGTTACCAGATCAAGGCGTGGAGTGGAGAGAGAACTAGCTGAAGAACCAGAGATGATCCACCTTCAGCTCTCACCTGCTCAAAGCCGGGTTCATTGTGATATGGGTTCTCAGTCATCAGAGACTGGATGGAGATGAGGACTGAAGAGATACTCTGTGCTGGGCTCCATGCAGGCCCGGTCCAAGTGCTGAAGCATCAAAGAGAAAAGCATCAATTAACAACGCAGGAACAGCCCGGTGACCACCATCCCTCCAGCTACCAAAGGTCAGAAAGCTTGGAAAAACACATCTATACCTTACAGAAATGTGACAGGAAAAGAAACAGCTGCTACAGATACACAAAGCACTGGGCACTGAGGAAGTTTCCAGGTCGAAGGCAGTTCTGTTCTCTCAACCAAATGAGTACGTGAGCCTGAGCCATGCGTGAGGCTGGTGAGCTTCACAGCTAACACACAGCGGGTCACACGTGAGCTGAGGAAAAGTAACACTTCCCAGCACCTCACAGGGCACTTTAAAGCCATGGCTGTCGTCTTGCACAGCATCCTGAAGCAACCCAGCACTACATTGAGTCAAAAACCACAACCCTTAAGAAATTACATCTAACTTTGCAGATTCAAACAAGACCATTCCTTGTGCAGTTTGCAATGCAGGCACTCAGCAGAAGGTCTGCCACCAGGAGCACTGATGGATGCTCTGCTGTAGGAACACGGTGCCCATTTCATGCATGCAGGGTAGCAAAAACCTCTGCACAGAGCAATAGGATCAGGAAAAGCTGTTTTGCTGCTTGCCACGAATATCCTAGCTCCAGACACAGACCTGCCTCCCTGTGAACAAGGATGTACCGACCCACATATGCTCTTCCTAAATCTGTTCATTCCCAGCCTCCCATTGCTGGTAAGGCTGAGGCTCTTTGTTCACTCTTCAATAATTTAGCTCCTGTGCCAGGGCTATGCTACATGAGCAGTGAGGCAGCTTGTGTGGAAGCTGCTGGGCATGCAGCCCCCCGAGGGATGGACGTGCCCTGCACACCTCAGTGCATCCAGCTCACTGCCCCAGAAAGGCTCACACACCAAGGAAGACATTTCCCAGCACGCTGCATCTCTCACCCAGCCCTGGACCGCTGTCAGCTGAGGGATATCAGCGATTTGGATCAACTTTGGGATAGAGGACACATGCACAGCACTGCTGAAACCATCCCAAAGGCAGTCTTAAAACCACAGCTGTGCTCACACTGCTGTTGTTTGATAAAATTCCAACAGCAAAACTCAAACCACCACTGCCCCTTCCCCACTTGGCTGCCTTTCTCATCTCTGCAGCCAAATGGAAGGCACCCCAGCACCCCAGCTGCACCAGCCCAGAGTCTCAGCAGTTCCTTATTGGCAACTGAAACCACCACAGCTGGGGTGGGGAATATCACACCATGGCCAGGTAGAGCCTAAGGGCCAAGGAATCAAGCAGGACTTTCACATGTTTAAAAACCAAGTAGGTGAGTAACAGTGTTTGCAGCAGTGGAGCCTGTTGGAACAGGCAGCATGGGAGCAGTGCTTGTAAATCATTCCACCTCCTGCTCAGCCCCTCGTACCACGTGTAGGTGGAAGCCCAGAGCAGTCAAATGGCTTTCAAGGAAGTTCTTAGAGGCTTTTAATCTTATTTATTTATTTTTAAAACCCACACAGAGGGAGGAAATTAAAACCACAAAACCCCTACATTCAGAAAGCATTAAGGATCAGGTTGCAAAGCGCAAGAGCAGAAGAAAGGCAGCACTCAGGCCAAGACTTTGCAAGGGGAAGCAGGAGAAAAGCAGCAGCACCCCCTGAACCTCACGCCTCCCCTGCTCCACTCCCAGATGCTGTTAAAGATGACTTAGGCTCTTATTTCAGAAGATGAATTTGTGCTGCTTTACGATTCTGATCCAGTACATAACTTCACAGAAGCAGAAAGGTGCATCCAAGCATGTCTGGGGCAAGATGAGGGCACAGAGCACAGAGCAAGATGTGCAAGGCATAGTGCAGCCTGCAGCTACCTCCTGGTTCCCCACCGAAAGAGCCAAAGTCTCCTCTTACCCTAGAATACTCAGGCAGACTTTCCCATTGCGGTAGAAGTTGGGGTTAAACCTCACTGTGTTATTTCCCGTTGTCATCAGTTTGACCCTTGGTGGGTGGATGGGATAATCTGGAGGACAGCGAAACAGGAACAAGAAGAAACCCCCTTCATAAGGCGTGTCAAATGGGCCTGTGATCAATGCATGAATCTGGAAAACAAAAGCCCATCTTGCGCACCACTTCAACACTGTGCAGCGCCGGCGAATCCTCAACGAAGCCAACCAAAGGCAACAAACCTCCACCCAGGCATGGACACAGCACCTGCCACGTGCAGGCCATCGCTCCCCCTCCCTCCTTCCCTCGTTAGCCACTGCTGCACACTTCTCTCCCCCCTCAATGTGCAAAGCAGGTTTCCAACGGGAGGTTTGGCCACGGTCCACAGCAGCTGCCTCCCATCCAGCTCTGTGCAGCCCCAATGCAGACTGAATCACAGTTCAGCTGGTAAGCTCTGCTTTAAAAAGATTTCAAATACGAAAGAAAAAAAAAAAAAAAGGATCTAATTTTAGAACGAAAAAAAAGGCAGATTTTCTGCCAAAACTAGAACATTCCTCAATTTTATGGTCTCATGCTGATTTGGTCTTATTGAAACCAATCAATTACCTCTGCCAGGATCTGAAATTAAGACCCCATCCTCCCCCTGCTAATTATCCTCAAAAATCTCAATTGTGTACCAGGAAATGTACTCCCATTGGGCTATTAGGGAAGCTTACTCCTTTTCCATCCTCCTGAAGTGATCCAAGCAATCTCCTTTAATGATCTTCTTTACCTACCTCGGATTTTAGTTAAAAACCCCAAGGCTGGTGTTCTACAAACCCACATTTCCCCTGAAGGGCATTTTGGCACTTTCAGCTTCCAAGCTGAGGGAAGGCAGAGCTCCAGAGAAACGCCTGAGGTAGGAGCTGTCTGCACACAGCCACTCCCTTTACACTATCTCCAAAAACCCCAAGAGCCCTAAGCCAGGCAGGTGCTTCCTCTGAGGGAATCAGGGGAGTGCCAAGTTTGTCAGGGGGGTGGGAGAAGTGTGCAGCAGAGGAGAAACCAAAGCAACCCTCCCCCAACACACACACACACACACAACTCTTAGAATCCAGCACAGCCAGAGGAGGTGACACTGGCTGGAAAAGGGGCAGCACCAGCCAAGGAATGCACCAGATCGAGAACACTGAGCATCCTCAGCCTCCCAGACATCATTGGCAATTCCCTTCCCTGGAAAATCCCTTGAGCCAGGCAGCCAGGAAGGGAAGAACTGGGGCAGGAGAAGCCAGAGATGCCTGCCCCGAGGGAGTGCGTGTGCAGGAGGAAACGTGGTGGGAGCTGCATGAGGTCCTGGTACCTGTGAGAGCTGAGCTCCACAGCAGGACAGGATCTGGGCTGGGTCACAGCAATCAACCATCTCTGCCTTCCAAGGTGGCTTACGGGTACCCCAGCACT
Source organism: Penelope pileata (assembly GCA_013396635.1). Lineage (NCBI taxonomy): Eukaryota > Metazoa > Chordata > Aves > Galliformes > Cracidae > Penelope > Penelope pileata. The sequence continues at coordinate 322,702 of WBMW01005163.1, forward strand.
GCCTGTGACTGATGGGTGCTTCTTATGGCCAGCTCCTCAACGAAGCCCTCGTGCCTAACAGATTTTCACAGAGCTCTCTCTTCTTTGAGCCACTCTACTGATGGTTTTCAAGCATCAGTAGGATAAAAACCAGCTGGATTGGCACTCCACTAGCTCAGAGGGCCACAAAACAGTGCTGTCTTTATCTGTGGGAACTCCTCAGATTCCTGGGATGGGATCTCTCCACAAAGTCAGTTTTCCTCGACAGCCTCCTGCCATTTAAACACAGCCCATCTTGTCAACAAGAACACTGGAGCTGCGTCGTGCTCTTCCAAGACTCACCCTGACTTCTCTCAAAAATTTGAGGGAATACATCATTTGGGAGGGTCCTTAGAACATACAGAAGAGTGGAAAGCTGAACCTGTTCCAAACAGTCTCTTACCTTGGTCATGTCAAGGGGATCAGGCACAACAAACATTCCTGGGGGCGGCTCCTTGTAAATGGACATGATATCCCTGAACAAAAGAAACAGGAATTAGTCAAGATCTCCGTGGGTGTTCATCAGCCCTCGAGGCATGGAATGTTCTAGAGGACAAATCTGGGGAGGGATGCAAAGGGACAGATTTTTAAGATGGAAATTCATAACTCAAAGCGATAGATGTTTTCCTTTGGTCTGTTTGCTGGCTGAACTCTCTGAACATCTCCTAAACAACTGTTAGGATAGAAGAGGATAATTAGGATCGAACAGCACGAGCAGCATTCGAGGAATTAGTAAGCGAGGCATCAGATCAAGAGCACCTTGGCTGCCTGCTGCCTTGTTTCACCCCAGATAACTCCAGCACCAAAGACCTACCCGTAAGCTTCTCCTAAGCCAGGCACATAAAAGTCCTCTCAGGTGAATTTTGTTGCTTAACAGCAAACTTTTCTTCCCCATGCTCCCCCTCTGCATGCTCAGACTATTTCCAGGATCTGGAAATAGACCCAACTCACTTTTTTTTTCCCCCCAACATACAGTGACTCAACTGTCTTTGGGAATATTATTGTTGTCAAGTTTGGTTTTAACCAGTTCAAGTGTTACTAGGAGGCATGTACACGCACAACTTAATCACCGTGGTCTTGTTTCCTGGACTAAATGAACTGAAAAATAACAAATCCTGCACAGCTCTGTGTGGTTTACAGATGCACCAAACGGCACCCATCACCTTTTATTGCCAAAAAGCCCTCACTGCAATCTGAGCTGCACTGGGACAAGCCACCACGAGACCTCCCCGTGAAGTTCAGAGAGGTTTCAGGGCAAGAAAAGGCTTGAGAACAACGGCAGAGCTCTACCTAACGTCATGAAGCGATTGCTTTTGGTGTTTTTGGATTGGAAAGTGCCAAAATCTCTGGTGCCATCTCTGGAAGGCATGAGACGAGCCCTAGAACAGGCAACAGAACACGGATGAGCAAGAGCCTGGCAGGCAGCGATGCCGCTCTGAAGGAAGAGGAAGAACTTGCTGAAATGCTGCCAATGCTTCTAACAATAAAAGGCCGTATCGCTCGTTAGATCCAGGCTGTCGATGCACCGGGTGGAACCAGATGATTCTTGAAAGGGTCCCAGCAGCCAAAGGGGTGGGCAACGGCAGGAAAGGGGACGGCTGCCAGCGGCTTTAGGGTGAACACGTCACAGAACTCGGCCTGATTGCTGATGGGGATGGAGAAACCCGTTCCCCTCCCATTCGGTGGAGATCCCCAAGGAGCTGCCAGCGATCCCCATGGGGACAACGTGCCATGGAGCTGCCGAAAGCCCCAGTGGAAGTGGGAGAACACCCCGGGGGGTCTGTAAGCACCTGGGCTGAGAGCTCTGTGGCCATGACCAAGAAAAGCCCCGGGCACAGCAGTGCCCAGAGCCCATCCCCAGACTCAAACGTGAATCCCCAAAACCAGGGAGAGCCCCAACCCCAAAACGGGGCGANGCCGGGGCTCCCCGCGCCGCCGCCTGAGCCGGCCGAGGCCCCGCCGCCGCCGCTGCCAGCCGCCAGCACCGCGGCCGGAGCCGCCTCCTCGGCGGCCGGACTCTCCGCCATTCCGCGCCCGGCCTCGGGGAACGCCGCTTCCGGGACTCCGCACCAACGAGTCGGCCGGCCAGAGCGGCCGCCGCCTCGCGCCTCCACCACCGATCGCCGGCCAGAGCGCCGCCTCCCCCGCGCCGCCCTCCCACTACCGGCGCAAACGCTCCCCGGCTACCATAGAGAGCG
>WBMW01005163.1:325121-360712 GCA_013396635.1 Penelope pileata
CCCCCCCCGCGCGGGGGCGGGGCGGAGCCGCTGGGGCCTACCCCCTGCCCTCCCCCGCCGCTGAGGGCCCCCTCGGGCCGTTACCGGAGCTCCTGAGGAACCCGAACGGCCCCGCTGGGCCGGGGCAGCGCTCACCGTTTGATGCGCAGCAGGCAGGCCGCGCTGGGCCGCTCGCTGTCCCAATCGCCGCTGACCGTGGGGTCCCAGAAGGCGGAATGCGTGAGGAGCGCGGCCCCNCTCTCAGGGTAGAGCGTACCGCTGCGGGGCATCGCGCCCTCTGCTGCGGCGGCGGTCTGTTCCCGGCTGCGGAAGCAGAGAACTCACGTGCAGAAATTCGAGCTTTTAGGGTTTTTTGGGGTGTTGAAAAATCTCTGTAGGGAAGCGACGGATAAAACTGACGCTGAGCAAGGCCCTGGGCAGCAGCACACAGCCGTGACTGTGCCATTCTCCTTCCAAGGTCACCGCAGCCTTAGCAGGGACACAACAAATCATCGTATTTAATCATAATTTCACCCACAAAAGACCAACGCGATGAAGAACAAACACAAAGAGCTTGTGTGCTGAATAAACCTGGCTATCACAGCACTCCGTAGAGGTGAACAGCAGATGTGCAGACCTGTACCAGCACTACGGTTTGGGGCTCAGGGTTCCCAAAGCACCAACCCGGCTGCTCATTTCATCTCCTCGTTTCCCAGTGGTTCCGTTTTACCACCCTGTGCTTCACCCCCTCCTCCACCAGGGGCTTCTGCTATCGCAGCCTGGGATGCAGCGTGGCATAGTTAATGTTTAAGTCAGCAGTGAAGCCTCAGCTACAGCACAAGTCTGAGCACAGAGGACAGGGCTCTCTCCTTTGCACAATGATTTTTGTCCCTAGCTGCCATCTGAATGTATAGAATCCTTCCTCTTGTTCAGCCCATGAGCCTCCTCTGGGCTCTTTCTGGAGCCACTTTTCAGCAAGTAGCCTCAAATATTGACTTTTTTTGTTTGTTTTAGGCTATGTCAAAATCCTTCTCCAATTCCCTTACCCTCACACAAGCAGCTATTGCAAAGGAAGGAATGGAGGAGCTGCTGTACCCCACTCGTGTCCCCAGGAGGTCACTTCAGAGGCTTTAGTATACACAAGCACTGCATTAATTCAATTACCTAAAGCTGATAACCAGCCAAGCTTTCCAGATGGTCACCTTCCTACCTTCCTTAAAGGCACAGCTGTCTTACAGTGAGGTCCAAGATTCAGGTTAGATTTTAGAACTTCTCCTTGCTTTGTGTGTTCCAGGCTCTAAGGCAGCTGAGGCATGTAGCTGTTGGGGAAGAATTAATAAGACAGCTGTGCTCCTCTGCTTAAACTGGTGCTTTGAAGAGGCTTATGAACAGCGTGACCTTGAAACCAGCTCTTGTGAAAGAAAATTCAAGTGAGATGGGAATATCCTCATGTATTTACTGGTGAGTTTATTATCCAATACCATTAATGCACTACAGCTCTCAGCTCTACGTATGCTCACCCGTACCTATCACCTTTCCATCATTGTCTTTTGGATACAAAAGAAAGCAGACATAGCATTTTCAATAACATTACATGGGGAAAACAATGCTTTGTCAGCTCCCATGTAAGTATTTGCTGTATTAGGGCAATGCTTGTTGGGATTTTTGAATAGATCCGAAACTGAGCTGTTCAAGGACATTCCCTCTCATCTGGCTGACTCCACGTTCACTTTCCCTTCCTCCTGCCACCATTTCACATTCCCCTTCTGCTTTATCAATAGGTGTCCCCACATCTAGAACATTGCCCTCTTCAACTAACACATCACCATCCCCCAAGGGTTTCCCCACGGATGGACCAACGCATAAAAAATAAATAAATAAATAAAGCCACCACTTTATTTAGAGAAATCTTTTCTTTAATTGTCAGTCTGGAACACTCTGATGGAAGCAGACTCGAACCGCAGAGGACAAAGTGATGGAAGCCACAGCCAGGACCACAGGTTGTCACATAGCAAAGAGGATAAGGAATGCCACCATCAAACAGAAGAGACCCATGGCCTCAGACAGGGCAAAGCCCAGGATGGCATAGGAGAAAAGCTGCTGCTTGAGAGATGGATTCCTGTGCATATATGGTGGGGGAAGAGAAGAAAAAAAAAAGGATCCACAGTGAGAGGGAAACAAAAAACTTCGTATCATAACATATCATACCACAGAAAGTGAGGATTATGCCATACAGTTAATAAATTTTGGAGCACAAGCCAGATTTATGGCAGATAGCCATCATCTGGAATGAAGAAGCCATGATTTTCCCCTGGGTTTAGACACATAAAACCACAAAGGGTAGTTTTGCCTGCCCTGGGGGTACCAAGCAACAGCAGCACTGATGACAGGTGTTTCATTTCTTCTAGAGAAAAGCAGAGCTCCACAGAACTTCTGCATCATCCAGTATTAAGCATAGCGTAGATTCAAACAGTTCAAGCACTTCCTTAATTGTTTTTCCTTAATTGTTTTAATAGAATGATGGCAGTGTATCACTCCTTTACATTCCAGAGAGGACTGCTTAACTTAAAGTACCTGCTTAAACACGCTACATATGTCGAGTTGAACATAAAGCCCAGCCACAGCCCTACTCCTCTACCAAATTCAGTGCTAGAAGGGAATAAATTCAAGCCAGCCTGGCATCTTACTTACCTGGCATAGCCAATGATCAAGCTGCCAAACACTGTGCCAATACCTGCTCCTGAACCAGCCACCCCAACCGTGGCAGCACCAGCACCAATGAACTTAGCAGCAGTGTCAATGTCCCGGGAAACCGCGCTGGTTTGGAACTCACGGCGGGTCAGCTGTGAGTAGGAAACACCAGCTGGCTGTGGGACACGTAAAGAACATGTTAATGACATCTCATCATAAATGGGAAAGCTGTTTTTAATAAGATTTAATCACCATTTATCATCTAGTTGAGGGAGAGCAAAAAAAAAATGCTCAGCTGTCACTGGGCTGGAAGCTATAGCCCTTCACTAACCATACATTTAATGCATAAAATTACTCCTCAGCCTCTGGAGGAGTCATCAAGCACACAAATATGATAGGAATTCACCACATAAAAGAATCTTACCTGGAGAGCCTGAGCCTCAGGCCTGCTGAACACAGCCACTGAAACTGGCCTGGCCAGAGCCCGGGAGCAGCACCGGAACTGCAGCAGAGCAGACAGTTAACTCCTGCAGTCAGGTGCACCCACGCTCATTCATTCTCAGAAAAGAACAGTTACTGCATGAAGAACAGCTTAAAATTGATTTTTTAAATATTTCAAGAATGAAATGAGAGTAAAACCACAACGGCACTTGCACAGCCAGGGCTCCTCCAGGGCAGCCAGTGGGAGTCAGCCCACGACCACGCACTGCAGGACGGGGATCCCAGCTGCTGCTTCACAGTTCAGTCATTCTTATAACCCTGCAGATTTCATTCCCAGCTCCCTTTCTGAGACAAGGGGATGTCTTTCTTTGTGATAACCCCTTACCATACACTGCAAACACCCCGGGGCTCACAGGCATGGCCCTGCTGTCACCAGAGGTCACCTTGTTCCCCCTCCTCATCACACGCAGTAAAATGGCCCCGTGTGACCCCCCCTCAGCTGGGGATGCCCAGATCACCGTTCTGAGCCCCACCCGATGGCGATGCCCCCACATCCCCACGAAGCACCGCGACATTCCCACCATCACACTCCCCGAGGGACAGCTTACCAGGGCTGGAGAGCTGAGGAGAGCCACAGGAGTCTGCATTTTGCTGTACCTATCGCCAACGGGACAACAACGGGAAGAAGTCAGGACCCCCAGCGTTGCCACCACCCCGCGCATCCGCCCGCAGCCGCCTCGCGGCCCTCCCGGGCCGGACCCACCGATCCCTACCGCAGCCTCAAAGCCCCCGAGAACCGCCTCAGCGCGGTCACGCCCGAGCGGGAAAGGGAAAAAGACCCCACGAAGGGCACAGCTCGGCCGGCTGCAGTCCCAGCGGCCCGACCCCAGGCCCCGCTGTCCGCTCCCAGCCCCGGGGCCGAGCGCGGGCCCCACCTGCGCGGTGACCGCTCGGGGCTGCGGCAGTGGCGGCTGTGAGAGGAGAGCGCGCCCCCGCCCCGCTCACCTTGCCGTGTCCCCCCGCGTCCTCCGCGCTGATTGGCTACCGCCGCGCGCGGCGCGCGGCACTCTGGGACAACATCCGCTCTCCCCATTGGCTGCGGGAGAACAAGCCCATCCCTCCAGCATCCGGGATAGCAGGACGGGGAAGGAGGGCTGTGTTACGATGCGGGTCGCCATTGGCTAGTTCTTTCCGCTGCGCGCTTTCCGATTGGCTGATGGCCTGGAGGTCTCCCAGAGGACCATGAGGCACGCGGGCCGCTCCTTGTACCATAGAGGTGACCACAGAGGTGGTGATGGCGGGCGAGCGGGCGGGGTTGTCCTCTCACGGCGCTCTGCGTTGCGCCGGAGGCCGCTGCGGGCACCGTGGCGACCTCTCCCATTTCCCATTCCTTCTTAAAAGATCATTTAGAACATTTAAACGTGTCTCTGTGCTTTACTGAAATACCAGGCTCAGCCTCAGGGCCGGCCGGAGCCGAAGGCCGCCGCGGCGGAGGGGCCTCCTCAGGGCCGTGTCTCGGTCCCGGCGCTCTGAGCCGAACTCAGAGCTCCCGGCGGCCCCGCAGAGCCCTCAGCGATGTCCTCCCCCACACCCCCCGCGTGTCCCCACCCCGCGGGGAAGGGCGGTACCGGAGCGCTGAACTAAGCTCCCAGCAGCGCGGCCGGAGGTGCACCCGGGCGGGGCGGCACGGGGAGAGGTGGGGCGGAGGCGGGGGGTCTGTCCCTGGTGCTCCGATTCCTCCCCGCAGCCCGGAGCTCTCCGGCGGTGCCTCCCGGTGAGTGACCCAGGGTGGGGGGCGTGGGGACCCCCGTGGGTGCGATGTCCCCCGGGGTGGGTGGGAGGCCGAGGCGGGGTGGAGCTCGCCTGCTGGCAGCGGAGACGCTTTCACATTCGATTCCTGGCGGCTGATGCTAACGGGGCTGAATCCAGGGCACCCCCCTGGCACCCGACTATGGGGTCCAGGTGTCCGCCCGCTGCTGGAAATCGGGCTCGTTTAAGAAGGGGGAATTGCATTTTTTCTGTGTTCTCGGAGCACTGCAGTTGATTGAGAGAAGAAAGCAGAGGGAAAAGGAAAGGAAACAAAACAACAAGCCCCCAGCGAGAGGTCGGGCTGTGAATATCAAAAGAAGTGTTGTATATTCAGCTCTGCTCCGGGCATGGTGCAATTGTCCCCTTACCTCACACTGTCCCTTGCTCATAGAATCAGAGAATGGTTCAGGTTGGAAGGGACCTTAGAGATGATCTTGTTCCAACCCCCCTGCCGTGGGCAAGGACACCTCCCACCAGACCAGGTTGCCCAAAGCCCCATCCAACCTGGCTCATTACCATCCCAAAGGTGCTGCTGTCACCACTGCTGCCTCACAGCACTTCTTCCTGCACTGACAGTCTGTTCACATAACAAATTTCAGCATTAATAAGATGTTCTCACTCTCTACATCCTGGAAATGAGCTGCACGCTGTACCACCAGCACAGTCTGCGTGGCCATTGGGGTTGCTTTCCTGCAGGGTCACTGTTATTTTCACTAAAACCAACGCTTTTTTTCTTCTTTTTTTCAGCAGAACGCGTTGTCTTGCTGCATCCAGGCACTGAATCCCACCAGCAGGCACGCATGCTTTTGCTGCTAGAAGGCACCACTGCCTCTGTGTGTGTAGCAGATCTGTAGGATGGTCACTGGGGTTCAGTTCATGGGGTCACAAGCAGGAGAGAGGCTCCTGTGTCACACTGGCAGCCCCAGAGTTTTGGGCACTGGTTGGGAAGCAGTCTTACGCTGCTAAAGAGGATCTGTGAGATGCCTTGGGTGTAAGGAGCGGTCTTATCACAGCAACAGGGACTCCAGTGAGCCTCGGTGCCTCACTGATAAATGTTGGTGTGTGTGTAGCAGCCTTTGGACCTTACAGCTCTGTCATTCACAAGAGCTCTTCATGTCCTTCCTGGTCACAATTATATTGGCAGCAGCTGAAGGTGAGATCATCACGTTGTGCTTTCCTCTTGTAGACTTCCACGATGGATGAGACTTCAGATGAGCCTCCCACTTCTGCTGTCATTTTGGACAACTGTCACTTCTCCCAGGTCGTCTTTAACAACGTGGAGAAGTTTTATGTTCCTGGAGGAGATGTAACTTGTTATTATACTCTCACACACAACATAGTTCCTCGTGGGAAGGACTGGGTGGGCATCTTCCGGGTAAGTGAATACTGCAAAACCAAATGTGCCAAGTATGAGAAGGCAGCAGCTGGCAGAAACTAACAATTTGGAATTTAATTCATACCTTATCCCTAAGAAAGGCCTTAAGGCTTTGGTAGACCAGGGTGAGGGATTTATTTTCAGTAATTACCTCGTGTTATGCAACATTTTTCTTGTGCCCAAGGACAAAGTGCCAGACCTGTTGTTACTTGAACAGCTTCAAGGCTAATCAGACTGTGATTCATGGAATTGGTGGAGAATAATTGCATTAAAGACCATAATAGCACCATCCCTTCCAACATGTTTCCTACTTCAGTGCTCTCCTCGCCTACCTAACACATTCCATAGTATAAGGCATAAACTGGTGAGGATCTTTGATTCATGCATAGACTACAACTCTAAGAAGTGAGGATATCAATGCAAAAGTCCTCCCGTTAGCTGATCTATGTGGAAATACAGTCCAGTTGCCATAGGGTGGACATTAAGTATGTGATCCCTTAAAGAATTTTGCCTTTGTAGGTGGGATGGAAAACAACCCGGGAGTATTACACGTTCATGTGGGCTCCTCAGCCCAGGGATGGTCACGGTGAGACTGCTGTGCAGCAACAGATCCAGTTCAAAGGTGAGTTGGGAGGTTGGGTCACTCGGGGAATGTATGTGCTGCATACACACAAACTCCCACACTGCTGCCTCTAATAAGTATTATATTCAGAATTGCAGAGTAACTTAGTAACATGCTTTGGTAAACTTCAAATCTCAGCAGCCTAAGAGACAAAAAAATTCAAATCCACTGGATTCTGCCATCTTGACTGAGTGATGTTGTTGGTGTTCTTATCACTAACACAAAGAATTACAAATGGTGGAGGAACAATATTGAAGTAAGATGTCTGTTCTCTTAGGTTCTGTCTTTCTGTGCTATTAAGTTAAGAGACTCAAATAATTAGAAGCTGCATCTGATGGTGTTGTTGTGTTTGTCTGAAGCTTACTACCTGCCAAAAGATGATGAATACTACCAGTTCTGCTACATTGACCAGGACGGTATGGTCCGTGGAGCCAGTGTGCCTTTCCAGTTCAGAGCAGAGACTGAGGATGATATCCTGGTGGTGACCAAACAGGTATGTGTCCTCTCTTCCCCTGCTTTTTCCTGCCTTTGCTTTTATTGGCCTTCCATTACATGGGAGTAACAGCTTGCACGTGAACAATAACTGAGGTATTATTTTGCAATGTGTTCCATGCAGCCCTTTTGTTACTACTACACAGACACTAGGTGCATGGTCCTAATCTTACAAACTGCAAAAGAAAAAGAATTGCAGGCCTCAGAGGTGGTGTGTGCTTTACATTCAAGGATTGGGTTGATGGTCAGCTTTGGACAGACCAGGAAGAGTGAAGTAGTCTGGTCTGAACTAGCAGTGAAAGCATGAGAAGGCACATGGTGTTCCCTTTTGCAGAATTCATTTTTTGGTTCTTTATGCTGTGCTATTTGGAACATAGGTTTACAACTGAACAACTTTGTTGCTTGCCAGGGAGAAGTGGAAGAGATTGAACTACAGAACAAAAATTTGCTTAAAGAAAAGGAGGAGCTGCAAGCAAGCTGTGCAGGTCTCCAAAAACAAAACACAAATCTGCAGGAAGAGCTCAAGAAGACACAGGTACAACAAAAGCTCATGTATGAAGTCAGAAGATTTAAGTCTGAAAGATTCAAAAAAAAGACTGAGTCAGGTCTTGCTCCATTGAATGCTTCCAGGTGGAAATTAAAGAGGTTTCTTTCCGTATTATCTGTTTAATCATTTACCAAATGGTACAATAACTCTACTACAATAAGAATGATAATGATGAACAGGAGGCATTGTTGGACACAGGGGTCAGGAACATAAGGGAAAGGGAGTTCCCAAAAATGTTTTGTAGACTGTCCTAAAATTGCAAGGCAAGCCCTCTTTCTAATGTGCCTACATCATTACCATTTTCTCTTTCAGTTTTGCTCAGGGCTTAATATAATAAAGCAAGTCTGAAAGATACAAGGAGAGATTTTCCTGCTTCAGATGGGCTGCCTGGAAGTGTTGCATCAGAGGGATTTTGCAGTTCCAGTGCAGAGCAGGACTCCTGCCAGAGTCCCATTTTACCTCCTATTGATTTACCTCATTTTGATTTTCAGGAGCTACAGAATGCTTTAGAGTCTCTTAGGAGCAGCACAGAAAAACTGGAGCTGGAGCTGAATTCCCTGAAAACAGAAAATAAACATCTGAAGGAGCTGGATGAGCGCAGAGAGAGAGAACTGCACCAGTAAGTGTATTTACAGCATCTCTTAAAGCAGGATTTCATATAAGCAAGCACTTTGCTGTCGTGGATTAAACTTCCATTTGTGAAAGTATGGTGTCTTTTGACTTGCTTTGAGTAGATTCAAAGAGCAAATTGAGAAAGTGACCTCTGAAAAGGAAAGCCTGGCAACCAGACTGAAAACAGCCCTGGATCACGTGGATCAGCTGCAGGTACAAAACACACAGCTTTGCTTTTATGGACTGTTCCAGCCACAGGTTCTGGAGATTTGCTTTATGCAGCAAAAGGGACCTGTGGTTCTCAGCCATAGCTATTCGTATTCACTTTCTGCTCACTCCTCTTTCTCCCTAGTCTCGAGTGTCAAATTATGAGAAGGAAATGGAAAACCTGGTTCACAAGGACCGTGAGAAGACTGAGCAGCTTGACAGTTTAAAGGAAGAGAATCGCCAGTTATGCATGAGTATAACTCAAAAGGTAAAACCTTCCCTGAATATCCTGGTGCTTGGGGAAGCCAGGGAAGAAAGGCTGAGAGGTGTCCTATGCAGTGACTAGGTAGAAATATTGCTTAATCTTAGGAAAAGCCTAGGGAATTCCATGACAGAAAGAAATCTTCCTCGTGGTGTGGGTGTTCATGTAGGTGGTTCTGTGAACACACCATCTGACAGATTCTTGTAGTACACACATGCTTTAGTTTTGGAAGAAATGCCCTTATAAGCAGACTTTGTAATTCTGGTTCTCTGTAGCAAGAGAATTCAATCTGTCTTCATCTCTTCTGATGAAGTTGGTAAGTGGGAATTCAGAATTGATACTTAGCTGATTGCAAATTGTTGCAACTAAGAAAAACTGTTTCAGGACTGAGACTTGTGTAAATAAAACAAGTTATCCTAAATCTACCTAGACTATATCCTGTTAATTTTATCTCCAACAGGAAGTGAGAGGCAGCAGAATAGCCAGAATGCCCTGAAACAAGCTGTAAACAATACAAAGCTTCTCTTCTATAGTTTGATGCTCTGTCTCACATCCTTAACTGACACCTCTTTTCTTTGACATTCCCTTTGCAACTCCACCTGTGAAAATGTGGGATTTCTGCAGGAAGAGCAAAAGAAAGAGATTGGACAGTGCCTGGAGAACTTGAAGAGGACAGAGAGCAGCCTGTCATCTCGTCTGCAGAATGAGCAGGTGCCCAGCATTTCTGGGGGGGGCAGCTGGGGAGATGGTCCCAAAAGTGCTGAGTACAGAGCTCTGCTGTATTGTATAGAATTTGCTGGTGTCTGTGTTGGGGAGTTGACATTTACTTAAAACACTGTTGTCTACCCTTTTGCAATTTGCAGAACCATCACAGTTTCCCTGTGATTATATTTCCCTGTATATGTGAACAGTGCTTGGAGCTGCCATAATTTTGTTTGCCACTGTCCCACAATTTACCAAATCACATTCTTCTTTCATAGCAACAAAACAGCGACTTAACGAAAGAGCTTGAAGAGCAGAGGCATTTGTTACAGATTTTGCAAGCAAAAACTAAGGAATCTGATGAGGAAAATCAGGTGAGGACTTGTCACAGCTCCCTTGCCTTTCTTCTGCGTTGAATATGACAAATCTGTCAGTCTGGTGTTCAGTTCCATTGACCCTTCCACCAAATGGATCACTACGTGTGTTTGTGTGTGGACCATCACCCCAAACCAAGATACTGTACTGTCTGCATGCACAAACATGAAGGACCATGTGCTCTCACTCACAGTGTGTTGTTACTCTGCCATTTTCTGCGTGACTTTAGGATAGTATTCCATCTTTGATAGTATGTTACTTTATTGCAGTCATCCTGTCTGCCTTTCTGAGCAGACCACAGAATAAATCCCTGTACTTCCTTACCTCACTTTCTCTTTCTGTCAAGCAGGACTAAGACTGAGCTATCTAAAAGAAATGAACAGCAGTTTTGACTCTGGTTTAAGAGGATTTATGTTACTTCAAAGTGTAACTTCTCTCTGAAATCGTCTCCTGAGCTTCTGGAAATTCATTCTACCCTTCTGTCCCTTTGCAGAAACTAAGGAAAGAGAATGATACCCTCCTGAAGCATCTCTATCAGACTAGAGATGTTTCTTCCATCTCTGTTTCACAAGCTCAAGCTCCAATTCCAGCTCCTGAAGCAGGCTTGGTGTTTGGAAATCCATATTATGGTGAGAATACTTGGCATTCTGTCTGAAACCACAAACACACGGCAGTAAGAGTCTCAGCAAATTGTTCTCCCTTTCACATTGAATGCTGTAGAAAAAAGACATTGTTAGCAGCATCCCTGTGTAGCTTTGCATGTGTGCAGATGACTTGGCAGCATTTTCTACATAGAGAGACAACTGTTATCTAGTTTATTCATCTGTGGGACAGATAGTTCTGTGGCTTATGTCCAGTTTCCATAGCCCTAAATATAGAGGTCTAGATACAGAGGTCACGTTTCAAGAATTACTAGTTATTGGCACGTGACGTTATTAATTTTTTGGAGTGGCTAAATGAACTTTTTTTTTTCCCAGCTGCAGGAGCAAACCTAGAGGCAAGAGATGCAGGAATGGTAAGTAAAGGAGACGTGAATGGACATGAATTAGTGGAAGAAATTAGTGGTTTGAAATGAGAAGCTCCAAGTTCAGTTCTGTAGCCAATTGTCTACGTACTGTTTTAGTCCTGGTAATGCAGTCAACAACAGAATGGAACCTGTAGAATTAATAACAGTTGTTGTATGAGGGAAGGGAAAGGAAGTTCTGTTCACTTCAATCTTTAAGGAACAATTCTTGGCAGCATCTAATGTCAGAATGAGCAGCATGCAGCTGCTAAATCCCTTAGTTCATATTGAAGACATGGACATGTGCCATTTAGGATGGAACATCAGAGAACCTCTTAGAAGTTTTAAGAGCTATTTAGAGAAGCCTGGAGACATTTGAAAACTTGAGTGTATTGCAAGTAGAAAGACTTGTCCAAAGCTGATAATGTCTGACTAAGAAACTTTTCATTTTCTTCTCTTTGAATGCAAATACAAATTTTAAATTGTCTTTATCTGCATCTCCTTTGTACTTCAGGCTTCTATGAGGAAATGCCCCATCTGCGATGACGTTTTTCCTGATGATATTGATTTGAGTGAATGTGAGGCTCATGTGCAGAGCCATCTTCTGGAGTGCCCAATCTGCAGTGAGACCTTTGAGAAGTCCAATCGGCAGGTGTATGAAGACCACATGTTTTGCCATGGCTTGGAATAATTCTGAATTCCTGTCTGGTCTGTAGAATAGGTGGCAGAGGCCGCAGCATAGAACAGACCAAAATTATTCTATAGCTTGATTCATGCTAATAAGATCACCCTGACAAGACTCTATATGTCACTTGTGCTGTGATTCTGACCAACACATAAATTGGGTCAAACATCTATGTCCTGAAATTGAATTGTCATCACCTTAAGTCCTCTGTCTTGTAACTCATTTAACAAGCACAGATACTCAATGCAAATCCTATCATGAGTAATTTGGTTCAACGTGGTACCAGTTCTTTATAACAGGATTGGCCACGTAACTTTTCATCCAGGTAGGGCCAAATAACAGATGTAGTGCAGCAGTTTTCTGTACTTGGCTGATACATCTCTATTATAATGGTTTTATTATTCAATGTAGCACTGATTGCTAACCAAAGGCCAGAAGCATTTCATAGCCTTTTAGGATCACACCTTCAGTCTGGCTTAGCTTCTGGAATACAGAGTTTATTACTAATAAATATAAGAGTCTAAACTAAAATACATTTTCCTTTCTTCTTGTGCCTTTAGTCATAAAGTAAGTGATATATATATATTTATAAAGAGACTAACTACCTATTTGCAGATCCAAAGGTCTAGGGCCCTTCTTACAGCAAAGCAGGCAGCGTAGCTTATTGCAGGGCGAGGCACATGCACTGTTGTCCCTTTTTTCTGCATGACCAGACTTAAAGTGAATGGTGATACAGACAATCTGTGCTTGTGCAGTCACTCTGACATGTCATGCATCTATCTCATGGTGAGGGAACCCTGACATTTCTGAAACAGGGGAAGTCAGCATGTCATGAAGCCCATAGGAAAGCAGTAGCCGAGTTGTCTTGACAGTGCAGAGGAAAAATGGCCTCTCAGTCTCAAAACTGGGCATCCTCATTTAGAAGAAGTGATGAAAACCTTCATGATTTACAAAGAAGAGCCTGTTCTCAAACCAAAACATTGTGATTCAAAACTGCTAAGTGCCTTGAGATATTACAATGCTTTGTGAATGAATTATACAGTTACTATTTTTATTTCTGGTTTGGGATTTTCAAATGATGAACAGTTCTTTTGTCTGTGCAAATACAAATGGGCAAAGTTTTATTATCCAGCTGTATTAGACTGTTTCCTGCTGAATATCTGAAGCAAGAGGAAATCCTAAGTTTACATAGAGTTTTAAGACTATTAAGAGTAGCAAAGACTTCAAAATATTTTAATATTTTTATTATGCACAATTTTTTTAACAATCTAGGTTTAAATAAAGTATGTCTGTCTTTAAGATGTACTATACAGGTAAGCATTATTTTAAACATTTATAACAGGCAATAAGAGCAGATAAAAATAAAAGCTGTACTGAGAAAACCCTTGGAAAATATGTCTATTTGTTCTTAAATAAATTGGAGGAATTGTTGGGGTCTTAGTGGAGCTATTTGCAAGCCTTCAATTACTTTCTGAAGCTTTTCTCAAACAAAGTACTTAAGCACATCTCTGAATAACTTCTAGCATGCAACATAGTATCTCAATGGTTAGTGGGACTGCTTCTGTTTAACAGCACATATTTAACTGGCAGATCCTGGCTGGCTCCTCACAGGATGGAGATACATCAAGAAAGCCAAAGGGTAGCATGGGATAGCAAGAACAACTCAGGAAGGTCAAAGGAGCTGCATGGAATCTGTTCATATCAGTTCAAAATACTGCTGACTTAAAAGCCTAGAGTTAGCTGAATTTCTGCTCTGTCACAGGGATGTCCAGTGTATCAATACTTTTTTTTTTCCCTAGACTAGGAGAGAAAGATGAAAAAACCATCCTCACTCTGAACACTGTTTTTTTTTTAAATTAATTTGGTCTTGTGCGTGTTTTGACATTACTGGTTACCACAGTGTATATAAACATTCCTGACACGTCTTTATCCCAATTTTGACAATCAAATATTCTGTCATAATGAGGCTAATTTTAACTGAACACCCGTTTCCTCAGGAAATATCCCATTGTTTTTCAAGAAAATGCTCCCACCCCTAACCTTTTCCCATATGTCCTCATTTAAGATTACATTTTTGGTTTTTTTGCTGCTTTACAACAGAAGCAGATCACATGTAAAGAGTCACAAAAGTCGTCTTTATTAAAACCAGTAATTCACCCAAATGCCAGTTACTGGACCTATTTTTTTTTATTCAACACTGTTGCTAGTACTGGCTTTAGCAGCTCAAATCCTAAAGCCAAACTGTCGTTTGTGGTTAGTAATGTCACAGTGCTATCTGTGTCCCTGAGCTACCACTGCCAAGTGTTGGTGCTGCCTCCATCCCTTTTGCTCATTTTCTGCTTGCATTTTCTGCCAGTTCCTATCATCTCTACAAACCTGAGAGCCTGTTTCGAGGTACAGGCCCTGGGACACAGGCAGCAAGCAGGTGGCCGGCAGAGGGGGTCAGACTGCAATAAATCTCATGAGGATGCTGCATTTTTAAAGCATTTTAAGGTGTGCCATTTGTTTTCTGTAACAATTATGCAAATTCAGACTTCCAAAACATATATTTCAGCCTGATGCAGGTCATACCTTCCCCATTCTGGGCAACCAGAGACCAATTCACCCCTAAGTGCAAGATACATTACATATTTTCCGAGCAAACTTTCATTTTGCTTGTAATTTATAGCTTTATTTATGTTATTGCTGCATTTAGATTTGGAATTATAACAGATTTCAGTCCTTTCTCAATTGCATGTTTTAATACAGAAGCTCAAATGGCTGATAATTAGATATAGTTATACTTTAGATGAGACCCAGTTTTCATTGATATGTAGTGGATAAAGACCCTGAAATAGATTTTCAAAAGGGACACTAAGTGTTTGGGACAATCTATACCTGAACTCACGTAGAATCTGAATGAGCATTTATTATATATAAATGTATTTAAAAGGAAGGAGTTATACTTTGTGAGGCAAATGTCTGTGGATATAAAATACAAACCAGATAACATCTCCCAGCTGCAAAGGCATGCTGTCGATCCTAACTATGGTCACAGAGGGCATTGGACTGGTGTCAGTTCTTTCCAGCAGAAAGACCTTTGTTTTTTGCCTGTGAGAAGTTATTTTCAGTGCAGGAAAAAAGAAGAGACTGGCCAGGAGGCAGTTACAGTTTCCAGATTCTCAAACTCTTTCAGTCTTGAAAGTCAGAATATCTGAAAGGCTGCTGAGGTAACTGACTGCTGGCTCTGCTCCTTTCACAGAGTGATTCCCAATCTCACAGCTACAGTCCATTTACTCACTTTAGCAGCCTCTTTCCTCCATTCTTTCTCCTCCTGGCTTCTCTTCATCTATCTCTGTCTTCCTTCCTCTTTCTGCAGAACAAGGTGGGCCTTCAGCATTGTCTTTCTGCCCTGAAATCCCAGTGCTGATGTTCAGGGTGAGGAGAGGCGGAGGCATGGAGCAGGGTCCATCTGGCAGCGCTGCCAGAATGCAGGCTGGGAGCACTGCTGCTGCTTCTCTTCACCTTAATGAGGCTCCTGTGGAGAGCACAGGAAGCAGAAAGAAAATAAAAAGGTTCATAACAAAAGGAATGTAAATAGATAAGATGCAGGTGAACAATAGAGGAAAAGGAAAGCTGCGTCCAAGCCAGCAATTGAGCGGTTTTGCTCGATAATCAACTCGTCAAATTGATTTTAAGACACAGCAGAAGAAATCGATAATTCTTTACAGCAGCAGAACACACATCCGAGGACTTGCAGTGATTTGATCACCAAAGTCCTTATTTCAGGGATCAGCTCTGTACTTTTTTAGTAAGTGATAGTGCTTCTGTATTTGGCATGTCAATAATGGGAAGAGAGTAGCAAAGGCAATCATGGTTAAAAGAATGGTTCTAAAATGACACTGAAAAAGACTGCCAGGTTGTGTTAGATGGGGCAGCTCAGAAAAATCTGGGGAAGAAAACGCTCACACGTCTCTGTGAGACAGGAAAATTAAGATATTATACTTATGCAGAGCTTCTTTTGTTGCTTATATTATTTTGTAAGGACAATTTATCTTGTTTTGCTGCGGAGATCCAAACTGATCTGTTCTTGCTTGTCCAGGAGCCCGTGAATCCCTTTATCCCCAATGCACTCCCACAAACAGACAGTGCAAAGTGGGTATACAAGGGCATGAAATCAGAATACTACTGTTCATCACCCACTTTGTTTAGAATTAAATCACTATGTGAAATGCAATGAAGAATTGAACCTTTACAGTTTTGTTGGTGAAAGGGTTGGGTCTCAGAATTAGATCAGTTGTTTTCTCTAAACAGCTATTAGCTGCCTCCATTATGCTAACAGAACTGGTTTCCATCCTCTGGCTCATTTATTCCAAACCAGCATTATTGAAGTGAATGGGGTCTAGGCCCTGGATATTAGAAGAGCTGTTGGTCTACTCATAAATAACAAGTTGTCAAGGATTTTAATGGAAACCCTTAGAGTGCTGTAAATCTGCGCAGTTCTGCCTGGATCCCCTCCCTCATTTCCATCACAATATCACTCCAGTGGGACTGCAGCTTGCAGCATGTGCCAGGCAGCCTAGATTGGTAGGACACAGGGGAAGAAGGGGAAAAAAAAAATGCTGGGGATGGGGTGGGGGATTCAGAACAGTTGGTAGTGCTGAAGCATCTGCTGGGTGGCTGGTTTTGGAGTCACCTGGCCTATTCAGCGCGGCAAGGCGGGGAGGGCTATTCATCCAGAGGGACTGCAAAGGGGGATAACAGAACCAGGGATGCTTGTGGAATAAAGATGGATGTGCTGCAGTTTACATTTCGCTCCGTTGGTCTGTGAAGTAGTAAATCTCAGCAAATAGAGGGTTTTGTTAGTTTTTGATCACCATTTAAGTAGTAGAGCTACTGAAGTGATAATGCATAGACTGTCTCTTGTTGTTAGTAAAAGAGGACTTTTTCAAGATGAATTTTTTAACCTTCCTAGCCAATCCAAACTGCCTTCAGGGAAAATTTAACACTGCACCCTGATCCAAATAGCAATGTTTCTGTGGTTCACAGGATCTGCCCAGAACCTGGGTTACTACAATGTTCCTCGACCCTTATTTAGTGACCCCCCCCAAATATCTTTAGCTTAGCTGTCTGCAGAGATCATAATCCTCCTGCATACAACATTGAAGCCTTCTAGGAAGGAACTTGAGCTCACTCATCCGTTCTCCGTTGGCTCTATGATATTATGGGATATATCATGATTGGCTTGGATCAAGAAGGCACAGCCATACTTGTGCCCATCCCACTTGCAAAGCAGATGGGACTGCATGGTGCCCTATTTAGGAGATCATGAGCTCCAGAGCTCATTAAAATTTGTATGCAAGGTCACTCCAGGCTTAAAGGTAGGCTTGCACCCTGGCTTACCATGTAATAGAAATAAAAAATGACACTGGTGACAAAGCTTCAGAGTGCCCAGGGCTTATCGTCTTATATAATTACTAGTCTGGCACTGAGAGCCTAAAATACAATAAAGCCATCAGCAACACAGATGCTAAATTAATTACTTTAAAATATAGCTCCTTCCACATTACAACCTCACAAGCACTGAAGAAGTAGGTCTTAAGAGACTTAAGGTCTATATTACATAATTAAATATTACTTCTGTGCTATAGATTGGGAAACAGTTATGCAGACATGAAGGAATGTGGCCAAAGTCTCTCAGAAAATTTGTGGCATAATCCTTCTCTCCCTCACCAGATTTAACATTCATTTTGGCTGCACAGCACAAGAAGTGAGCCAGGATGGAGAAAAATGGATGGCTGCCAAAAGGGATTGATGTCCTTCAGACTCCAGGGAGTTTTTAACCCTTCCCAATGGTTTTGCCAGCCTGAAAAACCTGGTGGGGTTCATCAGCCCGTACTGCTCCTCTGCTGATCCATAAGAGATTTGCCAGTGGGAGCAGCTGCTTTGAGAGTGAGTTGATAACTCAAGCCCTGAGGCACTTACATCTGTATGTCTCATCCCCTGCCTGCTTCCCTTCTCCAGTAACAGGATGAGACTAGAATATTGCATGCGCTTTTATAACGTGTATTCCTGTGGGGCCTTGGTCACCATTACGGCATCTAAATGCAAACAGAAACAAACAGTAACAAAGAAAAAGACAAAAAGATGGAGAGCATAAAGATTCCCAACATTTTTTACACTCAAACTGTTCACATTTAATAGTAAGTTGCAGTTTTGTAAGCCATACAGTGTAGCTAATTCCCTTTTATTAACAGTTACATTTCTGAGAGCAGATACTGCCTGTTATGTAGCACAGCTGAGAGAGCCATATGGAATTTTAATCTCCAAATTATCACCTGATTGTAGCAGCATATATACACATGCTTGTCTTAGTGGAGACACTGAACTCAACAATCGTTCTTTGAAGAGGGTGATTGCAAGGACGGATCTGATCCAAAATGGAAAGGAGGGGTTCTTCACCCACAGAACATCACTATTTCCTTTTAGGCAGCTTAGAGTTTTTCACACCTTCCAGAAGTGCCTTCTCTGTTATTAGGATTTTAATGAGTTGTGTTTTTTGTTTGTTTGTTTCTTAAGGAGACAGTTAAAATGGAAACACCCCGACTTTCTTGCAAGCTACCTCCTAGAACACCTCTCTCTTCTTAAAGCAATAAGAATATCCAAAGCTATAACCCTAACATATATTTTGGAAAAGACATCCATTTTGAAAGCTCTCTCATATCGTATTTCTCAGTGAACTTTTCTAACACAACCCCTAAATGTGAGATTCTTACATTTTATCCCACAACACACAGCCCAATAAAAGACAGAATATAGAGCTGATGCATCACTGTGAGATCCTGAATGAAATTTTCTCTAGTCCCAGTAGAGGCTCCAATATTTGTGTTTACAAGCAGCAAAAGAGAAAAAACAAATACTGCTTTAATGTAGAAGCTATACACCTATACATCACCCGGGTGCATCTTACTGAGTATGCCACAGATTGCTGAAATAAATCTACGAAGCTCACTGGATCTTTAAATGTTGGAAAACACTCTTAAGCTTACGATGCATCTCAGGATTGTAAAATGTAAAATGAATTCTTGTAAATCTGTAAATCTAATAAACCTGCTGCTGGCTGCCAGGGGAATGGAGCAGGTTAGTTTAAAGGATTCGGTATCACAAAAAGAAAAGGGGACCCAGGTTTTTTGTGCCTGTGTCAGACAATTAGCTCCAAACAACCTGCTCTGTTTTCAGCCGTCTCCATCTGTTTCCATGGCAGCAGGAACTGAATTAACACAAGCACCCAAGATCTGGATGCAAGTGGTGCTCCCCATGGTGCCAGCAGCACCACCAGGCCGCAGCTCCTCATGCCATTTCCCCAAAGCTCGTTGTTTTGGATTCATTACTATGTCTCTAGGCTGATTTTGGTGCCTTTTGACATATCTGACACAAAGCTGCTCCAGGCCCCGCACGCTGCCATTGCCCAGAGCTGGGGCAGAGCCAGCTTCAAACTTTGGGCTGCTTAAAAGTAAACCCTGAAACCCTACTGAGGCAAAGGGATGCATGGAAGCCCTCTGCAGGTGCTGCAGCCTCACCAATAAACCCTTCACGGTCAGAGCTGTACCCTCAGGGGAAGGCAGCGTGCACCCATTGCTGCCCAGGGGTCAGCACTCGGCCCTGTGCGGGGTTTTGGTGCTGTCCCGGGCCTCGCAGCCCCTCACAGGCCCCTCCACCATTCCCTCCACCGCTGCAGGTGGGCCCAAGGCCACGCCCCCCACAGAGCCCTCAGGCACCACCTCAGCCACCCGCTCCCAGCAGCCCCTTCGCGCCCCTCATGAATATTCACACCCATCCGCGGCTGTGATTGGCTGCGGCCGTTCAAGCGGAGAGGAGCCGTCAGCTGGCGGCGGTGGGCGGGAAGGAAGGGGAGGGCTCTGAAGCGCGCATGCGTCGTTCTGGCGCACGTCTGTGACGTTAGTGCGTTGTCTCGTTGCCCCGCCCCCTTGCTGCTTTTATCCAATCACAAACTCTTCTGCTCGCTCGGCCCAATGGAGCAGTAATATGTTAATAAGGGGCGGGGAGAAGAAGGGTGGTGCTTGTTTTGTCCAATCAGAAGGCGCGAGGGTGGGGGGTAGGGGCCTGGCGCGGGGGGCTGTCGCCTGGCCTTCACCTGGGTGGGAGGTGTGGCTGCAGCGGGCCGTGCTGAGGCGTCGCGTTGCCGGCTCGGGGCTCCCGCGGCCTTCCGGCCTCCCGCGGGGTCCCAGCTGCCCTCCTTCGGCTCTCAGCGGCTCCTCCACGCCTGCTTTAGGAGATGAGCAGCCGCAGTGTCTGAAGGCCGCTCCCAGCGTATCCCTTGCTGGTTCAGTTCCCCCGTGCCACCAGCGTGTGGATGAGAGTTGGGGAAAAAGCGCCTCAGAGAAGCGGCTGTGGGGCCCTCGGCTTCCAGTCACGAGGGAGCGGCCCCTCAGCCTCCCACACACAGAGGCCGAAGTAGCTGTGGTGCAGCCAGCTCCTGGAGGACCCATAAATCTCCATCAGCACAAGGGCTGCGACACACAAGTTTAAAATATTGGAAATACTACAAATAAAAAGCTCTAGTGGCTGGGTGGCTGGCTCTGCAGTTGGCAGGCTGTCTCGGAATTCCCTCATCGTGGTTCTTCCAGACATAGCACCGCCATCAGCCAACGGATTTGTTTATGGCCCCGCAGTGTCCCCTGTTGTTCTAACACTTGCTCTCTGCGAGGCTTCGCCGTCCCTAATGTTTCATCTTTCTAAAGGGCAGCTTGTGCTCCTCGTACATATTTCTCTCATAATGACTCAGGCAAGAAGTCAAAACTTAATTTGGCTGTGAGCTCTTGCCAGTGCTTTCTGGATTCGTGCCTCGAGCTCGGGACGTGAAGAAGCACTGCGAATGGCTCCGTTCCCGATCCCAATAAAGCATTATTCAGGCTCCTCTTCCAGGAGTCTTTGTGTTTTCCACCACACATCAGGAATATCAATGGAACTGTTTGTTCTAGTGGTTATTGCTGGCTGCTATGAAGCTTCTGAAACAGCAAGGAATTGTTGCTTGGGGGTCATTTATGGCTAATTGCCCAGATTGCCATCTAAACCAGGCAGTTTGTAAATAATGTGTCTGCAGCAAGCAGAAGCAATCCACCTTGCTGTATTGCTGAGGTCTAGATGAAAGGGGATGCTCCATCTCCCTCGCAGGGCAAAGATCAAAATTACAAATCTTTGTTCTCTTGAAACCGCTTCTGCTTTTGCAGAAGCTTTTGGGCAGCAAGAGATAACGAGGAGTGGACAGCACACAGGACAGGTGTTGCTGTCTTAACAGATTGGTGAATGGAAATGAAAAATTATTGAGTTCTTAGAAGTGTGAGCTGGATAGCCTGTATGTATATGATGGTTTCTTTATTATTTTTTACAATCACAAAGATGAAGATCAAAATACCACTTTTTTTCCTCCCTCCTGCATCATTACCCAGAAAATTAGCCTTTACAGTTAGTTATATTTTTGCAAAATTCTTGCAATAGATTGAAAAACTAGGTCTAGAAAGTCTTGATGTTTTGATGCAATCATTTGACAACTTTTGTTTCTTTCCCTCCTCACAGTTATAATGATTTGCAGCCTGATGGCATTTCTAGGAAACACAAGACTGCTATCTGCAAAGTGGACTCTGGCTGTCAGGGGAGAGGCATCTTCATCTCCAGATTTGAGAAGGACATAAAGCCTGGACAGGGTAGGATCTGCCAGCAATACATCTCAAGGGTAACCCCTCCATTCTGTGTTTCAAGATTGCTGTTCTGTCACTGAGCGACTGTTTTAATATCCAGTTTAGCCTTGCTCTGATGTGGTCAGTCAGCCATAAATAGCGTTCACTGGTCATTTTCTTCAGATTCATCACTATCAAAAGAATTCATCGCTGTCAAAAGAAAAATATCTGCTTTACATGTTACCGCGTAAACTCTTGTTCTGAAATGGCTTCTAATATTTCGAGATGGAATCACCTTGACAAGAATTCAGGCCGCTGAAGATAGACGAATTGGACAAGAAAGGCTTCATCCCTCATGAGTGAATGAGCACTTCAACAATACTCATTTTTCAGGAGTTCAGTTAAGCCCTGTTGTCCTGTTCCTAAGAAGTCTCATCAAAGTGTTTTTGACTGACACTTTAAGTCGTGTTGCTAATGAAGTCTAATATACAAACCTCGGTAAACCTCTAGTTGTGGGAATTTCTGATGATTTTTCTATCAGCACCTTAATTTACTCTGGTTTATTGTTGGCCTTTGAATACACTTTATGGGCTAAATCTGTTTGACTTTGCAATGACCTCACAGCTATTTTTTAGGGAATATTTCCAGGAAAGAATGAAAGTCCATGGAAATCTGGAAAAAGCAATAAGAGATGGAGGGAAAGGCACATGTAGCCTCTGGCTTGTTGAAAAGGAAAGCAGGAAATCAAATCTTGAGCAGGAGGGAGGGTAGACTGACCCACAGGTTCCACTTCTGTTGTTAATGTTTCGTTCCTTCAAACATTCATGCTTAAAGTGAACTTCGGGTACTTAATTAATCGTATGAAGACCAGGTAAGGCTTTAAATTAAGTGAGAACACTTCTGTGGTGCAGACCCAAGCTCTCATCTGATCAATGTTTGAGATGTACACCCCAGTAACAGACATTTACAGCATCTTTCCCAGCTCTGCATTAGCTGGGCTAGGCTGTGCTGAGAGTGTATCTAGCATAGGAAGGAGTTCAGTAGAGACATTAACTAGGCTCATAACCTTTGCTCTATGGGTTAATGAGTTACCAGTGTTGCTCGTGTGTTTCAAGCAAGTTTAGAAGCAAATTGACTTCATGTTCCCCTTCCCAGACTTTTGTAACTGGTAGATACAAGCTTGATCTGAGGGTTTATGTGCTGGTGACATCTTGTGATCCTCTGAGGATATTTGTCTATAAAGAGGACTTACACATTTTGCTGCTTCAGCATTCTCTGACCCTTTGCATAAGAGCTTCATAAGTAAACAAGCCCATTAGCAGATGTTAATGACAGTTCAATACATAGCAACTGGAGATACAGAGAAAACATTGTGGTTTGGCTGTCCAAAGTATCTTGCTCTGAGAATCTCTAAGCACTTCATAAATGCTAGTAAACTGTATTTAGAACCTGAGTTCCGTCAATAAAATTATGCTAAAAATCTTTGAGCAGTTATATTTTTTGTATCTATGCTGAAAACAAGTTTTAGGCCAGTTAATAATTCTATAACCACGTATCTAATTGACTTTTTGCATAATTTTGGTACTATTTTTATGAAATATTAATTGTGGGGAAATGAATAGTTATAAAATAAAGAAACCTTGGAAGGAAAAAATTGCCTATATGCTAAGATATTTTCTTTCATTCTTTATGAAAAGAAGTCATGGCTTAGCTGATGGCTGGAAAAGGTTCTGCTATGTAGTTCTGGATCATTCTAACACAGAATTAGCTCTACTAATAAGTAGTTGTAGAATGGGACCTGACTGAGAGAGAGGGCTATATTCAATTGAAACTGCTGATTTCTCAGAAGTGATGGAATTGGAATGCTGATGAGATTGCAGCGAAGTGAAATTGAAGCTGTTGAGCCTCATTTATTGGGTTCTTTAGAGTAATGGGATCAGTACAGAGCTGATCATATTCAGTGCCATTAAATCTTCTGTGCTTAATTAAGATGCTTTGTACATTAGGCAGTGTGACCAGGATCATGTAGAGAAGAAGAGAGGAGGCTAATACCTTTCTAACCTTGCATCTTGTTCATTCATTTACAGATAATGTATGCATGCATCTGACAAATTATTCCATTAGCAAGAACGGTGTTAATTCTGCCAGAGAAGAAGACGCTGGTGGGAGGAAGTAAAAAGGAATAAACATTTCTGAACTACTCTCAGAAAGGGTCATATTTACCTTTTCTGCCACATGAAGATGTCTACTTGATTCTGAAAGGTGAATATGTATTAACTGATCTCTCTCTTTCAGCCTGTTGGTTGCTGTCATCAGTCTCTCTTTTAACACCGATTTCAATTTGTTTTGGCTTTGGATTTCCTGCAATTCCCTGATAATGGCTGGCTCATGGGTGGCCGGTAGAGGGGGATAGACTACACTGAATCCGTGTGAAAACAGCTCAAATCGTGCTCGGGGAGACATGCATGGAGTGTTTCCTGCCTGCAGGAGTCCTCACCTTTGTGGACAGCTTCTTTCAAGTTCTTTGCATACAGAATTATTTCAGAGAGAGCCGTTACCCTCTGTGGGATTTACTTGGGAATGGAGGGTGTAGCCTGTGGTTCTCAGAGAGCAGCAAGTGACTGCTTCTGCTCCTAGCAAGTACAAGATTGGCATCAGCCTACATTCAATCTCAGGCCATAATTTCAGGCTGTGTGTGTCACCTATTAGTTGCTTTTGTTGTTGTTGTTGATTTGAGGAATGCCAAGAACAACACTGGATAAGAGGGCATCTTTTTCAGCTCAGAAATCCGTGGTGAAACCAGCAGCAAAGCTGTCTGACATTCAACCCAAAGTGTTACAGTAAATTGAAATCAGGAATGGACTGTGTTGCTGTGCAAGTTGTTCTGTAGTGCCAAGCACAGGTTCAATAGAATCTGTGGGAGAAGTGTCATCAGCCTGAAAGGATGGATTTGCTGTCTTTCATCAGATGCTTTCAGCCCACTTAGGAAGCATATATCCATTCTGCAGTCTTACAGTGGTAAAATGGAGTAGTCATTCTGCAACTTTGATGCTTTTATGAGCAATGGTACGTAGACATAGCACTTCTCTCCATGCAGATTTATAGCATGGAGGAGCAATTTAATTTGGGAACCTCCTTATGCATCAATAACTGAGCTGTCTTTGATTTATTTCACTGAGAACTGATCATGCCCATGCATGGTCATGGTTGTACTTCTTGTTTTTTTGTTTGTTTTTTGTTTTTAAATATACTCTTTGGCAATTGCTTCTATTTGTACGGCTTCACTAGCAATTCACATCCATCAATAGATGATCAGTGAAATTTGTCTTTAAATAAGAAATGTCTGGAATTTGGGGACTGTGTAGATGTGAAAATACAGTATTACAGCTTGACATATGTATGATGGTATCTGATTACTGCCAGCTCTTGTATTGCTCAGTGAAAAATCCTTTGCTAAGAATGCCAATGTGGTGTCAGATCTACTTAGTGGAATATACTTAACAAGGAAGAAAGTTGTTTGTGCTTCAGTGGAACAGCTGAGTGCTTGTACCACATCTTGGAAATTTCCTTTTCACAGTGCAAGATATATTTAACACAAATCTGCACATCTATTACTCTTCATTAAGATTGTAAAGAATACAAATACAAATATGTGAATGTGATATAGCAGGGTTTCACTTTTCAGGCTCACAAAGAGTAAATGATGGAAGAGGCCAAAATGAGGAATATCAACGGTGATCCTGGAAGTCTGGGGGTTTCACAGGGCTTGTTGTTTATATTGCTCCATTGAGAGTCATTCATTTTGCACTTAACTCTGTTAAGAGAGCACTCAGCTACTCACATATGCCCTTCCTTGGCCTAGTTTTCATCTGATTAGAGGCAAAAAGACCTTGTGTGTCTGACAAATTGCTTCATTTGATAGGGTGATTTCTTCCTGAAGCTCAATTTCAGTGAATGTACGTTCATTGACTATGTATTAACAAAAATGTTGATTATTCTTATTAATACTCACTATGGCTCCTCTGGTTGTCCTGAAAACTGCAGTAAGGTGAGTGGGTGAGTGATGGAGTGGCTGCTGTTGGCGCTCAAAGATAGGAAATGTAAGTATTGCCTTAATAAAAAGATGGGTTTAAGGCTATGGCTTCATGTTTCTTCTATCAGCAAATAATGAACGAATATAACTCACTGTCCCACTCAACCTGATCTTCATCCCTGTGCCCAGAGCTTACTGCTCTCTATTGGCTCTGCAGAATAATACCATGAAACAAAATTAAAAGGTAATCAGCGTTTCATCCTCGCTTTTTTAGTTCAATTTTTAACACTAGCTAGCTTCGTCACATAGACTGAGTGGATGATCTCCATTTCATCAAGAATGAATTTAAGCTATACCATCAATCTGATTCTGAATCAGCAATACAAGCTATTTAGCCTCGTGAGACAGATGAGTCTGTGTTTCAAGGAGGACCATTCCATTGCAAGGTATCCATAAAATATTAATCTTTTAATATAGTTTAATAGAAACTTGGTTACAAATTAGGCGACCCACACCAACGCTGTTCTGGTTCCTATATAAAAATACAGCACTAGGGGCTGGAAGAACATCTGAGTGTAAAGGAAAATGGAGAAGCACGACTTCGGCAGAATAACTAAGGACATTCTGAGTAACAGCCACGTGAAACAAGCTGGAGGGGCAGTTATCAAGGTAATTATCATCTCTTCCTTCTACCCTTTAATTCTGGAACTAAATGTCCGTACAGAAATAAAGCAAGAGATATTAGAAACACTGTACAAAGCATTACTAATGGATTGGGAAAACATCATTATGGCAGTATTGTGGGCAGGGAAACTGAGGCACTGAACTTGGTGCTGGTTGGCAGAGATGATCGTCTCTGTGACTGGGCCCACAGAGTGAGGAACAGAACCAAATCATTTATTCTCTTCAATATGGTGTGAATGGTTTTGATAGCTTCAACCTGGCTTTGGTTCCTGCTCCAGCTGTTAATGGCACAGGCCTGGCTCAGGCAGCCAGAGACATCTTAGTGGTTTTGGCTCTTACTGACTTTTAGGCAGTGAGAGATCTCATTGCATTAATTCCTACAGCCTTATTCTGGCTGATCAGATTATCAGTTTAGCTATTAAAATGGCCAGATTTGTAAATGTAGTCAGGAAACAGCAAATCAAAGCAATTAGTTCCAGCAGAACTGGAATTTTGGAAGTCCTTTAGGGTGCTGACCAGTGAGTTAGGGCAGAACATCTCCCTGGGAGCAGGTGCATTGGGGATGCACTTGTTATTTAACAGCTTAAACGAGAGAAGGCAATTTCTGACTTCTGCATAACTCCTAAATGCTTAAAAATCTGTCCCAAGCTGTTAAGAAAGCTTAATCCTTTGAAAGCCCCTTTAAAAATAATCCTGTAGATTGTGACTACTCCTGAAAAGTCAGATTACTTCAATTAAATGCCTATATGAGAGTCAGACTCCTTTAAAAATCTGAGCACAAGAGACCAGACCAACTGCACCTCCTTATTGAAGCTGAGGAGAACCAGCCAAGCTCACATTACAAAAAAATAAGGCACCGTCCACTTGATCTGGCTGCAAAGCACATTTTCATTAAGTTTATGCTCTAACAAGCTGTATCAGTTTCATCTCAGTAGGTCTGATGGTTTCTGAGCAGTGCTCAATGTTCTGGAGGGTGCCAGGCACATAATTGTTTTTACAACACTGTAAAATGAATCAGACTGAAATTAGTGTCACTCAGCAGAATCACTTTCCTTCCTTTTAAATTACTTAATCTGAGGGTTAATCAAAAAGAAAATGAAGTTTTGACACTGCCCTTCAGCTAAGGGCAAGTGCAGGTTCAGTTGCCTTCACTTCATTTGGCTGGGAAGCGTTTTGCAGTAGCTGCACTCGTACATGTGCTGCTTTCCTGCTGCTCTTTGGGGGGGGGCAGGAGGATGGGGCTCCTTTGAGAGCCCTGAGAAGTGCAGCTGGCAGAAGGAGGAAGCAAATGCCATTTTTATTCTCGTTCCTGTGAAATGGAAGCTGGGGTTACAGGAAAGCTAGGGAAAAGGATGTTTCTGCAGGAAGGCCCTTGCAAGAAGGACAGCTCCATCCGTTGCAAAGCACAGAGGGGTTCTCACCCCTCCTTTGGTGCCACTTGAGCTCAGGAACTGGGATGGGAATGGCTGATGTGGCGAGGCTGTGCCATCATGGACAACCACCAAACAGCATCTCCTCGATTCCTCCAGTATTTATTGGCTCCTTGCTGAGATCAACCAAGCTTCTCTTGTTCTGCCCACTTTAAACTGTGTATTTTGGAAACGATTCCAGTAAATTTCTCTTCCTCAAAGGCTTTCGTGTCTCACGGCATGTCACTATTGCGTTGTTAGGATCACTCACTGTAACAGGTTCATTATTTTTCACTCCATCATATTTTGTATGCGTGCAGCTTTCGGTTTATCGGTGTGTTTTTAGAACACCATCTAGCTGATGAGTTATATCAATAACAGCTGGGCAAAGGAAGATGCTCATGAGCTATAATTATTATATCCAGCAATACTGTCAGCTAAAGGCTCCGAGAAATCATCTAGGCTAGAGGATATCCATAGTTTCAATAGTGCATAATCCCTTTGCAATCATATAATCATGCAAAATGAGACTGAAGCGATTATCAGCTTGTGAAAATTGCATCCGTTTCGGTACATATTGCTTCTCAGATAATATTTGTCCTCTGGTAGCCTTGATTTGGGAGCTATTGGCATAACAATCCTCAACATCCAGTTTCCCTTCTGCCCTAAAACAAGTGGTACATTGGAGGTGTTTTGGTCCTTTCAGGTTTAATTCAGAGATCTCCTTGGACAAGCAACAACAGGAACAAAAGTGGAACAACAGAAGCTTAACACAAGCCAGGAGACAAAACATTTGCTCAGCATTTTCAGGGTGTGTAACACCAGCTGCCAGCCCGTGTAGGAAGATGCTAGCATCCACTTGTGTGCAGGGATGAGCTGGCAGGGGATGAGGCACATCCCCTGCCTTGGGAACAAGATTGAGATTTAATTAGTTCCAGTGCGTATGGCGCGGATTCTTTCATTACAGCACACAACTGAAGATTTATATTCTAGCAGAGAGAGAGGGATGGAGCCTAGGGAGGGCTCTGACTCCTTTCTGCTGAAACCCTTCTGGATTTCCTTCCCCACAGCAAAGCCAGGAGAGACATTGTGTCAGCCTTGGTCAAAAATCCCCAGGTTATTACACCCAAGAGGTGCAGGGGCCGGGGGGAGCCAACACAGATTTTTTAGGATATTGAAGATAAAACCCCTCTACCTGGATACAAATGGTATAAGGAAAAGCACCAAAGAGATGTGAACTCAAGAGATGATTCCAGTCAGGAGGGAGCAATATTTACTTCTTAATCTCTATTCTTAAGCAACAATCTATAGTGTTTCTGACACGTGCTTAATAATGAATGGGAATTATGAGACCACCTATGGGCATTTCACATCCTGCTTTTAGCTGTTGGGTCCTGGCTGCAGCAAGACGTTATTTCATCAAGTCCTACAGCAACGTGGCTCACAACCACGGAGAACCAAGCAGCAGCATTTATTGGCCCTGGCATTCATGGAGGGATCCAGCACTGCTGTACGTGACTCGTCAGTAGCAGAAGCTGTGCATAATGACAGGGGGAAGGCAGCGTTAATTGGGAGCCATCTGTCAGACGAGGGCTGTGATGTGCTGCACCCGCTGCACGAGGAGGGAGAGCTCGGGTCTGCCTCTCCAGCTGGAGAGGAACACAATGATATAGGCTCAGGTATTGAGAAGATATCCTGGAAATGGGAGGGGAAGGACCTGGTGGGTAAGTGCAGGTGTGTGCACCTTGTCTGCCTCTTTTGCTGTAAAGAAACTGATCTGGGCAATGGAAGGAAATTTGTCAAAGGGAATGAATGCAAATGTTTTTTGAAGAACTTTGTAGTGTGGCAGTGAATAACTCTGGATGTGTGAATCGATTTTCGCTGTACGATGCTTCCCAAATCAAAGTTATTCTGTGGCTGCGTTGATAAGCAGCGAGGATTGGATTAAAATGAGAAGGAAAACACAGCTGGAGACCACCCAAATGCTCCAGGAGAGTTCCCCAGGGAGGAGGAGAGCAGCTCAGGTGATCTAGGTGGGTGTTTGGAGCTGAGCACAGCAAAGCTACAGCCCCTGGGGAGATTTGGGATCCAAGCATTTCAATGTCCAGGCTTTTAGGAATACCATGGAAGCTAAAAAGATCAGAGTTTTGAATTTGTTGTGGGAGTCGTGGTGTGTAGACAACTTCAAATACTGCATAAACACCAAGCAGGGAGACACTGGTAAATGCTTCTGGGTCAGAGAAATGTATGGGAACAAGGGAAAATAAACTCAGTGCAGACAGAAATAAATGGTAGAAAAAATGTCAATTTTTAAATAGTTTTCTTAACACCATGGACACGTTTTCATTTATTTATTTTTATTTTTGATTGTACTGTAACCTGCTTAATGTTTTACATCCTGGTTGTTTGTTAATTAGGAAAGAAAATGGATTCTCTTTACGGGAGGACAAGAAGCTGCAGAGATTGCTTCGAAATGAAGATGTGAAAGGACAGAAATCGGGTTGGGAACAATTGCTGAAAAATGCATTATTGCCTTCAAGGTTTCTTGAGAACTTGAATGATTCAATGGGGAAAGTTTTGAGTTTTTCCTACCAGGCCAAGGGTAGGATCCCAAGGACCCAGCTCCCCATAGATTTATCCAGGATAAAATTACTGGGGGGGAAGAAGTTCCTTGATGTAATGGCACTTTGTGGGAAATCTCAAGCCCCCTGCCCTGCTCCTCCTGGTGACAGCCAGGCTCCAAACCTGCCCTAAAGTCACCTAAATCCTCCCCCTCGGGTCCTGCTCGGTCGGTGATCATGGGGGAAAGCCACGAGCTGATGTATCTGGGGCGAAAAAGGGGGTTTTTGGCTGCAGGCAGCAAATTTGTTTCCTGAATTTCCCCGAGCAGCAACAGCAAGAGGGTGATTTCCCATTGCAATGGGACCTCTTCCAGCAGAAAGGAACATCTTCAGCTTGGACTGGTTTTTAATAATCCGAGTAATTAACGTAAACCAAAGCAGCTGCCTTCGTGGAAGGGGTCTCGATCCCTTGATCAGCCCAAAAGGGGAGGAAATTAATAGTGGGGGATCCACACATGCTGCTGGCATCTTCCCCCCTCCCAGTGAGAGTTTGGAAGGGTTCAAGGAGCTCAGGGAAACCCCAAAGTCGGTGTCACCAAAACGAGAGAAGAAAAATCATCTCTTTTTCCCAGAAAACTTTAAAAAAAAGGCAGATAATGTTGAAATGATGCAGAGAGGGAGGCAGGGAAAGCTGCCTCTCCCATTCGGGAGAAATAGTGTAATTCGGGTAATGCAAGGAGCAAGAGGAAAAAAGTAAAAATAGTAAAAATTCTACCGATTTTAGAATTATTTCTCTGTTTTGCAGTGTTGTCGAGGAACTTTACTGACCTTTTTTGTTTTGTTTTTGCATTTCAGCGCGTACTAATAAACACAGGGAAGGAGAAAAAGAAATCTATCCTATCCGCTGTATTAACTGAGAGGGAAAAAAATGCTTTTTTATGACTTCAGTAATTTTTTTCTTCATGAAGTCGGCAGAGAAAGGGGGTGCAGGGGGAGGGATTGGGGTGAGGAATGGGCTCACGGGGTCTCCAGACCGGAGTGCCATCAGTCTGCAATTCTGGGTCTGGAACAAGGAAAATCGATGGAAAATTCATCGTGGTTGTAGCTGGTCCGGACAGTTTGCAGCAGAACCCGTGGTGGGTGTGATTCTGCGTTGAAAGTGCCAAAGGAAAACGTCAGGGATTTCTTTGCTTTTTAGGAAAAACGAGTGAAAAAGGTGAAAGGGGCATT
The DNA here is from genome assembly GCA_013396635.1 of Penelope pileata. Taxonomy (NCBI): domain Eukaryota; kingdom Metazoa; phylum Chordata; class Aves; order Galliformes; family Cracidae; genus Penelope; species Penelope pileata. The sequence goes on from WBMW01005163.1 coordinate 356,518, forward strand.
GATGTTGTGTTGGTGTGAGGTCTGAGCCGAGTCGGGTCCTGGCTGTTCTGCCTCAGCCCTAATTTGTCGGGGGGAAGTTAAGAGCAGCCAATATTAAAACTGGCTGAGCAATGTTCCTGTGCCACGATTGATTCCAATTCAGTGTCAGCATTTCTTTAGCTAAAACGTGTAGATAGGAGCAATTAACCCTTATTTTCTTTTCAAAGCGCTATTGCAGTCATCTTTCCAGCTTCGATGTCTCCCATCCCGAAGCAATTGCTGCCTCATCCACAGGAATCGTTCTGCCCTCCGGAGCCGGGCTCCTTCCTCAGTTTCCCCGTTGGGTGCCGACACCTTCGGGTCTTTGAGCCGAGTGCGAGCGGCCCGAACCGCCCCGGGAATCTCTACTCGTGTAGACGAGAAACGAAGGGGAAAAAAGCAATTTCAAACGAAGGATTCGGGTAACGAGGTCTCCTCGTTTTGCCTTTTGGAAAAGGATGGAGTTTGCTTTCTGCAAAGCAGAATATGAGCATCCGACCCTGTGCTGCTCGTAAACCAGCCATCCCTCCTTCGTATTCATGCAAGGAATTTAATGTAGTCTGGCGCTTCCTATAAACAAATAACTCCCTGACCCATCGACTGATCCTCGGCTTTTTGTCTTCCCCCGTTCTGGCAAGTGCTGTTTGCATGTTTAATTGATTCACAGCAACGCGCTTCGTTCCCGAACCAAATGAACTCGGCAGCAGCTGGATGGTCCCAGCAGCTGGGAACGAGCCCAGGGTTTGAATCGAACCGTGTGAAGCCGTGAATTCATCGCTGAAGATACCCGGAGCTACCTGGATCCGGATTTCGGCGTTTATTTAGGGCTAAAGCTATTCAGCACCCCGAGCTGAGGCGGAGTCCCCCCCCCGCCTCCTCTCCGCCCCAAGGCGGGGGCCGGGCCGGGAATAAGGAACGGGGCGGAGCGGGGGGAGAGGCGACCTTTGAAACCCCCTCCCTGCTCCCCCCCGGGACACCGAGATCTCGGTCCTTCCCTATCGCTGTCCCCACCCGTGCTGAGGTCTCGGAGTGGGCTCAAGAACTGAGACAGGGGAGGGATGTGGGGGTCTCCCAAAACGCTCACTGTGGTCTCTGCTCTACGCAGGGGATGTGAGCCCACCCTTGTGCCTGGGGTTAGGCACTATGGATCCACCACCCGGCTCAGGAAGGCAGACCTTGCTCCAAAGGTTTTGCCATGAATAGCGGGAGGCATAATCCCCACTGAAGCTGCAGAGGCTGAGAATCTCCACCATCATTGTGTTGGTCTGCAGACCTCCGTGCCTATCCTGGAGCCAGTGCTCCTCTTGCTGTGATTTATGATCCATCCTATAGAGCTCAGGGAAACTTTCCTGACTGTAAGGGTTGAATCACAACCAACACAGTAGAGGTTGCCACACTGATGGCTTTGTCCAAAAGATGAGGGCGTTGGGTTTGGAAAAAATTCTCTGAATTATCAGAGAGCCTACAATAGAAAGTGATAACCCATCACATGGAGTGGAGCCAGGCTGCAGCAGAGGCAGGATGGGCTTCACCAGCTGCAGTGAGGTTGGCCAGAGCCCTGCTGCTGCCTCACAGGGATCCTCAGCATGGGAACAAACTTACCCACAGGTTTATGGTGTGGGGTTCCCACCTGCAGGCTGCCCTGCTCCTGGGTGCCCTGGCAGCAGCGTGGTGTGGCAGAGCTCCTGATCTAGCTGGATTCCCACCCAGGTTCACTTCAATCAGGGGGATCCAAATCTCAGGCAGACTTTTGAGAGTAGCCCCAAAATATTCCTGGTTCCACATAAAATCTGGCTTATCCCCAGCCCTTTGCAGGCTGCTTGCAGCACCCACCCCCAGGCCCCAGAGGGGAAGCTCAGAGCAATGGGACGGCTCCAAATGAATGAAACATCAGAAGTACAAAGAGCTGTGCACAAAGTAACTCCCTTCTATCCCCCAACAGCTGAAATAAATTGCTTTAGCCGAGCAGGAACTTGGGGAACACTGAGTTCTTCATTGGGGTGAGGCTGTGGTGGGTTCTTGGTGCCAAAAAGGGGGACGTGCTCAGACAGAAGGGTGGGAGCCTGCACAGGATGCACAGCCACGCATACACACATATGGGGTGTGCGGAGGGGGTGTGCAGAGATGCACATTTCACCATATTTAAAGGAAGAGCCCTTGAAAAGCTGTATTGTACACAGAGCCAACACAGGCACGGACACCCAGCAGTATTTATAGGGCTGTTTCCGGGTCGAGGATGTGCAGACATCTCTATTTGCAGCAGCAGATGCACCTTTATATTTTCTCTCACTGCTCCAGGGCAGGAGCGTTTGCTTCAGGAGCTGTACCCAGGAGCTGCACAACCCCTCTGATTTCCTCGGGCTCATGCTCTGCAGGCAAAGCCATCCCAGGCTCCAACCACACTTTCTCCTCTCCCAGAGGCATCAATGGGGTCAGAATTGGCTCCCTCTGAGGTTTCAGCCCCTCCTGCCTGGTGTGCTCGGGGTGGAGAAGCCAGGGGCAGGGCAGGAGGTGGGCAGGGAGGGCTCGGGGAAGGGCATGTTCCGAGGGAGCTGCAGCCTTTGGGGAGCCTCCCAGAGACTCAGTTTCACATTTTGGAGGAAGAGGGAGAGCCCCAAACTGGAGATCTCAGGTTTGGCACTCTGGGATGCTCAGCCCTGCTGGTTCCTCAAAGGGAAACTGAAAGGTAGGGAAGAAGCTGCCAGACAAAGCCGAAGAGGGGAGACCTGAAGGGTGCAGAAATGGAGAGAACTGGGTTAAAAAAAAAAAACACCTCGAATTTGAGGTCACCTCACATTGCACCCCGAAGAAGGGGTCAAAAATGCGCTGCAGTGATTGGGGCACAGGGGCTCGACCGGGGCTGCAGCAATAGATGGGGATAAAAGGAGCAACGAGGAGCCAGGCCACGCTCTCTGTTCCCATGCCAGCTGATTTGTTCAAAGGATCCAGGAGAAATGTGCTATAAAGTACAGATTCTGGCTCTCCAGGCATCAGGGAGAGAAATACTCGCACCTACGTCGGCCGGGTTCCGGGGCTGCCTGTGGGGTGGGGAAGGAGCGGTTGGTGGCGAACGGAGAAAGAAATAAAAGATCAAACTGTCTGCCTTTGTTTGATTTTTCTCCCCAGAAATATTGCCAAAATCAGTAACCAAAGAGCTGGGCTCCCTTCCAGACCCAGAACTCCATTTTCCAACAATTGATTATTTCCAAACGTTACGGCTTTGAGCAGTTCCAATTTTTCCCCTTTAAACCGCTTTGGGGTTTGCGTTGGTTTTGAGGTTTCTTTTTTTCTCTGTATTTTGTAAGAGCGGCCTCAAATTCAATTGCTTAAAAAAACTTCAGATAGTTAAGATCTATTCCAAAGCTTTTTCAGATTCCAGATGGCATAAATATTAAATGGATCCTATCAAGAAGAAAATAACAGAATAGCTGCACACTAATAAGCACCTTCCATAGTTTTGAGCATGAGCAGAGAGGAGCTGCTAAAAGAAATCAGCTTTTTCCTTTAAAATAGTATCATTCTTCTTGCTTTATTGTTATATAAAATATTACAGCGAAATTTCTCCGTAAAATTGCCAAAGAATAGGAACCTTAATACCGGTTCGGAAGCCGCATTTGAAGCTGTTTGCACAGCAAAGGCTGCTCGGAATGTTTCGAGCATGTCACAAAGATCAACCGAAGGGGAACAGTAATGCCTCTAAATTAGTTTACCCAAGCTCAAATTTTTGGGAGAAACCAGGTGGGAAAGCAAAAGTCCTCTCCGGTTCAGAAATAAGTTATCCCAAGCGCAAATATTTGGGAGAAACCAGGTGAGAAGCCGAACTTCTCCCCGGGGCTGTGGAAGGCAGAGGCAGGCTCGGGGATTTCTGGTGAAAAGGGATAAAATCCAATTTCCGTCCATCCCTTTTCCCCTGGCTTAGCGCGGTGCCTGCTCCTGCTGCTGGATCCCCTCATTTTGCGATAGAAAAGAAAAAGAAAATGGCACGGACTACCCGGGAAGCCTGCAGCGCGTCGATCGCGGATTCCCTTCGGCTCAGGGACCCCTCGGGGTTTCTCCCTGCGAGCAGCCCCGCTCCGAGCCCCCCGCAGCCGCCGGCAGCCGTCAGCCCTCGCCGTTCACCTTGGCCTTGACCCCGGCTGCGGCCCCGCCCCCGGCGCGGGGCGGGGGGGACCCCCCG
>WBMW01005163.1:364955-379903 GCA_013396635.1 Penelope pileata
AGAGAGAGAGAAATATACCTAATTGCATGATTAACCCCAAACGCAACTCCTGTGTGAGACGGACGGCGGGGATGGGCTGGCCGGGGGCAGAGGGGGGGATTGCACAAAAAGTCGGACTTTGAGGATGCAAATAAAATCTTAATGACAGTCAGAAGCATGAAAATCCGCGTTTAAGGGAAAATAAATACAACCCCGGTGTGTTCTACAGAAGCACATGTGAATTTTTCTTGCATTAACGTTGTGCAAACGTACAAAACGTGCAGCACATTGGCATGCACGGGCACCCATTGATGCAGGCACCCACCGCCTTCGTGTGGGGTTATCTATAAAATATCCACCTAGGTATGCACATGCACATATTTAGGATTATGCATTATTTTACCTTTTCTCATATTTGTGTTCGTGTGCTCTATGTACTCAAACGGATGCACGTGTACATGCAGTGTAGTGTTGGCTGTGTGGCTATAAATATATACCCACGTGTTTGTATACATACATATATGCATACACTTCCATGTATGTTCGTGGCTATATTTTGATACAGGTAAATGCAATTCGTATAATCCCATACACGATTTCGTTTGTACTCATCTCCGTGTCCTTGTATCCAACTTTCCCTTCTCTTTATGATGCAGAATTATAGATATACGTTTCATAGCATGTGCTGAGCTAATCCCCGTGTAATCCTAACTGAGAATGGTTGAGATGAAGAAATGCTGTGATCATTTACATCGGAATAAATAGGGTGAAAGTACCCGAACGTCCTCTTCTCTTCTCCTTTAGGTGTATTTTATGACTTCAGGGAAGCACTTGGTACATGCTTGCAAACCACGTACAGAATTTAAGATTTTGGTGTCGAAAGGGCTTGGGGTCGCATCGAAGCCCTCCTGTAAACCCCAAACAGCCTCTGAAGGGCGAATAAACATCACAGCACCACTACCACCACCCGCCTTTGTGTTCCTTTTCTTTCTGCCTTTTCTTTCTTTCATAAATTCGGCGGTTTATAAACTTCACTGTGCTCTAACGATCGTTGAAAGCAGTGATTTTGCTCTTTTTTAATAACTCATTTATTAAATATTTCAGGCATGGGCGGGCTCAGGCTTCTCCCAGGTGCCCGGCGGGGAGCAGCGCTGAGCCAGGAGCGCTCTCCCCATTTTTCTTCCCGTTTTTACCCGTTTTCCCCAGGTATTTCCACTCCTGGGAGGACGTCACTCGGCCATGACGTCACGGGGAGGGAAAGAGCCCTCGGGCCGAGCTTTCCGAGCGATGGTGCAACGGAGGAGGCTCAAAAAATAATAATTAAAAAAAAAAAAAGGTGAAAAAGGATGAAAACGGGCAATACGGGCAGTGGAAGTGCAGAAAAGCTCCTTTGGTTTCTGACAGCTGGCGTGCAGGGACTGGCTACACCTCGCTCTTCCTCATCCAGATTCTGATCTGAATTACTCTATTTTGAACCAATTTTTTGGTCTGTTTTGTTTATTTTTGTTTTTCAGCTAGGGGGTGGATCTGAGGGTCCCGTTTCTCGCTCACGGCTGCACCCTCCATTCCTGCGGCTCTGGAAAGCATCTGGAAATGTTTGTGCTGCTTTCCTGAGCATAATAAGGGGTGAAAATCTCAAAATTCTTTTCCCCTGTGTTGCAAATAATGAGTCCCCTAGCCCTGATCTGTGTCTGGAGAGGCTGTAGAGCAGAAGCAGCGTTACTCAGTAGGAAACAGTCACTCGGATGTTCCCCAAAGATAAGCAAACAATCCAATAAAATAAAACATAAATCCGACTGTAATCTCCAATGAATCCGAGAGAGACTTCAAAAGAAACCAGCTCGGTTTACGGGTTTGGAAATGGATGCTCACCTCTATGGCACGTTAAGGGTTAATCCTTTTAGTGACATATTTCTTTTCCCGTGGCTGGGGTCTTTCACCGATGTCCCAAACCGTGGTGGGGTGATCCCCCCCCCATCCCCCCCTCCCAGCCCGGTCAGGATTGCTTCTTCCCCTCCCCAGGGGGAAACTGGGCGAGACTGGGGGACTCGGCCCCCCACGCCAATGCCTCTCCTCAGTTCCGGCCCCGAATCCGAGGCGGAAAATGCAGATGGGAAGGGGAGGAGGGAAGTCTCGGGGAGAGCTGTAAAACCTTTACACGGCGGCCTCAGCAAAAGGCGAGAAAGCCCTGACATCCTCGTAAAACGCCGGGAAGGAGCCGCTGCCGGGGGGCACCGGGCCAGGTGAAGGCTCCCGGCCCCCTCCCTTTGCCATTGAACTTGAAACTCAGCAAACCTGGGGCGGAGCAGCCCCCAAATCTGGGCAGAACAGTCCCCAAATCTGGGCAGAACAGTCCCCAAATCCTGCGCAAAACAGCCCCAAATCCTGGGGCAGAGCAGCCCTGGGAGGTTCTGGGTGGGCTGGAGGGAGGGGGCTGCAGTACGGCTTTAGCCAGAAAACTGGGTTCAAACCAGAGATGTTGGAGATGTGTCTTCATCCACCAGCCCACCCTGCCCCGAGGTGAGCTGCCATTCTCCTTCTCTCTTCTCTTCTCTTCTCTCTTCTCTTCTCTTCTCTTCTCTTCTCTTCTCTTCTCTTCTCTTCTCTTCTCTTCTCTTCTCTTCTCTTCTCTCCTCTTCTCTTCTCTTCTCTTCTCTTCTCTTCTCTTCTCTTCTCTTCTCTTCTCTTCTCTTCTCTTCTCTTCTCTTCTCTTCTCTTCTCTTCTCTTCTCTTCTCTTCTCTTCTCTTCTCTTCTCTTCTCTTCTCTCTTTTTTCCTCAGTTAAATAAAGATGCACCACACCTATGAGAAGTGAAAGGCAGAAATTGTGGGGAAAACACTCCCGAGCCCTTCCTTCACGCCTCCTCCCCTTTCCCCCAGCCTTTGACTCCTTTCTTTTGTTCAAGTTCATTCCCACTGCACAAAGTGTCTGGGCTTTTTTTTTTTTCTTCTTTTTCTTCAAAGGATTTTGTCATTGAACTTGAGCCCACGTTGTAAACATTCTTGGGTCTTACAAGCATCTTGACGGGATGTCATTAACGGGGACCTCAGACTGCTCTTCCCCACTTCTCCTTTATGCAGCCCATAGCAGAATCCCATCTAAAATCTCAGCAGCAGAATCAAAGGTGCCTTTCTACATCCTGACTCCATTTATTTCCCAATCTGAATCCAAAAATAAAATACAATATCAAAGGGATCTGTGCGAGCTCAGAGTCTCTTTCTTCCTCCATCTCTTTCACTTTTTAAGGAACTTTTCTCTTTTGTATCATTTTTCAAACACCGATAGGACGTGACATGTTTGTGTGCACACTATCACGTAGTTTTAGATCTGTACACAAAGCAGGAAGAATTCTCGTTGCAGTTATACCCGATAAAAATAAGATAAAATTCATTACTAAAGCAGTGTGATGGGAAAGACTTTTTGTTACGTTACAGTGCTGCTCTCCACACAAAAGCAAAATATAATTAATTTTCGACTGGAATCGACTTTATCCTTCTCTATTAGATGACTTAATTGCCTTTTGTTAAAGAACAAAAGAAGAGAAGATGGAACAGGTTTATTGTTGGCAAGCAGGCCCAGCGCTGAGGAGTCTCACGCCGCTGTGAAAGAGGCGCTGGGATGAAACGCTCCCCAAGCAGCCACTCGGGCTCTCTTCTCATTACGCCTTTTTCTCTGATGTACAGCAGCAAGCTTCCAAGTGAGAAACATCGCAATTTTCCGAGCTGAAATTTAATACAGCCATCGCTTTCGAATAGTCTTTTTTTTTCCCGTTTTTTTTTTTTTTTTTTTGGCTAAATCGCACTCCAAACCATTTCGATCCCACCGAAAAGCTCCGCGTGCTGCATGTTAATGCAGCGCTCCGCATCCACGTACGATTTTCTATCGCAACAAAAAAAGGGCAGAGAAAAGGGTGTGTGTGTGTGTGTGTGTGTGTGTGTGCTCTTTTCAATCCCTTCGCAGCACCGTCTTTGTTTCAGCCCTCTCCGCTAAAAGCGTTTTTTTGTTTTAAAGGAATGAAGGAGCGGAACCCGGGGCTGCGTTTCGCCGGCGCTGGGCCCCGGAGTGCGGCTCCGCGCTGCGGCCCCGGCCCCGGCCCCGGCCCCAGCCCCAGCCCTGGCCCCGGTCCCGGCCCCGTTCCGGAGGCAGCGGTTCGGGCCCAGAAGCTCCGAACCGGTTCAAGAAACCCGGCCCCAGCGGGAACGTCGGGTCCTGAGCCCGGCAGCGGCAGCTGCTGGAAAAGACTGGGAAAAAATCACCACTGAAGGACAATTTTACATAGACAGAAAAAAGTCCTGACTGCGTCCGAGCTCACCTTGCGACTGTCCCCTCGAAGTTTGCAGCACCTGTAGGGTTTTCTTCTGGTTTTGATTGTTTTAAAATTTTATTCTTAATTCCCAAGGCTAGGAGCGATTTTGTTTTGCTTTGTTTTATTATTTTATTGTATCATTTCATTTCATTTCGTTTCATTGAGGATACACTCCTTTGCTCTCACTGAGTAGGAAAGCAACCCTCTCTGCGCAGCCACAGGAAGGGGACGACGTGTTAAGAAAAATATGTGGAAATCGGTGCATCAGTTGTTCTGGGACTGCAGGGTTTTTTTTACAGAGAAGGGAAAGAAACTCTCGGTGGTGCCCATCTTCAGTTTCATAAAGAAACAAAAGTACCTGAATGAAAGTATCTGCGGTGTTATCATTCCATTAACGTGATGCTGGAGGGGTTTGGGGTGCTGCTGTGTGCTGATGAGCAGAAGAAACCCAGATCCCTCCCGGGTCCCCTTCCAGGGAGCATTTAGCGGAGGCTCAGAGGGATTTGTTTGGTTTACCAAAATTCACCCCAACTCTGATTCATTTTCACACAGGACTGAAAATGCTGCTGGGCCCCACCCAGGGTCTGCGATCCCCAAACCAGGCATGAATATCAGAAGTGAAAGGGAATGAGGTGGTGAAATATCAGGGGCAGACACGAACCTGAGCAAAAGGAGCAGACCCAGAGCTCTCAGCAGCACAAAACCTTCCTGTCTGCTCCCAGTGAGAGGCACCGATGTGCTGGGGGGGAGTGGAAATGGGAGAGCGGGATGGAAGCAGTCAGGGCTGCATTAATACATTTCAGCGACACTCTGCAATTTATTTATAAGAGCAGAACCTGGATTCACGTCTTCGTTTCCTCCGTTAAGGTCTCAGTTTTGCAGGACGTTTCACTCAGTGACCGCTGGAAGCAGGTGGGTGGAAGGCAGGAGCTCAGTGCTGCTTAAACCACGCAGCTCTGAGCACCCCGTGGGACAGGGATGGGGCTTCTGACGCTGTCCCCCTGCACTCCCACAGCTGCTGTTGCTATTGCTGGGGTAAACGTGGTGTAAAAAAGTGGGATTGCGAGGCCAGCCGTTGCTCACCTGTTGGCAGACGAGGGGAGAACGGCATTTCTGGCTTGGAAAATTCCACTAGGAAAAGGCTACCCGGAAGAAATCTGACAGGGAGAAAAGTGCTCTGCAATCCATGAAAATAGCTACGGGCCTTCAGCATGCCCCACTCACCCCCTCCCCCTAAAAATAAAAAGAGTGAAGTGATATAAATTTCCTTTTATTTTAGCACTCTCAGGATCATGTGCCTGCATACGTATTCACATCTGCACTCAAAGCCCAGGAACCATTTTTATGGAGTTTATCATAAACATAAGCACTGCATTTTTTCCTCGGTATGTTCTTCTACTTATTATTATTATTATTATTATTGTTATTATTGTTATTATTGTTATTATTGTTATTATTATTATTATTACAGCAGTTTATTACATGAAACAGGAGAGATGGGAAGTGGAACATCATTTAATGCTGTTAAATGCCATTTTTCCTGTACTGGGAAATACTCACACCAAAGCTGCACCAAAACCCAGGAGCTGTGAGAGGTGAAGCTCGTTCAGCCTGGGTGAGGAAAGGGATGAGCTTCTCTTTCCTCCAAGGGCCTGAGTGCATCACCTCCCTGCAGGTCTCCCTTTAAGCTCCCGGGTTGGCGTTGATGTGAACCAACAGCTATTCTGCTAAAGCTCACCAAGAAATTTGTGTGGTCCCTTGCATCGGTTTAAGTCCAAAGCAACCTCCCCAGATTTAGTGCAGAAGAGGCTGGGAGCATCCTTTCGTGCACATTTTCAAGCAAAGAACTGGAGCCCTTCTGCAGAACGAACCCTGTGATAGTTTTTCCTCCCTGTCAATCCATCATATCCTGTGGGGGATGTTGCTGAGACACCGACCCAACGCTGCAGCCCCTCTGGAGATGGAGCTGGTGCTTCTTCCAGTGGCAACAGAGATTTTCTCCTGTAGCTGATTTCTGTGTCTCTTCTCTCCATCTGAGCTGTGCAAGCAGTGCCCCGTTAAAGCAATGTCTTTCAGATGGACAAGAGATTAGCGACCTGCAGTAGCTGGAGGAGCACGCATCCATGTGTTCTTCCATATGTGCACCCAGAAATGGTCCCTGTGAGCCTGTAAAGATGAGGCTGAGCCAGGCAGTTGAGAAAGAAGTGGGGATTCATGGCTTCAAAACTTGTTTTCTTTATCCACCAGGACATTTTGTCTTGACCTAAGATGACGGCTTTGGGATGTTCAGAAATATGGAACAAAGGAACATGGGATGGGATGAACTCCATGGAGCTCTGTGAGTCTGATGCAACTGGGATGTCGAGCACCCTTGGACGCGCTGTGTGGTACCCCACCTCCTTTCTGTTGTTCCATCAAATCCCTTCTCATTCTCATCATTTCTGTCCTACAGTATCCCTCAAGATTCTGTGTGATGCTTGTGCTGAGAGCATACCAGGGACTGATTCAGAGCTCAGCATGCAAACAGCCTGCATGGTTTTGGCTGATAAATATCTTCTAAAATTCAATACATGTACCTTAACCTATACATTAAAAAAAAATAACAGTGATAGAGAGTTTAATCATTAGAAACAATACATAAACTGATGTGCTTGATTAGGCTTAACAATGTGTGTAAAGCCATAAAGGCCAGTGCTGAGCTGGAAGAGACAGGCAGGTGCTTCTTGTTAAAATTCCTCCCTTGAATTACATGGCAGGTTGGGGTGAGCTTCCTGTCCTCCGAGGGATCACCCTTTTTGCAACATCCATCCACCTCCACAAAAACAGCAAATTAAATAGTAGATCTTAAAACGCTCCTTAACATCTCTGCATTTCTCAAACAGAATTTCAAATACTGATATTTCTCTCCTCTTCAAGTTTATCAGCTTATCCCAGATTTCAACTTAATTTCCAGAAAAGATCTGGTTCTTCTATAGATAACCCAGAGCAGTTATTTTGTTATTTCTCCCTCCAAGAAGCCAGGCACCAGAGTTTAGCACCGAGACAGCTTCAGCATATTTTTCCAGAGCCAAAGGAAGTAAATTTCCAGGCTCCAGCATTTCACAGCGACGTGTTTGCCAAGCCCTGGTCCCTTCCTCCCCATCGACAGTTAAAAGAGAAAGTGCCTTTGTGTAAACAGGGAAACAAACACTGCCTGTTGCAGCTCCTCTGACATGAGGTTTCTGCAAGCAAAGGGAGCCCAGTGGTATTTTTATGGGAATCCCTGGTTAATGTACGTTGCCATCTCTGATAAAGCCTCTTGTTTTTCTGCTCCTGTTTGCCTGAACTCCATCTCTCTTCAAGTCCTGAGTGTCTCATATCTTAGGAGGGTTTACAATGAAACACGAAAATTTGTACGCAGCAGCAAACATGCCCTGGGTGCAGAGTCCCCTGAGCAGATCACGGCATCTAAATAAATGTTTGCACAAAAATCACACACCTGAGGCTTTATGGTGCCTTATGGCTCTGTCTGCAGCCTGCCCAGGTGATCCAAGGGCAGAGGTGGTTGGGTGCTCCCAGTGCTCACACGCTGTTGAATTTCCAGGGGGAAGCAGAAACCTGGTCCCTGAGCAGAGAGATGGGCACTCGTCTGTTTGTCTGTCCAGGTGGACAGGGCAGGGCTGGATCCAGCACGCTGCTGCCCTCTGCTCTGATAGCAGGTGAGGAGGGGGCTGATGAGACCCCCAGGCTGGGAATCTTGGGTGGGGATCCTCGGGGAGATCAGTGCTTTATTCCAATGGCAATCAGAAAGATTCTGCTCTCAGCTTTATCGCTTAGTTCTCGTTCCTAGATGAGCTTTTCCTCCACGATGACTCAGCTCAGTGCAAATGAAAAAAGGACAAAGCTCATTCCTGCAGCCATGCACGGTCCTGGTGCTGGGAGGAGAGGGAGAATCGTGCTTAGTAAACCCTTCTGCACACCCTGGGAGTCTCTGAGTCTGGGTAGCTTGTGGGAAAGCATGAGAGCACTTTACTCTTCTGTTTATTCTGCTCTACCCTTTCAGTAAACCCCTTCTGAATTTGGCTGCGTTTTGGACAACGAGCATCTGGGGATCAGAGGTCCTAACCCATCTGCATGGTGCAGCCCATGCATGAGCAAAGCCCCCAGTGCTGTAAATCAATGGAGATGGTATTTTTTAACACAAACCATTGAACCATCCTCAATTTTTTTCATTTGTTTTCCCACTTGCTCTGTTTTTGCTGCCAAATCTAACGCTGAGCCTATGCCCGAGATGCTGATGTTGGGACCCCAGCCACCACATTTCCCGTCCCTCTCTCGAGGTCCCCATCACCATCAGTCCATAGAGGATGCAAAATCTGGAGTGAGATTCCAGGGCTCGCAGGCTCCATTCCTGCTGATGCAGCTCTATTTATTGCCAGTCCCATGTCCTTTCTTGGAGTGCTTTTGGCAGTCTTTTCCTACATCTGTGCTCAACCATCATTCAGACACATTCCACGAAGCCTAGACTCACACAAATGCATGAAACAATGTGAAATGCACAGAGCAGAACTGGAAACACACTGAGGGTTTGGGGGGTTTGATCACATCCCGCCTCTGACATCCTCCTCCGTTCTATACATCTTAAAATTTCACAGAGGTAAAGTAGGTGAACTAAGAAATATCCTTAGTAAAATAATCAAAGGTCTTGAATTCAACTGAAACAAATCCTTTTAAAAATATTTCCCCAAATCGAGTCTGTTCTTTCCCCTTCTCCACTTAAGTTTTAAAAGAAAAGAGACTGGGATTCCTCAAAGACAAAAATAAATGTTGGTTTCTCTCTGATCCCAGCACGAATTCAAACCCCAAAGCTGAGTGCTCTTAAAAAATATATCCCAAGGTTGGTTTTACATTCACTTTACAGCTTTTACTGTAAAGGAATTAATGTATTTCAGGAGACCCAGGAGTCCGCTGGCTGGGATACTGCCCTGGGCACCTGAGAGGTTTGAGTTGTGCTTCTGGCTTTACCATCATCTCTAATTTTATTTCCACTTCTTAAGCCACTGTAAAATACTCAAAGATCTCCATGGCACTTGGCTATATAAGGGCCAATATCATTTATGGGCAAAGATACAAAGAGATCCTCCCAAACCTGCCCAGTCTCTCTTGGCTGCCAGCATCAGAGCAGAATCACTGAATCCTGGTAAACCTGGGGGGTCTTCCAGCTTGGCCAACAGCTGCACAGTTCCCAAATGTACCCTTTTCCATCATTAGTGATTGCCTTTAATCAATCTCTGAAATCTACCTTTCTCCAATTCTCTTCTCTCAGATTTTGAGACCAAAAGGCCAATTACACAGTGGCTTTTTTGGGCCCTCGAGGTCTCAGCGGGGATGTGGCCATGCCTGGCAAGGTCAGCGATGCCTGAGCAGCAAGCCTGGACTTCAGTAAAACCCCAAAGGAGAACAGAACTGATTCAACAAGTGCAATTTCTAGATGATCTCTATGGAAAGAGCAGTTTATTCCCACCTTTGCTACAGGGGTTTGGCAGGAGTGCTCACTGCATTGCTGCCTGCAGCCTGAGCAGAGCTGCGTTGCTGGTGCTGAGCAGTGCAGAGGGGACAGGTGTGGGTCTGTCACCTTCCTGGGGGCTCTGCAGCTCCGCTCCCACATCTGGGAGCACCCTCTGGGGGCCACCTCTGGGAGCAGCCCTGTAGGGAAGGAGCAAGAAAATAATTACACATCTCTGCTCAGCCAGAACATTTTTTCCCTGCTGTCTAGTCTCCCTGTTTGGCCTTAGAAATTAGAAACACACAGTGCAGTTGGAGCAGGGATTTATCACTTTTTCTATTCATTTTCCTCATTTTTCATTTTTCCTTTTGCCGCAAACGTCAAATGCAGATGGGGGAACAAAACCGAGGAAAGGCGTGGACAGCAGTTCCTCCGAACTTCGGGTCCAGATAAGGATCCCTTCCCCATCAGCAAGCCCTGTGCAGGGATTGACAGAGGGAGGGAGTCCCAAAAAGGGTCCCAATCTCTTTGCAGGAGGTGCTCCGGGGGTCGCCTGGGTGCCACCCCCACGGACAGAGCAGCACCCAGCGGCAGAGCCGTCCCCATCCGCCCCATTCCCTCCCTCCTCCCCCGCCTTCAATTCGCTGCGTGCCGGGGGGAAACGCACCGCTCCCCGCCCTAGAGCTTTTTGGCGACAAATTCTGCCTAAGCGACATTCTCAGACTCAAACCCCTTCCGGAGAGGCTGCTGCGGCTTTTGACAATAAATCCGCCCCAATCCTGCAGTTTCCAAAGGGCTGGATCGTAGCACACAGACACCCCGTCCCTGCGTTCCCCGATTCGTTTTCACCGTGTCCGGGTGAAATGAACCGAGAAAACTGCAGAGAAGCGGCTGAGGACGAGACCCGGCCCGGAATTCTCCTGCCCGGGGTCGATAAAAGCCTTAAATAGAGGTGGGGAGGGGGTGGAGAGTGGGGGGTGAAGTGTCTGCTCCCACCACCGAAACAACCGTGAGCGGTTATTGGGCTTAGAAGCACAGAAATCACAAAGTTTCAAAGAAAATAAGGTAATGAGGGCAGAAAGAAGAAGGCACCACCAACAAAAATAAGCAAACAATAGCAAAACACCAAAAAAAAAAAAAAACTTGCAAATTAATCCAGTTTTAATTATTTCTGGAAAGGAACAACGCTGCAGTACATCACTCCCATCCCCAAAAAGTGCATCCCAAAGCCCCACATTTCAAATCCATCTCCCAGAGCTGCCTATGGGGCACAGCAGTTGCAAACCCTCTGTAAGAAATATCTTAATTTCTATTGTTTTCGTGGTGGTTTCTGTTTGTTTGCTTGTTTTGGCGAACATACAACAATTAATAAGGGAGCATTTTAAAAGACCTCGGAAATCCTTTCCTCAAGGGTAAAAATTTCACAAACATTCCTCCAGAGCTGGAGTTTTGAGGCTGCAGGTCATTATTTGTCTCTATTTGCAGTTACAGTTTCCATAGTGTGAATGAAATCATCCGTACTGGTTCCCCTGGGTGTGAGGCTTTGCTTTGCTGCCTGACTCAAGAACAGAAATCTTAAAGGGTTACATGGAGTTAAAAAAAATATATGAAGTTATAACTGAAGGTGAGAGGGGTCCTGCAGTCCCAAAAGCAAAAATGATGAGTGAGATGCGAAACAGATCTGAAATTCTCCTGCAAATTCTCCTGTTTCCACTTTGCATCATCCTCAATCCCCTTTTCGCAAGAAGTTGTGATCATTGCTGCGGAGAACAAAATAAAACAAAAAGAAAGCTCATTTCCTCCCTGTGTAAAACCACAGTTTATTTTGTTATTTTCTTTGTGCATGTGTTTGGCTTGCAAACGAAGACTCAACCAGTCAGATCTTGGCTGTAAGAAACTATTTGCAGCCCAACCCGGGGCAGCTTGCACCCCTCCCACAGGGAACTGCGAGAGTTTCCTCGTTCTGCCTCTTTGCAGACGAATCTGATCAGCTTCTAGAAAGCACAAAGCAGCGTTGCGTTACCTTTATTTTGCCCCTTTATCTTTAGCAAGGGTTAAAAGCCGTTCTTTCTGTTCTCCAAAACACCGCTTAAGTCGAGAGAAACAGTTTCACTGTTCGTCAAGGGGAAGGAGGGTTCCCCTTCTTCCTTCTCTAGGAGCATTGGGTTGGGATAAAGGACCCCCGGTCCCCCCCGGCCGCCGCCGCGCAGCGCAGCGCGGGGCAGCGCGGAGCTCTCCGCGGTGCTGCAGCCCCGGGTTCAAGCGCAGCGCCGGGGGCGGCTGAGCCGCGCTGCTCCTTCGGGAAGGCTCCCCGGGCTGCCAGGGCTGTAAATTCCTGTTGACACCGGGGTGGAGTTCTGCTTCGTGTCTACTTAACAGCGAGATGGGGTTTCTGAGCAGCATCTGGGCACGGGTGTTCCTGTAGGACAGCTAATAAACGCTAATAACCTCTGAGCGCTGCTCAGCGGTTCCGTGTCATGTTTTGAGACTGTGCATTGTCTGAGCATTTTCTGGGTGATTAAGTAAAAAGTAACATTTGTTGTGTATGTTCTGTCACTACGCGTATGGAATCGGACATGATTCGCTCGTGGTTTTCTCTGTGATCTCCCTCATCAAAGGAACAAGACCCATCTGCTGGGCAGAGCAAAGCTGCTCCACTTTAATCCATATATGTTACCAGTTAAGGGGTGCAACCTTTGACAGAACAGAGTACAAGCCTTTGAACAAAGCAATTGTGCAACTGGCATTAAACAACCTAATTGAATCTTCCTCGAACCACGCACGCCTGCGTTGGGCAAAGGCTTTCTCTGTGCAAACACCATCGTGTCCATTTGCCATGCAATTTATTACCTTTCCAATCATGTGAGTTCCATGCTACACACAGACTTAAAAGCGTAAACGCCACGGATTTGTCTTCAGCAAGTCCACGTGTTTCATTAAGGTGCCCCATAAATTCATTCTGACTTTCATTAGTTTGCCTTCGCTTCCGTGTTGCGTTCCTTTCTGCCTCCTCACTGCATCTCAGCTTGATTGCCCCTTTAAGCTCTGCCCTCCTGAGATGATGACACGATATTTGTTCTGGTGTGTGTCAAACAGCACTCACTTCTGTTACTATGAGGAGAAAATCACAGTAGTATTAGTTGGCTTCATTGACCATTACTTTCCGGTTGAGCCGTCAACCTTAAGTCAACTGATTTTCAGAAGGTTCTGAGCACCTTCCACCTGAGGGGAGCACCCAAAATCTGTCAAATTTTTGCCATATCCTTTCTTCCTGCTCCCAAAATGTCTATGAATACCAATGATCCAAACAGAGCTGAATTGCTAGTAGGAATCAAGTCAACATTTCGGCATGTCCTAGATCCGTTTCCATGGTTTGTACAGTGGACAAAGGCTGTACACAGATGCTTCCCATGCCCTTCAGACTGGTTTCATCTTGCACATTTGGGGAGCAGTGTTGGGACCCAAAGGGCAGAAGCAGAAGGGGTGGTGGGGGCAGGCCAAGGCTGCTCTGTAGCCTGCAAATCAGCTGCTCCTGGGCTATACAATGAGAGGCACTCTGCAAGGAAAAGGCACTCTGCAAGGAAAGCAGGAGGTGAGAACTGTAAGAACAAGCCTCATACCTTCTACACAAGTTCTAATTTCCATTCTCAGCTTACTACGTGGTCTCAGACAATTTTACCTTGTTATTACTGCGACGTGTTCACCCAATGTCAGAGATGCCACATTACCTCTGGATTCCAAATCCACAGGTGTTGTTCCTTGCAAATCCAAAATTCTTGCAAACATGCAATATACATCTTAGTTGTGATCTAAATGATTATTTCCTGTTCTTCTCTCCATGAAAGTGAAGAACATGACGCACTCCAGTCTTGCAGCCACTTATTTATGCAACGGTCTGAAATTCTTCTTTCTAATTTACTTCATTAGACCCAAAATACTGCAGAGACCCATTGCATCTATACAGAAGAGGAGAAATTGTTGTGTGATGCAAGGATTCCCTGCTCACTGTGTGCAAAGAGCCTGAATGGGAAAAAAGTTATAAAGCTATTGGATTATTTTTCCCCTCCTTGTTGTCGGTTTGAAAGCCCACGGTGGAGTTTGACTTCTTGAAGCTACTTCAGCGCAATAATTTTTGTTAACAATGATGGTAAAACCAGATGCATATGGATTATATTGTTATAATACAAGCGTATAATACTGCTAGGATTCTTTATTTTTGAAAGAATTGTTATAGATGCCTATGAAAAGGGAGTTTGAATTAGAGAGCTGATCTGGACATTGGATTTATTACATTGCATAAAATAATCTTCAACCTGCTTGATCTGCCTTTCTCCTCTTTATAGCTCTCTGAGTGATGACTGAGAGGGGACTTTGCCCAGACTCTGCACCTCGCAGAAAGGAAGTCGCTCCTGATGGTTATCGCTGCTTTGTAGACTTTAAGGAGTTAACTCCAGACCTTGCTCTGGCTCCATTTCTGGTGAGTGGATTTTATGGGCTCCTTTTAACTCCCAGCACAGATTTGACACTCTGGCCTTTTGCAATAATCCTCTCACTCATGTTGTTTCTTCTGGAAACTTCTCCTGCTCAGTTCGTGCCAAAAAGCTTCACATTCCAGTTCTCCCAGACTTGAGTGGCTTTTGTGTTTTTATTTTTTTCCCCTCATTCCTGTTTTCTTTGTGTAGTTAACAGTTAGCAAGAGACAGAACATGGGTTTGTTCATTTATTTTCCAGATATTCTTTCTCTGGGCACTCACTGCTTTCCTGGCCACGCTCCCTCTCCAGGATGAAGTGGCCCAGTGGGATGCCCACTTCTGTCCCAATACTTTGGGCTTTCCAAACCTCCCCCCAGGATGCAGTTGGGAACTCATGGAGGTGTTCAGCAGCTCTCCTCAAGTGGGTATTTTTTTTTACTCAAAAGCATCTTGAAACTCTTTCCTCTCCCCACTTTCCCCTCTTGCCAGGCCCTGGACAAATTCAAGTGCAAAGTTAAGGTCACGCTCAAAAGTGGTTTCACTGAAATATACACAACACTGCTTGGACTCATAATAAAACATATTTCAAATATCAGCTTGAATCTGCTCCACTGTCTTAGGAAAGAGGAGATCTGCACCAAAATATTATTTTAATTCATGGATTCTGCATATGTTGCAATTTCATGATCCCTTTTTTTTTTTTTTT